>KE152348.1:10596-49379 GCA_000411095.1 Aethionema arabicum | reverse complement strand
GCTTCTCTCAATCTGGCCCACCACAACAACCACCACCACCACCGCCGCCGCAAACCATCATCACCGGAAGTACAAGCAACAGCAACTGCAGTGTAGAAGAACTCTCTGAATTCCATCTCAGCCCCCAAGACTCTGCTCCTGTAACTGCATCTATGCAATTTCAAATCAATCCTCCTTGTGATCAATTTCACAACAATAACATCAATTTGATGCACCAAACAGTTCATGATTCATCATATACACATCCCCCACAAGCTAATTGGGATACTAATTACCAAGATTTCATCAATTTGGGTCCTAACTCCACAACTCCTGATCTACTTAGTCTCCTACACTTACCTAGATGTTCATTACCTCCTTCTATGCTTCCTAATTCATCAATTTCATTCCCTAACTCAACTTTTTCAGACATTATGTCTTCTTCTGCTGTTATGTACGATCCTCTCTTCCATCTCAATTTTCCTTTGCAGCCACGAGATCAAGCGTTTCAACACAACCAAAGAAACGGTTCCTCATCTTTACTAGGAGTTGAAGATCATCAAATTGAAGCAAACAGAGGAGAGAATCCAATGTTTTATCAAGAGAATAATCAAATGCAATTCGAGAATGGGATTCTTGATTACAACAATGGATTAAAACGTAAAGGAAGAGGATCATCAGGAAAAACAAGAATCTTTCCTACAGAACGTGAAAGAAGAGTTCACTTCAATGCTCGTTTCATTGACTTAAAGAAACTAATCCCAAGCCCCACTAAGGTTTTAACCTTTTACTTAAACAAAACTTGCTATTTCCTTTAATGAAATATTGGAGTTTAATTAGTTTCTTGTGTTGCAGAGTGATAGAGCTTCAACTGTTGGAGATGCAATTGAGTATATCAAAGAACTGTTAAGATCAATTGAGTATTTAAAGATGCTTTTGGAGAATAAAAGACTTGGGAAACAAAGGAATAAGAGAGCTAGAACTGCTGCTGAAGAAGAAGATGATACAGTAAATTACAGACCACAAAGTGAAGTAGACCAGACCAATTTCAGCAAGAACAACAATTCTTTAAGATGTTCTTGGCTTAAAAGGAAATCAAAAGTTACTGAAATTGATGTACGGATCATTGATGATGAAGTAACTATTAAGCTTGTGCAGAAGAAGAAGATTAATTGCTTGTTGTTTACTACTAAAGTTCTTGATCAACTTCAGCTTGATCTTCATCATGTTGCAGGAGGACAGATTGGTGAATATTACAGCTTCTTGTTCAACACAAAGGTAAATAAATTGATTAATGGAGGAAATTGAATCTTTGATTATGTAGGGAATGTTGATTTATGTGTGTTTTGTGTTTTGATTGGTGTTAGATTAGTGAAGGATCTTGTGTTTATGCAAGTGG
Organism: Aethionema arabicum; assembly: GCA_000411095.1. Classification (NCBI taxonomy): domain Eukaryota; kingdom Viridiplantae; phylum Streptophyta; class Magnoliopsida; order Brassicales; family Brassicaceae; genus Aethionema; species Aethionema arabicum. The sequence continues at coordinate 48,001 of KE152348.1, read as the reverse complement.
AATTGCAGACACTGTAATGGAGGTTGTGGAGAAACAGTACATGGAAGCGCTTCCCAACAACGGCTACTAATTAATTAGTGGTTAATAATAATTTCTGTTTAATTAATTATCCCTTAATGACTCTAATTAAGTAATTAGTAATTAATCACCCTTTTAATTTTCAAGATTTTAGCAAGAACTGGATTTTGTTAATTTCCGTATTTGCGTTGATTGAATTTCGTAAGACTTTATTACACTTTATTTTATCTGGAAAATTATATTTTATTATATTGGTTTTTTTTTTCTTTTCTTTTCTTAATATATTGGTCTAATTAAATATAAATTCGAAACTATAATATTTATTTGTACTCATTACCTTTTTTTCATTATAGTAAGCATTTCTTTTGTTTAGACCAAAAAAAACATTTCTTTTGGGAAATAAATTAATACTCCTTTCTTTGTGTTGAAGTTTTAGATTTTTTTTTGTTTCGTATTATTGGGAGTTTTATGTTATCCACAAAAAAAATTGTTTTTTTTAGTAAAAATGGCTTTGTAATTACTAAAAAAAGTGAAAGAGAAAATAAAAATATTAAGTGGTGAAAGAAAAAACATAACTCAATCAAACTTTTTAATAAACTTGTTTAAAGGTAAAATCATATAAATTGTGAAACGATTAAAATTATAAATTTATCTTTTTTTTTGTTCATTATAAATTTATCGAAAGTTGGGCTTTATGACAAAAACAAAAAAAAAGTTGGGTTTTTTTTATAATAATTTGATTTCAACATTAATGGTAAATTCGGTAGCTTTTATCCGTTTAATTTAGAAAGTCAAACGACCAATCAATAATATGACATTAACAATAATGATAGCGAAAACATCATCAACGACGTATTGATAACATATAATTATTTTTTGTTTAATGATTATGGTAATATAAAATGATCAATAAATAATTAAAAAAAAATCATTCCTATATATTTTATAATATATCTATACAATATAATAACTAGGACCGTACTTTTTAGATCTAATTGATTTACCCTACAAATATATAAATAAATTAAAACTTTATAGTTATCTATCTTATCAACTTCTTTTTTGTTGGATTTTGTTTTTCAAATTATTAATTATTTATACACCTTTAAGATTCACAGTTTCATACTTATAAAAATCATTATACTAGATTTACCCTTTTTATTCTCTAAAAAAATTCATTTTATCGGATATTAAAATATTACTACCAAAAAGAAATCAACTTCTTTTTAGTTGGATTTTGTTATTCAAATTAATAGTTATATAAATACACCTTATTCACAGTTTCAGACTTATAAAAATGATTATGTTGATTACCAAAAAAAAAAAATTATTATGCTAGATTTAATCCTTTCTATTCTCTAAATTCCATTTTATCAGATATTAAAATATATATTACTACCAAGAAAATAAAAATATATAAAAGTGAATACACACACTTTCCAGCGATAACGCAATAATAGAGGATTTTTTTTATATACACTTCAACATCACCCATCGCATCTATTCCAATAATTTCATTTTAATACAACAACAAGAACAAAAAAAACTGTAAAATTAACGAACTAAACCCCAAAAATTATAAAATTAAAAGTATATACTAATTAATTAGAACAAGAACTCATAAGAAGCTGTTCTAAATATTCAGCACCTAAATCTTCGAAAACAAGTGTATCATCACTTTCTTGCTTCACAAAATAATTCTTTTTATCAATTCTTGATGACGAAGAAGACGAAGAGGACGAAGAAGACGAAGAAGAAGAAGAATTAACCGGAATTATCGATCTTTTCTTACCTCTAGGTCGATTTCTAAGTGAATGTTTTTTCTTTAAAGCCATAACAGGAGATCCACCATCATAAAGATTCACATTCTCCATTTTCTTTAAAGATTCTTTAACAATTTCAACAGGAAAATTAAGAATTGCTAAAACTCCTTTAGTAGCAAAAGCAGCTTGATCATAAGCTAAAGCAGCTTCTTCAGCTTTATCAAAAGTTCCTAACCAAACTCTGATTCCATTTCTTGTTGAATCTCTAATCTCCGCTGCGAATTTACCCCATGGACGTTTTCTTACTCCTCTGTAAGATCTTTCTTGTTCATCTGTAGTTGTAGTAGTACTCTCTTCAAGAGGTGAAACGGCGTCGTTTTGATGAGTTTCTTCTTCTTTAATCATTTGAAATGAGAAAAAATCGTCGTCGGAGTAATTAGGGGAAAAGAAAGATTGATTAAAATCAGATGATTGATATATGAAAGAATTCTCATTCCATAAGAATGATTCTTCTGAGCTCCAAGAACTAGATTGAGAATATTCCATTTTTTTTGGTCTTTATGAATTTTTTTTGTTGTTGGCAATTAAGTTTTTTGAAAAACCTAATCCTATATATATAAGAGAGATGGAATTTAATAGATATTTGAGAGTGGGGAATTTTTAATTATTTAATTGTTTTTGGTAGGGTTCTATATAGACAAATATGGCTGCTTTAAAAAATTCATTTTAATTTTTTTTTTTTTTTATGAGGACCAACCAAAATGTAAACCAGATTTCAGACGGATCTATCACTCTACGATGAAGTGGTTGATTTTTATGTCCACGTGGCAAAGTCCATATTTAGGGGAATGACGTACGGCGGCGGGATAACGACAAAATAGATGAGGTCATAAATATTGACGTGGCGTTTGTTTTGCCACGTAAGCATTTGTGGACTCGGATTAGTGGGTCCGCTTTTTGTCCTAGTGGACTTTATTATTGAGTCTCCGTGACTTGACCGGAGAAATCCTGTGTCACGTGGATATTTTAACGAATTTATTTATAAAATCTGTTGTTTTTTTTTGTTAGTGAATTATATCAAATCTTATATCGTAAATATAAAGTTAATAAACGGGAGAGAAGAACTCTTTAATTTATTTTATTTAACAAAAAAATATCTTTTGTTTTTAATTTAATTAATTATTTAAAAATGAAAAAAATAAATATTTCAGAAGAGTGTGACCCCAAGGGGAGGGGGTCCTTGACTTAATGTGCCGACAGCCAAATACTATATATTTTGAAATTGGTATAAAACAAAAAAAATAAAATAGTTTATATCTTTAAAATTATTTTTTGAAATAGATTTAAGTATGAAAGAAAATAAAATAAAATAGAGGTCAATTATATGGTTGGAAAATAGAGTAATGTAATTAATAAAGATGGATTGGAACGTCATATATTCGTTTCACGTAATTGACTTTGGCTAAAGTTTTTTTTTTCTCGAGACCAAAGAAAGAACTGATTAATTTTGGATATTGTTTCCTACACACCTTCAAAATTAATTTATTCTAGAACTTATAAATAGTGTGAATCGATTTTTTACCTAACCCATATTAAGGAAAACCCAAATTTTACAGTTTTTTTTCATTATGTAAATAGTGTGAATCGAAACTTTGGTATATTTTGGTTCACTTTTGAATATTTATCAATTTGTATTATGTATTGTCTTCAAATTTTACTGTTTTGTAACAGTAATTAGAAACATGTGGAGTATATTAAACGTTAACGTTATATAATAGAATAATTAATAATAATGAATATTATTAGGTTAGGATATAATAATTGAATAATAACAGACTCATTAATATGTTTTTTGTTTTCTTTTTGTGGTTTTTGTTGTTGTCAAACAACTTGATGCCTATAATTTAAATATAAAACTATTTTCTTATAAAAATGTATTACTTATTGAAGTTTTAATTTGCACTATATGACAAGTCTCTTTATTGCTTCGTGTCCACATATTTATTTTTGGTCGTTCCATATTTTTTTTTTATATCACATCAATTAATGAATAGAATTTGTCTTACAAAGTCTAGTCCACTCTATGTACATGATAAATTATATATCAAATGTTTTTTTTAATACCATTTTCTCTCTATATTTTAACATTTATATAGCATTTTTATAGATTTTAATACTGATTTTAAATATAACACGCCTAATTTTTCATTTGATTACAGTATTACGTATTATTATTGGACCACATGATGATATAATTCAGGAAAATAATCATCTAATTATAATGAGTATATAATAATGATATATAAATCATATAATACAGAGTAGGGATGAGTGGGTCGATCTGTAATGGCTTGGCTGCAACATAAAACCCCATTGAAGATATTATAATTTACTACCTAGAATGCTATTCTAAATTTAAATGTCGANTATATACTAGTACTTCTTTACATCTGGAAAAAAATATGTTTAATCTATATATATACATGTAATTTTGTTTCAGATTGGATACATGAATTCCAAATTTAATGTTTTTTTTTGTATTTCGTTTCATCAAATTTTCATTTATGTTGTACGAGTGAATATTTATTTAATAAAAAAAATATCAATTTAAACACTAAAGTTATATATTATATATTTTATTGATAAAAAAAATATCCCAAAAAATATGGTTGTGACTTATGCACTTATAGTACTCTTCGATTAAATATATTAATTAATTTTTTTCCCTGTCTTTTATTTTAAAATAAATGAATTATATCTCTACCTTTCTACACCGAATAAATATTGCCGCTCTAATTAGTTTACTATAAGGTAGATTAATTTATGAAACACAGATCATTATCCAAATAAAAACTCATTGAAGTAAAGAAACACAAGAATTTCATGTGCTAGAAAAGAAAAAATATGGATAATTAATATATATTCTTGTATAATAAATTAAAAACAAAATTAATGAAATTAATAGTCCTAAATAGGAGTATATAGCGTTGAAGAGTGAGTTTCCGAAAGTGGACAAGAGCTTGCAGGCTCAGACAAATATAAAATGTGTCTCTCCATTAAAGTGATTGATGTTTGACCTCAACGTCTAAATGCATACCCCTTTTGTTATATACCATTTACTTTTTTTTTTTAATTCACTATCATTTTTTCTATAATGCTAACAAAAAAATAATATAAATATTTATATATATAGATTATTCAATTTTTTTTATTTGAACTATAAACCGATTACATTAACTTAAATATAACTACAGTGACTACTCCACCTTATTCTAAACAATGGTTGTTTATTGAATGTCTCATTCGTTNATATATATAAATGCAACATATCCTGCAATGACTCCGCATAATTAAAACAAAATCTTTAAATTAGATTAGGATTTTCTTTGGGGACCATTGAAACGTAATTTAATATTTTGGCTCACAACTTTAACATTTATGTATAAAATAATAGGTAATAAGTAATTAGCGAGACGGTGCATGAACACTAATTAATTATTAATATTATAGAATTTTTTTTGATCCGACCCTAAACCCTGCTTATAGCTCAGGTCAAAAGTAACCCATAAAATTAATTTATAATGTTTTTTCATAGTATAAAAAAAAACTAAAACATACATGCGATTAGATTCAATGTCCCCACGCAATTAGGGATTAGATATGATAAATAAAATCTTAATTACTAAATTTATGATTGGTTTCGTTAACGATAGTTGATAATATTTAATTCCGGTAATATAAATATATATTTAATTGAGGGCGTAATTATTAATAATTGATCAACTTGCTAAAGGTACATAATTTCTCTTTTTTCTTTTGGAGAGGAATATTTTAAATAGTTATTGATAAATTATTGTTAAATATTTTAATAAACACTAAATAGAACGGGCCTATGTGTTTATATTACTATATTAAAATAATAATTATTGTCAAAATCATGCCGGTAAAACGCAGCTTAATTAGAACCTAATAAATAACTTGTTCATGTCTACATTAATTAACAAACGTTTGTGAAATTATATTATTACAAATGATTCTATTAAAATACTTTAACTAAACTTAAATATTTAATTATACAAAAGCTTTTCTCTAAATTTAGTATAACCAACAATACATTTTTAATTTAATTTAACCACATAATTGATATACATGCATGCATCAAGGACGATTAATATGTATATAATATATTTAATTTTAATTGACTATAGTCTTTTTGATGACGATTAATTTATAAACTATTTACTAATCATTTTAATGAATTTCAACTTGGGGGGAAAAAGTAAAGCGCACGAGGCCTAATTCGGGCAGCTTTTAATTAATTGTCATTTGATTTAATTAATGTATATCTCAAAACTTGATTACTATATAATTATAGTAAGTAATTAATAATCATTTACATTAATGATAAAATCTAGAATTCGTTGAACTGGTCAGGGTTACACTTTGTTAGGCAAAATTTTAATCAAATGGACGGTTTGAATATATAGTTTCCCTTAATCAATTTATGACTTTGCTAGAGAAATAATAATTACTGATAANTTACTGATAAAACTTTAAACACACATATATATATATATATATATATATATATGTATCTAATACACACAATAATCACGTTTCTAAATTTATTATTAGTTTTGAATTATTAAAAAGTTTGAATTTATATGAACCAATAATCTATCAAAATATTGATGCTTATACAGTTTGTGATTTAAAAAAAATGTGGTGTTCGTTTGTGATTTTATGTTTTCAGATTAATAAGATTTAATCGACAAGAATGCAACTTTTTAAATAATACTAATCAATTTGGGAATAAAATTTAAATTTTAAAAAGTAATTATATATCGTTACTAAAAACAGAATATTGCTATAACGCTCCAACTTATATCAATTCACACTTCACCCTTTCACTGAATTTTATTACAAAATATATTATTTTTATTGGAATTATATATTTCAAATGTTATTAATTGAATGCATAATAAGTAATGACTACAAAAAAAAAATGCGTGGTATGGAAAAATCTAGAATATTCTTTAGTTAAATCCGTTGAAAGCAAATGCAAAGTGAGCAAGTTCATGAATCTTGAATTGAAGCACGTGTTTATTAGCTTTGTCAGGACTTAGTCATATGACACATGAGTAAATCAGACAGCTCATTATTTAAACCTTTTTTTTATGTTTAAAAAACGCCAAAATGTAATATAAAAAGTGAAAAGCATGTTATTAAAAAAAATATAACACATAATAAAAGAAATATATAATACGAAAGAGATTATTGCTAAATGCAAAGAAGAGGCGGCGCGAGTGTTGCGTATTTAACCGTATACCGTATCGTTGAACGCCGGCGCCCAAAAATTTCAATTTAATTTATATTTTATATAATTTCATATATAATATGATATAAATCTATGGACCGGTAAATTGGTTTAGGCCTCACGGGTCGGTTTAATGTAATCAATTTTGAAATAACCATTTGGTTCGGTTTGGATTTTAATTCGGAACTGAAACCATGATTAGGAATCTCAATTAAAATTTTAAGATACAAATTAGTTCAAATATGTTTCAATTTGAGAAAAATCAAGTCTAACGGTTAACACATTGAACCGAACCAGCTGATTAAACCGGTTAACCAAGATCCTCTGTTTTGTATTGGTTTTGATCAGATACAATTCTAACCGAAAACAAATTGAATCATAGGAAGTTAATGATTTTGGCTTAACTAAAAACAGAGTTTTTATGTAATGTTTTAAAATTTAGACAAATAAAATTTAGTGTGAATATGGTGTTTTGGGTAAAGGTAAGGCCTTTATCTGAAGCTTACTTGTTGAAACGCCACCACGAGCTTTTAACCGCAACTCCTCGAGAAGTCTCTTCGCATCTTTCATCTCATCTTTCGCGCTATCGCCATGGTTATCCCAAGCATCGATCACTCTTTGCTGGAATTCCACTGCAAGACTATAGCTGCAATGTTTCGAGAGAGTTTAAGCACTTATATGGATCAAGATTCAGACAATTCTGTAACGTAATGTACTTACTTTCCCATGGCTGCATAAGCTTTAGAGAGATTCTGACAAGCATCTATGGAATCTACATGGTTTGGACCAAGTGAAACATCCATTATATCTTTAGCAACTGCAAACATTTGAGCTGCAGATTGAGGTCTTTCAAGCTCTAAATAAGCAGCACCAAGATTGTTATAAACATATCCAACTCCAAAATGTTTAGCACCAAAGCTTTCCTTTAATCTCTCTGCTGCACTCTCCAGATAAGGAACTGCTTGAGAGACACGGCCTGAGAATAGAAGCAACCATCCAATTCTCGCTGCAACACTTCCTTCTGAGTGCTGTTCTTGAGGGAGTTTCTCTAGTATACTAAGTGTTTTCTGTAGTAATGAAATCGCAGTTTCGAACTCGTTCATTGACTCATACTGCATTGCTATCTCAGAGTATGCTTCTGCAACTTCTACAGGCGATACTTTTTCTTTCTTCTCAAGAATATCACAAGCAAACTCTAAACACCTTTTTGAATCACCAAACTTCTCTTGGTTTACTAAAGCTTTTGACATTGATATGAACACCATAGCTCTAGTTTCACTATCTTTCTCAGTTTGTTGAACAACACCTTTCAGTGTATTGATTGCTTCCTCGTATTTCCCCAGAGCAACCTGCATGTTTGCAGCGTCGATCTCTGCACGCAGCAGCTCTAAATTCATCCCCCAATTCTTTAACACTCTTTGAGATAACTTGTTCTGTTCTAGTGCCTTGTCATGTTGCTCTAATCCGCTGTAGATAACACCTAGAAGTCTTCTATCTTGTGCAACTTCAGCTGAGTTATTCCCCAATTCCTTCCTGTGTATCTCTAATGCCTTTAACGCATATGGTAAAGCTTCGTTAAAGTTTAAAACCGCTACATAAGCATCAGCTAGGCTTCTATTTGCAGCACCTAATTCCTTACTACCTTCCTCTAATGTCATCTCTTTGATCTCCATACTTTTCTTGAGATTTTCAATAGCTTCTTCTCGTCTTCCCATGGCGTTTTTAACATTTGCAAGCTCGAGTTGAACAGCGTGTAAAACTGGTCTTACGTCTTCTTCAACATTATCACCATCTGCTTCTAACTTAGCTAGAATCCGATTTGCTCTGTTAAGGTATCCTAAGCTATCACTAAACCGTTTTAATCCATAATTAGCAGAACCCATTAATTGTAACGCCATGGCAACAAGTAAAGAAGGATTATCATCTCCATCGAAAGCTTTAAGAGCTTTACGAGCGTATGACAGAACCGTTTCAGGATCCTCACCTTCACGGTCGAGATGAAGCCCTAATTTCAGAGCAGATAAACCTAGCTCGTTCCCCTCAAAACATAACTCCATCTGCTTAAACAAACTCACCATCTCATCAGTGGTCTCCGCTGACTCGAACGCCTCTTCCAGATCGATCTTCTCCTTCTTCCGGACTTCTCTTGACGACACCTGTGTCGTCCCCTCTACAAGAGTATTCAAATTTCGACATAAATTCACCCGATACAGACTCTTACCGTCAATCACGTCATAAATTCTGGAGCAAGTAGAAATTTCGCGGGTTGAGGATACAAGAGAAGAAGTAGCAGACTTAGCAGCATCAGAAATGAAATTCAAGCGAACTCGCGATGCGTTTGATCTAAATTTGCTAATCTGGAAGCGGCGAATTAGAGAAATCGAGGCAATTCTCATGGCGGAAAATAGAGAAATCGTTTGGAGAATAGAAATCTCGTCCTCACCTCTAAAACCCTCGTCGTATCGTAACCAAAAGTACCTAAAACCCTTGTTTTGTAACCTAAAGGCTTAACTTTGACTTTGATTTGAAACAAAAGTCAACAATTAAAGAAAACATTTTTTATATAAACAATAAAGAATAGCATGTAATGTTAAAACCTGAACATCATAAAAAAAAGAAAACATTTTTATTCTCCACACTGATTATATCGTTCGAATTCAGAGTGAAGTTTGTGGTGGTCTTGAACTATATACATCGCCGAAATGAAGATCTATGTCGATTTCTCCTCCTTCAATGTCATCATCCATGTACCTTGTTCTCGACAAATTATTTCTACCAGTCTCCTCCCAGTCTACTGCTTCTTCCTCCTCTTCTTCTCCTTCTTCGTCTTCTTGTTCTAGTATGCTTCGATCCCATGTGTTGTCAAATATGTTTCTTATGGAGTTCCGGTGAATGAAATCCGGTGGCTCGATGAAGCTGTTCGTTTCAGGATGCGAAGCTCCATGTGAACCATCATCACCTCTACCCCACCATTGATTCCTATCTGAAGGATTCTCATAGTTTTCTCCATCGTTTTGATGACGTAGAATACTCTCCCTGAAGAACTGACCTGATGTGGTTGCCTCCATGTTTGGTAGCTCTCTACTATCTTGACGATGGATTCCCCTGTAATTGTCGTTATCAAGTTCGTGCATCAAATTCTGAGGCCAACAATCTACAGCGTTTTGATCTGCAGCTGATGATGTTTCATTTGCTCTATTTACTGGGTAGTTGTTTCCGAGGAAAGCAGTTCTGTCATGAGGCTGAGAAGTGTAGTACCAGTCGAGGAGATAAGGATGATTTCTCTGATCTGGATCAACAAGCCATAGTGAATCAGTGTAATGCTCTCTCACAGGTGGATTTCTTGGAATGTCTCTGTATATAGAGCTACTGAACACAGGACCTTCTCGCCACGCTCTACTAGGAGAACTAGAGTATCTTGTGTCTAAATCACGAAGCTTTTGGTCCCGGAAAGTTCTGAGATTCGATAGAAACTGTTTTCCAAGAGAATCTGATTCCCAAGAAGGATAACTACTCTGGAAACTGCAAAGAAATGAAACACTTAATGTTTTTGAAAGGATATAACATTATCTGATCACGAGGAATAAGGTAATGTACAAACCTCAAGAACGATTTCTCCATTTTCCCTTGTGAACTTCTCTGTTCACGAGATACATTAAGTGGTGAACCATATTTACTGTTTCCATGATTCTCGAAGTCAAAAGCACTAAAGCTGCACAAGAAATGGCCAATGATCAAATGTTTATTGTTAACTTATTTATAAGATCCATCATGGGGAGTAAAAAGAGTTGCTTACCTACAAACATGACCTACACCTTCAATGTCAACTGTGAAATCCATGATGAATTTCAGTATGTCATCAACACGCTGCAAAAAGTGAACTCAAAATCTGTGAGACTCTACCCCATCATTGATCTTAAACTCTCAATAGTAAGAGAAAAATATACCGTTGGCACGACAAACATCAGCAAAAATGGCGTGATGAAAATCGAAGCTATCTCCTCAAGTAGCATCATTCCAGTATACTGCAGTTTTTTGTAACATAAAAATATGAAATTTAAGAATCTGGAACAGCGTCTCATGCCATAAGATCATCGCAAACATAAATGACTAAATTTTGGTACCTGGAACAGCGTCTCTAACTCCAAGCGTACAGAATCTTTGTTTTCCATACCACGCCATCTCTTAGGCATATAGTGCGTTTGTTGGACCACCAAACTCATAGTTCCTACTGGATCAAGAACCAAGAGTTCATCTGAAATGGCAGCTCGACTGATAGCTGTAATCGTTCCAAAAACTGCAGCATACCAGAACAGATTGCGACCGAATATCTACAAAAGTGGTGATAAAATGGTTAACAAACTCTAAGACTATACTAGTCCAATACCCAAATATTGCGCATCTATTAAACGCTTATAAGTTGATAAGATTCTTACATGGCCCTCTAGGAGAGATTCTTCGAGAAATGCAATGATGATCAATACCGCAGCAAAGCCACCAGAAACAAATGAGACGAACTTTGCAACAATGGAGATGATAGGTGAGGGGAACTGTTTCAGATATTCAGATGCGTGAACTATGCTGCTATTGATCCGATGCTTGAATAAATGGTCGACCTGTAGAAGAAACACGCAGTTAACAAAATGGAACCATAGATTAGATTCTTTTAACGAGTACGGAGAAAAAAACCAAATTAAACTCCACAAGGTTACATTTGTATGTATAGAACTATACCTCATTGAATTCCCTGAAGAGCCACTTTGACAAATTGGACCATCTACGAGAAGATGCTGTACTTGGATGATTATAGAACTGTTCGGCGTGCCGTAGGAATAGGTACACTAACATAAAGATGACAAGAAATGGTGACAGCAGAAGCATAGCTAGCCCAACCACAAATAGCCGTTTCTTCAATGTTCTAGGATTTGAAACAAAGTCCCTTTTCACACGAAAATTGCTGCAGAATGAAAACACCTGAATTAGAGAAACGGACATACACTTAGCGTATGCAAGGAATTTATGTTCTATGGCCACTTAGAAGAAGCATACAAATCTAACAATCTAACAATCAAACATACTTTAGGACCGAAGCTATGCACGGAAAGTGAATCTATCATCTTCATTTCATGCCTCTATCGTTACTTGAAATCAGTTCTTAGATTAGACACAAACTGGCATGGATGCATATCCATTCAAACAGCATGAGTTCAGTATTTAATCAACGAGAAGCGTGGAGAATAGCGCATACCAGTCGAACATGCTCTGCAATATGCACCAGTTCAAAGTCCACTCAAGTGTCTTTGTCAATACAAGGTGATACTGAGTACCATCTGGGGCAGATTTAACAGCTGGACCAGCACCAGGGATCCAATGGGAAATTGGGAAAGAAAGTAGACCTTTATTAAGCATTCCAATCAAGTAGTTTTCCTTCCGCATCAGGCGCATAACCATCTCATGAGCTGAAAGATCCTTAACCACACAAAGACATTGTGAGCTTTGTAACTGCACGACCTTTTCGAGTACTGTTGCCCATGGCATGGTCAGGATTTCATTGTCTGTGACATGGAGACTGCAAATTCATCGCAAAAAAATAATAATTAGATGATGCTCTAAACTGTTTTAACTATTTATAGTGTGTTGCCTCTTCCAACTTACCTGTTGTAGTAGAAATGCCGGAAGTCCAAAGTATCCTTTAACTGAGCAAAGAACCTTAAGAAGCAGAAGACCCAGTATAACGAAAAAAGGGCTAAGTAACCGACAATTATAGCGGTTGTGAGAGTGAAAGGAGATAAAGGATGCGGATAGATAGCTTCTTTAACGAGATCACACGGCTTAGTTCCCGATTCAACTGCATCCATTCCACATTTTGCGTTTCGGAGACCACTCCAATCAACATACAGCAAGAAAAATCCAGAGAAGCATATGATGAAGCCTAGACTTAGAAGCTCCACAGCCCACTTTACTATAATACACCAAAGGCCTTTGTCTCTATAATAGCTATAGAGTTTTTCGAAGAAAAGATCCAAATCAGCAATTGGTTGAACACTTAGACTCTCGCCATGAAGAAGTCCTGATGGACTTTCACTACCAGGACTTGGTATTCCTCCATAGGTAGATAGCTCTATTCCTTGAGATGCATTTTGAAGCAATCCAGTAGTTAAAGATGATGATGATGATTCACTTCGTTTCCATTTCCAAAAGTTGAATACATTTGGAGGCTTTTGCCCACTGCTCGTCATTCGCAAACACGGACAATTGGCCAAAACAGCCAGTCCATACCCCGTTAACCACGTGAAATTGTAAGTGATTTAGTGCCAAAATGCTATTCAATTCCTTCAGTTAAACTACTAGTCCTGAATCAAACATGAAATCATAAATTAGCCAGATTGCAAATCACTAAAGAAAAGTCATGAATCAGATGTAGCTGACTACATGCAAGAAGCATATATACTTAAACAAAGACGAAACGAAATCAAACCATGATATATAGCAACTAATCTACCTTCAATCCAAGCAATTAACAACAAAGGGATTACTCAACACAAACATTCTGATGATCGTTGATGGTGCAGATAAAGCAAACATAGTTCCATTATCTCCAAAAAAAAGCAAACACAGTTTAGCAATGAAAGATTGCGAAGGAATATGAAAAGGCAATCAAATTGAGAGAATAGAAAGATTGATCTTGATCAAACTTGATTTCCCTAAACTAACTTGTATCAATCACAAGAAGAAGAAGAAGCAAAAGGGGGAATTTAGTTCCCAAGAGAATAAGGGTATCTAAGTTTCCGAGCGATTTGATCAGAACCGATACGATTCGTTACCAAAATTAGACGTCAGACCAAACGCCCAAAACCCATACCCAACACGAATAAACTCCCCCAAACCCCACGAACTAATTTCCCCCACTCAAAATCACTATGCGATAATTCAAAAATCGAACTCGTTCACGAAAAGATCAAAACTTACCCAGCGACTCAAGAAATTAAGAGCAGTAAGAAAAGCGTGAAAGCGAAGTTGATTCGTAAAGAGCTAACAAATATGTCTTGAATAAGAAGCCAAGAAAGGAATAATCCCAACGCAGACCTTTTCCCTAGGGTATAGTGGAATTCGATTACAGAAACTTAAAAACAAATAGCAAAGCAAATTGATCGGCGGGCGAATAAGAATTAAAAATCAAAATTAACAATTTCCGAGAGAAAAAAGGGAAGAATATGAAGAAGACGAAGAATTTCGTTTGCGTAGAAGAAAGAGAGAAGTGAAAATAGTAATATTAAAAAAAAATGGTTTGAAATTGAATACTTGAAATATTGGATTAGGCTTTTCTTCTTCCTCTTCGCCTTCTTCTCCTTCTACTCAATACTTAACCAAAGAAACGTGATAACGAGTCTCTCCTCTCTTTTTTCGATTCTTTTTTTTTTCTACATTCTTTTCATGAATATATAAGAGTTTGTACTTATATCGAAATTTTTATATAATAAACATTTTATTTATATACTTGCTAAAAAAAATATTAGACGAGTTCAAATAAAATATAAAAGTATTTTATAATTAAGTGACAAAATATATAGTTTTGATTTGAATTTTGAATTTTTGTTTTTTTTGTAAATATATATTTAATTATTAATAATATGTATTGTTTCGGTGAATCGGTGTTTCAAATCGATTTTGAGATTTCTGTTGGATTCTACATCTAAAAATAGGCAAAACTTTAATTATTCATATTAATAAAAAAGATTTAAAAATGTGTTAAAAATATATATATTCAAATCTAACATCCGTCTGCAAAAATTACAAGAAAACCAAAAAAAAAAAAAGACTATAATTGAATACAAAATAAATGATGTTAAACTTTTTTTTTCCGAAAAATGATGTTAAACATCCTCTTTTTTTTAAAAAAAAACTCGTTAAAAATAGTTATCTTATAATTAATTAATTATAATTTAAATCATTGATTTTTTTTTTCTTAACAATTTTTCAATCATGTAAAAAAAAACACAATTTGGAAAAGAAAAAAAAAACACAATTTGAATCATTGATTAAGGTTAAAAAAAACAAGAGCGTGACAAAATGAGCTTTCAATCTAAGAAAAACGTTTGTTTTGTGTGCCAAAAATTTTGTGCCTAAAGCCCAATGGGCCAAGATTTCTAAAGTGTGTGAGAGTTAACCTATTAGGCTCACGGAGTTCTGAGCCGCAAGATTTTAGATTTACGTGTAGTTGATATTGTACGTACAACGCAACATTATAATTTTTTTTAACTTTAATTTATTGGTTCAATTTCTTTTTGAAAGATGAAATATATTTTTTATTCTAAAAAAATATCTATGATTTATTTATTTTATTATATTTTATTGGTGCAATTTTATATTTTATGGCAGAATAAAATTATTTATTGGTTCAATTTTATATTTTATGGCAGAATAAAAGTTTAAAGATATTCCATTTTGTGTGACGATTGCAAAGAAAATTGAAAGGTTCATTTGGTCTGATAGTATAAATAAATTTTTTTTATGGAAGTGAGTAAAAATGTATAATTAAATTTGAAACAATAATAAGTAAAAAATGTATAATTCAAATATGTAAAGATATATTAATAAGAAAGAATGATAATAACAAAAAAAAATCTTATGAAAAAGAATAATTTTAGAATTTAGAAAAAAAGAAAGAATGATAAATATTTTGAAATCTTTAAAGAGAAACAAATTATATTGGACAATAAAAAGAGAAACAAATAAGAAAATTATGTTAAAAATATATAATTTTAATTTGGGAAAAATATATTATTTTAATTTACAATTATTATAATTTATTTTGTGGGGAAAACAATTAATTTATTTAATGATTATAAAATCTGATTTTAAATGAATCCATTAATATTAAGATTTACATGTACATTGTAAAGATATATATAAATACTGATTACGCGAGGCAAAAAAAAAAGAATGCTAATTACGCGAAGCAATTAAGCAGCATTAAGCTATTGCATAAAATTAAGAGACGTCATCGTGGGCCTAATGGGCTTTTAGAACACGCGGGAAGTAACGGGCAAATATTGGCGCCAGTGACACGTGGCATATTGTCTCTTATAAAATACTGAAGCCCTTAATATTCGACTGCGTTCCGCTCATTATCTCACTCTCTCTCTCTCTTAATATTTTACTCTTCTTCGAAAATGAGCGCGCCCGGTTCTTCTGGATCCATTACCTTCAGATCGAAGAAGCGTCTGATGGATTCGCCCTGTTCAAAATCGCAGGCCGGAAACCCTAGTCTGGGTTTCACTACTCTGCCCACGCCGGAGAAGCCGCCGGAAAATATGCTTAGTAGATCCAGAAACCGATCTGTGGCTCTATCCACGAGTGAGGTTCGAGAGGCTTCTGGATCCAGTACTAGATCTGAGGATTCTGAGGTCAAGGTTTCATCAGCCAAGAGCCAGCTCTTGTTTTCGCCCAGCGATTCGTCGAAGCTAGTGTGCGCTACGAAGAGTTCTGAGAAAGAGAATCTTCCGGAGAAGTAATCCTTTTCTTAGTGGTTTTTGTTTGTTTACTTTTCATTTTTCCCTTTTTTCATACGGCATTGCTGATAGGGATTTTGGATTTCTCTTCAGGTACGAGATCCTGGGACAGTTCTTTGATGCATTGGACAGTGCGATTCGATTATTGAAATTAAAGGGTTCTAAACCCACATTTTTCAACATTGCAACTAAAATCGAGCATTTGACCGAAAGGTATTCCCTAGAAATTTGGCATTCGTGGTTTCACCGTCTCACAGAGTTGTAGACCACATAATCTTATTGGAATACTAGCCAATTTGGTGTTTGGCATAGTTGACTTTTAGGTTATATCATAATGAAAGTAATTTAGACCTGTGATTTGTGTGGGATTCACTTGTCTGTAGTTAGTAGAAATGCAGATCATATGATTCCACAAATCTGTAGCTGTGTTGTTCTAATCCAGCTTCTGATGTGAATATATCAGGAGGTTTTGCTATAGTCACTTGGCTCAATTGAAGCACATATTACCAGAGGCCATTGAGATCAAGAAAGTAATGATATATGACGAAACCACTAGTTGTATGAAGCCGAACCTTCATGTTCAATTGAACATTGATGCAGTAGAATACAATGAAACATCAAAATCACAAAGTAAAAACATTGCAATCCGGAAAGTGTTCCGGGCAAGACTAGCAGACGTTGTCAAAGCTCATCCTCAGGTATGACTTATGATTGTTCAATTACAATGCATTCTTGTGAGAAGACTTGTGATTTGGTGATTCATTGTATGACTTTATTCAAATACTAACCAAGTTTTGTATCTGTTTAGGGCGATGAAGTTCCAGAGGAACCGCTTCCTGAGCTCTTTAATAGAAGCAAAAGAAACGATAGCTTAAAGGATGAGGTTAAGAGTGCTAGTTCAGCCATTGAAGAATTGAGTTGTATTCCAGCAGATAAATTGATTTCATTGCCGGTCAAAGTCGCTTCAACTCCGGTCAAATCAATATCAACACTGGCTAATTTACATTCAACGCCAGTTAAACTTGACACAACAATTCATGTCGCTTCAACTCCACCTCAATTTACTTCAACTCCTGTCCGGCTGATGACTTCCTCGTTTACAATTCATCGGAAGAAAAGAAGCAACGATTACTTAACACCAGCTAATAATTCCACTGAACCACCAGTTCAGCTAGCTAGACGTTCTGCACCAAGATCCCTGAATTTTGATGCCTATACAGAGGACGAGAAACCTATAGATATAACAAACTCTGAAGCCATTAATCAAGCACCAGAGGAAGAAGATCCATCCAGCGATGATGAGTTCCTCAGCATACTTCCCGATACACTTCGACAGTCGGTAATACAATCTTCTCTTTACTAAAACAAACAAACTGAGATTTCTTACTGGTTTCTGAATTTTCATCTTCTTGTTGCTCATTTCAGATTAAAGAACAAGAGAAGAAAGCAATTGAGGAACAAGATCCAGCAATCTCTCAAGCAAAGAGAAGGCAAAAGATGATAGCTCATCTACCTAAACTCTTCAACGTCATTCATTACTTTATTCAATCAGTAAAACGATGGGTTATCACAAAAGAGGAGCTTGTATACAAAATAATCGCTGGTCATTCCGACATTACTGACAGAAGTAAGCTCTCCTGTAACTAAACATCTTTTAAAAAAACCATCCTAACTGTTCATATCCTCGTAACAACTTTGCAGAAGAAGTAGAAGAACAACTTAGTTTAATGTTAGAGCTTGTCCCGGATTGGATCTCTGAGAAAAGAGCATCTACAGGAGATGTACTAGTCTGGTTAGTCCTCTTAACGTCACACGTATAGCCTCTGGTTCATTTAGTGGGTTTGCTCATCTAAATATATTTCTAATTGCAGTATAAACAAATTGGCATCTCCTGTAACAATTCGGTCGCGTTTAGAACAAGACAACAACAAAACGACACCAATCACGATCTCATAAGCGGCCGCGTTTTATGGCGTCTACTGCGTTTACAAGATTCTCTCGCGAAGAACGTGTAGAGTGACTAGACAGATCAGATCTAATTAACAAGGTTTAATTTCATATTAAAGAATTAATTCACCATTAGTGGTTTATATGTTGTTGTATCAGAAAAGATTAATACAAGAATAGCCCAATTTTCATAAACGCGATAATTTAAAAAACGCTGTTTATTTTCTGTACTCATTTGTAATTGTTAAATATGGTAAAATAAACCACAAACTTTGTTGATTTGGTGAAAAAAACCATCGGCTTTAAAAATGGTTTTTTAAACCACGAACTTTGAAAACCAGATTTTTTAGACCATGAATTTTGAAAATCGGGTTTTTAAGCTCTACGAAATTTTTTTAATTTAAAATTAAACTTTGAATATCAAATTAAACCATAGTTTCAAACTTTAACAAACAAAANAAACCACAAACTTTGTTGATTTGGTGAAAAAAACCATCGGCTTTAAAAATGGTTTTTTAAACCACGAACTTTGAAAACCAGATTTTTTAGACCATGAATTTTGAAAATCGGGTTTTTAAGCTCTACGAAATTTTTTTAATTTAAAATTAAACTTTGAATATCAAATTAAACCATAGTTTCAAACTTTAACAAACAAAATATATTTCAAATTTAAATTAATTAAACTATAATTTCAAGTTTAAATTTAAGATTTTAGTTAAAAAAAATGGATTATTAGGGTTCATGGTTTAAAACACTCAATTATCAAAATTCATGGTTTAAAAATCCATTTTGAAAGTTGATAGGTTTTTTCACCAAATGAGCAAAGTTTGTGGTTTATTTTACCATTTTCCCAATTTATTATGAAAATATATTAAGAAGATGTAGAGAAATTGGAATTTGTATGGAGAGAGATTAAGTGAGATTTCTTTATACTTTATATGGAAAATAATCATTAGATTCCTTAGATTTTGTATGGACCACACATTTGTCCCATCATACATTCCAAGTCTCCTTATTTTTTATTTTTTTTTAGTAATTCCAATTTTTTTTTACTTTTATTTTCCCCTCCAAATTTCTTTACTTATAAAAAAATACTATTTTATCATAAATATTTAAAATAAAATAAAATAAAATAAAAAGATAAAAGAGACCTTTGCCTCTCTTTTAAGCAATATTTTCTGACCAAATCTCCTTTATGGACAATCCTTCGAAACCCTAATTTTTTAACACATTTTTTAAGATTCCTTTATTTGCCTTCATCGTTTAAAGAATATTCCACCTTTCATTTTTGGTTTTTGCAACATTATTGTGTGAATAATAAAATTTACAATTATTTAATTGTTTTACAGATGGAACTAAACAACTAAAGTGACTACACACTTATAAGTGTTCTTTACTTATTTTGAAGAAATAATATAAATAAAAATTATTTGAGAAACTGCTTAAATTTTGCCAATATAGCTTATATAATTTGATTTCATATAGATTATGGGCTGGTTATAAAGTTTCCATATGGAAGAAAATCAAGTCATAAATTCTGGTTAAAGATTTGCAATGAAAAAAAACAAACGAGGGGGTAATTTAGCCATTATTACATAATTATTATTAGTTTTGTTGCTATTTTATATTCTTATAATAATTTTACTTTATATATATTACGTTTTATTTTGTAAATAACAACGTGGTAATATTATGAGTATCCTTTAGTTTAGTGAAAGATGTTTTTTTTTTCTCCAAAATTTAAATTTTTACGACTTAAGAGTTTCATACATTTTTTATAACAAAATGATGTTTTCATTCTTCTTTTTTTGCGTTGTTTTCAATGGATTGATGGTTTACTGTTTTCTGTAAATATAGTAGAGGTTTCACAACCTTTACTTTAATTAATATAATCATCACAAGATTTTTAAAAATGTAAATAAGTTAGAATTAATGGTACGGTAGATACTTATTTTAGTATCATGTTTCACCAACTTTTAAAAAATTATTTTGAGAGATTATAACGTTAACTAATATGTAAATATTAAAAAAACAATGACTTGCTGAGACGCCAAGCATATATATAATGATTAAGATAATACATTGAAAATTTGGTTTTATTAGATAAATTACGTTTGACCTTCCTAGTTATATGTTGAATATACAACATTCAATTTTAATTGCATGTATATATATAATGTTTTATACCACAATGTCTAATTAATTACACTACTAATTGATAATTTATAAGTTTTGCATTTTTTGGATGTATTATCATATTTTTTTTGGACTCTCAAGTTTAACCTATTGTATATATTTTTATATGTGCCGTAATATATAGGATATTTATTCGAAATAATTATAAAGTATTATATAGTATATATAGTAATAATTAAGATCGACTTTAATATTTATTATATGAAACTAAATTAAATATTTGACCATGGATGACACCTTGCATGGCTTATCGTTTACGGACCAACTCATCAAACATTATTATAAAAAAGTTCGTTTGTTTTAAAAGATATTGAAACAATTTCATACAAGCATGCATTTATCTAATTAATACCAACTTTTGCAACACATATATTAATTATTTAATATATAATTTTTGTCGAATAATTAAATGTCAAATAACCAATCAAAATTTATTATGCCTATATATGTTTCTTATTAGTGTTTTAAGAAAAAAACATTGCATACACCATAAAAGTAAAATACAACCTGTTTACTTGAAATATTCTAAATATTATTTAAACAAAATTACTGGTGGGTTAATCCAAAAATTATTTAAATGTGGCATAACATTTTAAATTGTCAGTTTTTCTGTTTTTTTTTGTTGGTAATTGTGATAATTTATTTTAAGAAAATTGAAAATAGATGAAATAATGGCCAATGAAATAAAGTAAGAAAAATATGAATGATTAAAAATAAGAGATAAGATATAAATATATATAAAAAACATATAAATGGGTGATTAATTAATATAATTGTAGCAAAAAGAAGTAAAAGATAAAAATGATGGAAAAGAGGAAAGATATGTTGAGTTGGTGCGTTGCATAAGAACATATTGATGGAAATAAGTCATGAAATCGTATAATAAGATCCCCTCTCTATATATAAATACATAATTACCAATTAATCAATATTGAAACATCATCATTTTTCTAATTTCTAAGTGGAACATGTTTTATACATTTCAAAATTCTCTCAACCATTATAGCTTAATATATTTCTAACAAATTAATGAAAAAATCATCGAAATAAGTTTATTTTTTATAGAAATTATTAATATATATATATATACTGTTATATTATTTAACAAGAATTAATGTATTTAATTTTCTTTTAAAGACAGTATGAGTGAATATGAAAAAGGCATTAGATTTTTGTTGACATTTACAAAAAAAAGAAGAGTAATATTCAATCATAATATGAGAATATGGACAACTTATAAAAAGTCCATTGTGTTTCTACTTTTTATTGACAAATGAAATCATAGTTTTATTAAAGCTGAATATTCCCACAATTTCATTGTTAATAAATAAAATTATCTAATTTTACCAAAAATAAAATTAATTTATTAAAATTTTTGGAATTCGATTACATTTTTCCAACTATATATCTAATATAAAAAGCTACGATTTAAATATTTTAATGAATTCGAATATAAAAAAGTAAAAAAAAAATTTGTGGAAAATTGAAGTAATTTTATTTTGGTAAAATAAAAAAGTGAGAGGAAGCAAAAATTCACTTCGTGAATCATTTTGCTGGCCATTACAATTTACACATATCCTATCATAAACCTACCCTATCCTCCTCCTGGAAAGTTTTCCAAATAAAACCTATACCCAAACACCCCTGCTCCTCTCATTTCTCAACGATTCTTAACATGCGCACACAAGCGCACGATTGAAATGGTAGTTCCTTTACTGATGCTAACATGAGCATGGTGCGTGATTCTATCGATTTCTTCTTCTTCTTCTCCCTTTAAAGAAAGGGAATGTCTTTTCGGAAGCTCTGTGTGTTTTTGTTTCTCTCTCCTTCACTCTCTCTCACGCAGACGAAGAAAGGTTATTAGTTTTATATTTGTCTGGCGGATTTCTCTGCTGAGATTCGAATTCGTTGAGTGAACTTACTTAGTGATGCAGAGTATGCTTAGATCAGCTCTTGAAGAAAATCAATGTCTTCTGACATAAGCTAAACTCTGCTCTACTCTCTCTCTCTTTCTCTGCTAATTGATCTATTAGCTTCTTATTCTTCGTTCGCTTCGAATTTCCCTCGCGATTTTCCGGTGAAGTCATATGGCGGCTCAAGGGAGTAGTTGCAGCGGATCTAGCTTGCTGGTTCCGTTTCCAACTGCTTGAGTTCTCGTCCCACGGACTTCTAGGGTTACTTATTTCTACTAGGGATTCAAGTTTTCTAGGGGGGAGGAATGGGTAGGAGGCTAATTTCACAGGGTGCAGTAGGGCCGCCGATAAAACCGAGAGCTGGGTTGCGAAGGGAACAGGCTGGGAGAGGTTCATACAGAGGTAGCTAGTAATTAGGTTGGTAAAACGAAGGCAGAAGGGTTTCTTTGGGGAGAGTAATTTTCTTTCTTCACTGTTAAAGTTTCAGACGCAAATTTTTCGAACGTATAAGGAATCAAGGGCACGGATTTTCCGGGAAAATTCTTGTCAGGACTGATTGAGAGATCTCTGTCTGTCTTGATCTTTCTTTCTTGAGTTGGATTTAGAAGGGCGTGGGGGAGTTTAGATGGGTTCTACCTCTCAAGAGATACTGAGGAGCCTCTGCTCCAACACGGATTGGAAGTATGCCGTGTTTTGGAAACTTAATCATCGATCTCGAATGTAAGTCATCTAAAATTTCTCTATCTTGGTACTCGATAATATGGAAGAACATATGGAACCTTTGATTTAAATCCAATACTTTCATGGAAGGCTTCTACATAGTTTTTAATGCTAAATTTAGTCTTAGATTAAGTATGGATTACACTTTGTTTCTGTATAAGTTCTTAGGGGGGTTTATCATGTCTATTCTTTTGAACACTTGCAGGGTACTTACCTTGGAGGATGCTTACTATGACAATCATGAGCAGAATAACCCATCTGAGGTTAAAGGTTACAACGTCATACCAAAAAATATGCATGGAGGGCATAATGCACATGATCCCCTGGCTTTAGCTGTGGCGAAGATGTCATATCATGTCTATTCTTTAGGGGAAGGGTAAGGATTGCACGTCAAATGCAAGACGTTATTTGCTCAACAGCATATGACACTGTCTGGCATTTTGCAGTTACAGTTTGCTGTGCTCTTTATTTCTTTTCTGTTTCGTTGGCATTAGCTACATGATGCTAAATGATGAAAAGATGCACTTTTTTAATATGTTTGTATTAACAGAATTGTAGGAAAAGTTGCAGTTTCTGGAGAACACCAATGGGTATTCCCCGAATATTATGACGACTGTCACTCAGCATTTGAGGTCAGGAGATTCTTATCTTGAGTTGCTTTTCTTATTTGCTCATTTTTAATAACTTTGAAACTGAACCTCTTTTTCTAATTACAGTTTCCCAACACTTTGGAGAGTCAAATTTCTGCTGGAGTTAAGGTATGTTACACACTTTTATGGTTCCCTTTTGTCTGCTCCGTTACCTGAATTTCAAGGGCTTCCTCAGTTTTTCCCACAATGACTAATTTTATAAATATATGATCTTCCTTCTCGCAGACCATTCTTGTAGTAGCTGTTGGTTCTTGTGGTGTTGTGCAGCTAGGCTCTTTGCGTAAAGTAAGGAACATCTTTTAGCTGGTTATAGTGTTCACATTTATAATAGAACAGTCAGGGAAAATGCCTGCGCACTTGCAATACATGGAATTTATTAACTTATCTGGTCCTATTGTGGATGGAAGGTTGATGAAAATGCGACTTTGGTCACTCATATACGACATTTGTTTCTGGCATTGAAAGATCCACTGGCAGACCACGCAGCAAATTTGATGCAATTTAATGTGAGCAATCCCTTGTGTATAGTAAAGATCTTCCTCAAGCAAATATGGTTTCATGTCTGTCTAATTTGCTTTGTTATTCTGGATTGAGAGGGTGCTTAGGTTTCTATTAATAATTCGTCACACCTCAAATGACTTCCTGAGTTGAGTCATGATATGTTGTATAATTTTGTTGCAGACAAAGGTACCTTCTGAATGTTTACACGTTGAGCCATTCCCTGATTGCTCTGGAGAAGTAGAAAAAGCTATGGATATTGAAGAGTCAGATAATCTAAATCAGTACAAAACTAAAAGAAGTGATAGCATGCCTTACGATACTCCTTCATATCTTCTCATGGAGAAAGCAGCCCAACTAATTAGTGGACATGAAATGGTGCAAGGATCTACAAGTGGAAGCTATAATGGTGTTACGTATGGATTTTCAGTTGACATGGTTGATGCCAAACATGAGAATCGATTAGGTACAGATATAATCAGTGATGCCTCTCATGTGAGGATGGCTAGTGGCTGCAAAGATCCAGTTGTAGCAGATCCTGCTTTACTTCATTACTTAAGGAGTCAAGTGCTTAACAATTCAAGCTCATCAGATTTAGTAATCGAGGCTGATACGTTGATGACAGAACAATCATATGCAGGCCTCCATTCAACTGTTCATGATGGTCCAAGAACAGATAAAGAAAGCTCTCACCAAAACGAGGTTTTCCAGCTATCTGAGAGCCAAGGATATAAATACCTAAAAGGGACAGAGTGTATGCTAGAGAGGAAATGCCACTCGAGTCAATTTGATGCTTTGCTCTCATCTGGGTCTACGTTTGCCGGTAGCGAGCTGCTAGAGGCCTTAGGGCCTGCTTTCAAGAAACCAGCCAATGGTAATGAGGAGCTAGTAAAGTCTGAACCTGGATCAACAGTAAGACCAACAGATGATATGAGTCATAGCCAGCTAACATTTGGCACTGGCCCTGAGAATCTGCTAGATGCTGTTGTTGCTAACGTGAGTCATAATGATGGCAATATCAGGAATGATATATTCTCGAGTAGATCGGTACAGTCTTTAATTACTAGTGTGGAAATGGGAGAGCCTTCAGGCCAGAAAAAACATATTAATGTTATTAATCAGCTTCCACTAGCAGAGACGCAACAGAATTCATCAGATATCTGTGCAGCATTTTCTACGATTGGATTCTCATCCACGTGTCCCAGCTCCTCTAGTGATCAGTTTCAGACATCCCTGGAGATGCCTAAGAAGCACAAAAAGAGGGCTAAACCTGGTGAAAGTTCCCGTCCTCGCCCAAGGGACAGGCAACTGATTCAGGATCGTATCAAGGAACTAAGGGAACTTGTGCCCAATGGATCTAAGGTGACTTTTCTCTTCCTATCTACAAGGCTACCTGCCCCATTTGTAATTTGTGTTGCTCTTAGTTGTAATATATCTATTCGCTAATAACTTTTTTATTTCTTACAGTGCAGTATTGATTCTTTGCTAGAACGCACGATCAAGCACATGCTCTTTTTGCAGAATGTAACTAAGCATGCTGACAAGCTCAGTAAAAGTGCTAATTCGAAGGTAAAAAATTCAGATTTCTTGAAACCGTATAATTTCCGTTCTATCCTTGGAAATACAACCTCATAGTTTGTGAATGGCTCACTTGGAGAGAGAAGGTGAAAGTCAGAAGTCAATATCAGCATTAGCTTATGTCTTGTAATTTCAGATGCAACACAAGGAAACCGGCACACAAGGCTCAAGCTGCGCGGTGGAGGTTGGAGGCCATCTTCAAGTGTGTTCAATTGTTGTGGAGAATCTGAATAAGCAAGGGATGGTGCTCATTGAGGTATGTAATCTATACACTGAACTCCTGAGCCCTCTTAAGTTATGCTATTCTGAGCCTGAGAGTGTGTGTTTGGTTGTTGAACAGATGTTGTGTGAAGAATGTAGCCATTTCCTTGAGATAGCAAACGTCATTAAGAGCTTAGACCTCATCATCCTAAGAGGCATCACCGAAACACATGGCGAGAAAACATGGATTTGCTTCGTAGTTGAGGTACAAAACATCAATTTGCTAGATCATTGGCTGGTATATGAAAACTAATACGGAGATTTTGATATGAATGACAGAGCCAGAACAACAAAGTAATGCAGAGGATGGACATCTTGTGGTCTCTGGTGCAAATCTTTCAGCCTAAAGCCCCAGGCAAGTGTGTAGCCATGGCACAGCCTTAGGCAGAGAGGACTGTGTCCTGTGTGGTTTGTACAGTGTAGCTGTGATTGTAATATCTCTGTTTTTAGGTACTAGTTTTAAAGGTGTGCCTTTTGAGTTCTGAGTTTTCAGTGTGTTTGATTGATTGTGTTGTTTTCTATAGGACTCTGATGTTGAAATTGATTTTAGAAGGCATTAATTTAATATTTATGATATTTGAAGGTGGAAATGGTAAATAAATGTAACTGTGTGTTTGACATCGTCGCCGTAAATAAAGGAGAAGAAATAGAAAGCTCGTGGGTTGGTTAAACTGGGACCCTCTTTATCTATCAGAGTCTTTCTCATCAACCTCTTTCGCCATCGATATTGAAGAAGCGTTTGTTTTCTTCCGCAGCTTAGGCGATCTTTGAACGAAGAGCTGCAATTTTACGGTTTCAAGGTTTGCTTCTATACTTTCGTTGATTTTTTTCTTCGTTGGTTTAATTTGATTTGCTAGAGTTAGGGTTCCTATTGTTTCGGATTGTTTAAGCCATCGGTGCTAGATTTGGATCGTCGAAATCAATTTAGGAAACCTGAATTTGATCCGGAAGAATCTCTTAGAATTTGAGTGAATAGGTTTAGAATCGGCGTTAGAGTCAGGTTCTCTGTGTTTTCCCCACGGCGGACCGAACCCTAATTTCTTTTCAGATTTTCTCTCGCGCCTCGGCTTCTCGATTTTTTTGAAGCAATTCATTTCCTGTTGAAGATTTCTTTCTGCACATGTTTCCATGATCTTGACTGTGTAGAATCTTTCAGAAATTTCCTTGTCAACATTGAATGTAGCGTCTCTCTTTTGTATAGAGTTTTGAGCCCGTTGGCCTCTGAGCATCTTTCAAATTTAATTCTTGATCTTGATTTGCTGAGAGTGCTTTCTCTCCCACATGAATTCCCAGAACATATCTCTGCTGTGAACTCCATATTGTATTCATTAGCTATTGTCATCTCATTCAGAAGTAATTTTTACATGCTTAGGTTTAGCATGTTAATCTTGTATCTCTGTTAATCTTCCTCATGATTGGGTTTACTGAAACTAGATCAAAGAAACCAAAAGTCTTGAGTAGCTAGGAATTGATAATTGTGTCTCCCAATGCAGATTTGAAGAGGCTATTTTGAGAGCTATGAGCACAGCAACGAGACCTTCATCTTCAACGACAACTTCTGTCATCTTAGAAACCCCTACTTCTCAATCACAACCATCAGAAAGACTAGTTCTCCGATTAAACAGGAAGAAGAAGAAAGTTTCATGGAAAGATGGGACAGTGGACAATGAATTCATGCAGAAAAAGAGTTCAAAGAAGTGTTGCATCTTTCATAAACAGAAGCCATTTGATGAAGATGACAGCGAAGATGAAGATGACAATGGCCATCATCACCATCACCATGATCATGATCATGATCATAACCATGAACACTCTGAGTCTGGTGAGGCCTCCTCCTCTTCTAAAGCAACTGATTGATTAATCAAATCTTTAGCCTGTCACTTTATAGAGCTATTGAAAGCTTTTGAATTGAATAGATCATGGAACTCACGTTCCTGCGTATGTACATGTAATTTGCACATTGCGATGTCAGTTTTTTAAATCTTTTGGAGTTGAGTAAGTTTTTTTAATTGTCACAAGTTATGAGATGTGAAATGTTATGTAAAAACATTTAACTTTGCTTATTATTGAAGGTTACAAAGTTGTGATCTTTTCATTGAGCAATGCGTTCGCGGTTTGCGGTCTGCGTTTGTAGACGCGATTTTCAGACGCGCATGTCGTGATTTAACTTAATTACATTATGTCATCTTAATTGCGTCACTAATCTAATCTAAATTGATATTAATTCATATTATATTAGTTTTTTTTGTTTAAGTTAATTTTAAGCTTCACTAAACCAACATTAGCTCATAAATCCACTATCAGTTGTCCATTATTATCCAATGATTTATTTTTACTTAAATTCAATTATTTTGGAATTATTGTTTTTTGTCGAAGCCTGTCTTTCTAGTCTGTAAAGTTTTTTTTTATGCAGGTTCATCCAAATTTATTTTTTAGAAGAAAAAGATACATGATATATATATTTCTTAGTACAAAATAGACATTCATAAAAGAAATAAAAACATGGATTCGAATAATTCTCTAAATTGTGACAAAACTTAAAATTAGTCACAATTTTTTTTATTCATTCAAATTAAATTAATAGTGATTGTAAAGGGCTATAACCACATAATATATACGAAATAATTAGACAAAAAGTATTTAATGTTTATACATTGTTTTGTCCTACATGTCAACAAAATCTCTCGATCGAAAATCTCAATATTTTCTACCATTCTCCTCTTTAGTTTAAAAACTAAATGAATAACTTTTTACATAAATTTTAAAAAAAAATTATTAAAATTGTATTTAAGAGACAAAAAAAGAGACAATTTTGCAGGTCACTAACGAGACAAATTAATATATATATATATATATACACACACACTCACGCACTATATATTATATAACCATCAAAGTAGTATAAATCTGTCGTTAAGAAAAAAAAAGTAGTATAAATCTCCCTCAAAGAGGATCAAGGAGAATTGCAAATAATAATCAATAACATAAATTACATTACAAAATAATAAACAAAAAAATGGGAGGTTTAAGATCACCTTGTGGAGGATGCAAGTTTTTGCGTAGAAAATGTGCTAAAGGTTGCGTTTTTACACCATACTTTTGCTACGAAGACGCAGCTTCTCATTTTGCAAACATTCACAAAGTATTGGGAGCCAGCAATTTCTCTAAACTCCTTTCTAATCTCCCTCTTCATGACCGTTTCTACGCTGCACTAACCATCACTTACCAAGCTCACTCTCGTCTCCGTGACCCTATCTACGGTTGCGTCTCACATATCTTCTCCCTCCAGCAACAGGTACTGTTCTACCATACCCTTGTGTTCTGTTTAGACTTGTGATTCATCTAGTGAATTTATACATGTGGTTTTGGTGATTTGTGTGTTGAAGGTTGTTAGTCTTCAAGCAGAACTTGTTTTTCTAAGAGAAGAAGCTTCTACAAGGTTCCTTCAAGAGGATTGTACTGGACCAAACCCTGGTTGCGACCTGATGCAACAAGAGAAGGTATTAGATCAAAAAGTGCCACAAGATTCTCAGAGTTTGTTTTACCAAGGTTGTTCTGGTTCTGACCTTGCTCAGATTAGCAGTGCTGCAGACGTCCCTGCGGTTCATGGAGCTGCATCTACATTCATGGCTCACAGTGAGCCGTTTTGTAGCTCAAATGAGTCATTTTACTACCATGAGTTCATGTTTCCTTGGTCTCTTAGTGACTATAAAATGTGAGAAATTATTAAATGAGACATTAAAAAATCCAGTCTTGGCTCATTGCACAGCGCAGAGTTCAACTCAGCATTAGTGTTTACCTACACAATCCTTACATAGAAAGTACATCAGATCTGAGCAAGTGTTAGGACAAAGACTAGAAAAGCCGTAACTCAAAGGAGTAAACAAAACAAAGCATGGTTTACTTTGTTTTAAAACCAGAATACAGCAACAAAACCAGAGAGACGACCCCTCAGAAAAAGATATTCTATGTACAAACAAAATTTATGTCCTCATGTTGCATTCGATCTCCGAAAACGCATCCAGCAACAAAAGTTATGTCTTTATTATTTGGTCGTAAGCTCATCTCTTGTGCTTAAACCTTACTTTCAACAAGAATTGCATCTTCACCTGTACAGAGACAGAGCTATCTTTGTCAGCGTCAATTCGTTTACATTGCATAAGTAATCACTAAATTCGTGTTCTAAGGTCGTTGGATCATGTAGTTTCCCATTTCAATATAGCAGAGTTTAGGCAACAAGAAGAAACATGAAAATGATATGTTTGGGATAAAAAGGCGCAGCTATAGCATAACGAACACAAATAGTGTTTGGAAACAAACGTTACCTGGGCTGTATTGTAGACAATATACTCATTGTACATAAGCTCAGAAGCCTTAACCCTAGATGCAACTGGTTTCCCGCAAGGAACAGTGACGTCATCTCTCCACTTAGCAAAATCTGAGTCTTGAGGCACTTTCTTCCCAAGCCCTTTAGTCGAGTGTTTCCCTTTTGGAGGTTTATCCATGTACTACAAGATTGCAGGAATATATATATGAGAACAGTCATAACAGGTTATGTTTATAGTTTCAAGAAAAGGATTCAATGGTTAGCAATATGGGATCACCTTAGCCGTAGTAAGCTCATATATTTCTCCGAGTGCAACTTCACTCAGAAGCATTAGACCCACTGGGTTTGCCTTAGAAGTGAAGCAGTACTGAGCACTTTTACTGACCAGGTCAGCAAAGTATATCCCCTTACCAAACTGAAACACGAGAATATGAGGAACTTATTCTCCAACAAGTTAATGAGAATACAGAAAACACTCTGGTTGGTGGATCAAGAATGGTTAGAGAGCCCAAATCTAAAATAAACACCAGCTTAGGTATGTGGAGAGAACTAACCATGTAGCCAGTAGCAGGAGCTTCTGGAGGCGCAATTCTCAGTCCTTGGTTCAGAATTCCAACAAAATTCGTCAATCTAGAACCTGAACGCAGTTTTTAAAAAAAATGTTTAGAGTCAACAAAAGTTTCATGCATGTACGTTCTGTATCAGCTAACTGTGGCTTGTTGCAGCTGGCTTACCATGCCATAGGAGCATCTTATTTCCCAGTTTTGACCTGTAAGGAGCATACTTATCGAACTCTCCTTCTCTTTCCAGAGCAAAAACATCCTCCAGTTCAAGTCTCCACTCCTGACAAATTCATAACCAGAAATTGAAGAATGAGAAGAAACGTGATTACTACATTATCGAAACAGGAAAAAGAAATAACTTGTACTCACAGTATGTGTTGGGGCATGAGTTGTGTTAAGATACTTCTCAATTAATCGATAATCCTCACTATCATGAGGAAGTGGTGAAATATCGCAATGCAATTTCTTATACTTATCATCCAGAGACTCAGTGTTATCAACATCAAAACCAACTAATCTTGAAGCTATTTCGATGTCCTGCAGCGCCTCAAGCATTTTCACCTGAGACACACATTAAATATATTTTGTAATGTAAGAGGAGAGTCCAAGAATATATTTTTAAAAAAAGCACAAAGGATCAAATTCTAAGGCAGGTACCTTTGACTTAAAGTTATCTTCATCTCGGATAATATGAGGATGAATAGAAGGGATCATGGTAAAAAACCTATTACTAGCATCAACAAGCAGACTTTCTTTGATAGAAGGCTGATGGTCACTGTTAGTCAGTAATTTCTGTATCTCCGTCAATGCCTCAAAACCTGTAGAAGAAGAAACACAAGAAAAAAGTAATTAAAGTGATGTAGAACTAAGATTTTACCATCTACAGAACAAAAGTAAAAGCAGGCAACAATGAGTTACCCTTTTGTATATTATGTTTGCTAAGTTTCCCAAGTGGCATCTCTGACATATTTATCTCAAATTCCATCATAGCAGCTCTGTAAAAGATACAATTTCATTAATCAAAACAGTTTTTAAGGAGCAGCGATGATATAGAAATGGCAAATAAGTTTCTAACCGGTATGTTTCCACATCAAAAAGCATCTTCATCAATTCTATTAATGGAGGAGCAAGGTTGCTATTGGTCTCAGCTGGCTCTACTTTTGCTACTTGCTTGTTAACTCCATAATCCTGAAACAAAATATAGAACCAGTTCATGAAGGATGGAAAAAAAGAGAGCCTGAAGATCCAAAGGATTTGATGCTTAGAAGAAAATTACAATCTCCAATGGAAGGAATTTCCCAGGTTGTTTCTGAAAATTCTTTTTCTTTTCCCAAGATTCCCATGTGTTTCCAGTCTTTTCAAGAAATAGACGTTTGAATTCGTGAACTGCATCAGATTTTGGCATCTCTTCAAGTTTGTTACCCCCAATCTTTTCATTTCCAACTCGACCCCACTTACGGAAAACGTAACAATCTGAACCTTTGTCTTCTTCGATTATCTGGAGTATATAATAACTTAACAAAGAAATACATGTGAATTAGATATGCATCCAATGACGCGCACGTCTAAAGCCACAATAAATTGTCTGAAAAAGACCAACCTATTGATACCAGTAGAAAGATCAGACATGCTCAGAGTGGTGTTATAGATGCTGTTACCATCATCAAGAATGTGGCAGTACTCTTGAAGACCAGACGCTTCATGCACAGCACTTCGCCCCTTCACTTTCACAGTGACCACGCCCTCACCACGGTCTTCAACTTTGTGCATATCAAAGGGAAGCTTCCTTTGCTTTTTAAAACATTCAACCAGGTAGTCCTCTCTCACAGTTACAACTTTTAACCTCCTGCCACATAAATATTGATATATATATCAACACCAAATTTCAAAGTAAGAGCTAAAGGGTCATAAGTTAAAAATCACCAGCAAGTTGAAAGAACTTTTCTACCTTGCCTTTTTCATTTCAGCATCTCGCATGTCTATCATCCCACAAATAACCAAACAGTTTGTACCTGCAAATTTGTGAAAAGATAAATAAAAGCTAAAATATGTTAACAAATCACATTGGTCTAAAATGACAAGTAATTACCTTTTTTAACACTAGCATGATAGTCGGCACCGGCTTCCTCAATTTTCTTCTTCCATGCTTGCTGCAAAATGATCTCATCAAGTAATGAAGTCCAAAGACAATTTTGGAATAAGATATATGAAGGAGAGTCATACGCGTTCCTTGGAGGATCCAGTAATTGAAACTTTAAGATCTTCCAGCTTTCCACTCCTTGAGGAGTCAGCTGCATCTTTAGATCCTTGACCCTGAGAGAGTTCACCAGAAGATATAGGACGCAGAATGCGTTTTGGCTTCACACTCTTTTGTGACCTATTCCACTGCAGGGAATCAAAAGATAAAGACTAGCTTGATGAGCCATTTACACCACATGTAACCTAACTCTACCATTAGCAAACATAAAGAGAGCCTGAATTACCTTCAGAAGGAACTGATTTTCTGTTTCTTCAGGAATTTTCCACTTTTCTTTTATGCGGTCTGGGTCAGAAGTCGAGTAAGAACATTTGCTCCATTCTGAGATGTAACCATGGCATCGGTAAAGCCCCCCGGAATAAGAAAGATGACCAGAGCAAATTGGGCACACATCAAGTGGACCAAACATCATGCCATCAGCACTATAAAGAAACAAGGAGCAGAGAGGTTGGAAATACGAATATGCATCAGATTCTCTAATCAAAGATCCACACAACAATAACAGAAATAAACAAATCTTTCAGTATATCTTCTTCAAAAATAATTCTTCCAGACAGCTTGGCTATGAAATTACCATTTGTCCCGCAAATCAAGTTCTGATCCTCGTGTACTTTGTTCATTTGCTTCAAGCATTTCCCGCAACTCAGCAGTTGTCACATATTTTTTCAGGTCATCTTTCAGATTCCACAATTCCTTAGTTTGGGCCTCCGTTTCCTTTTCTTTGCTGCAAGATTGTAAAGCACCACTTGTAGACGTGTCAAAACTAGTCTTCACTAGCTTCGACTTGTCATTATCACCAGATTCCTTTTTTCGCTTAGTTCCTGCTCTTGATTTTGTTTGAGGTACTTCTTCGGTCTCTGTCCCAATTGCGCCAACAGAAATTAACATAAAGACATCAGATTATAGCACCACACATCAAACTTCTGTAACAATGACCTACGAGTGTTGAACTAAACATCCATTAACCCATTTCAACCTCCAAGCGTTGTTCCCTAGCCCTAATGGACCATGCAATTACAAGAGTAAACCAACCCACTATCTTACCCCACCCGGGCTTTGTGTTTAACAACTCAATTAAGTACTGAAAACCTTAGAAAAATACCCGTGATGGCTGCCGATGGAGCTTTCTTTACCAGGGGAAGAAGAGCTTCTTGGTCGGAGTCTGGTATGCTTCTCCATCCAGGCAAACTTTCCAGTTCTGTAGAGGAAGACGTTTCAAGGAAACATTTTGCATGGTGCCACATCAAACCTTTGTTGCCCGGACCTTCAGGCTTAGAGAAAATACGTACCTGGAAAAAAAAATCACAACAACCTAATGAAATAAGAATCAAATCATGTTAAGTGTTACAAAACAGTTAGTTCTTACATTAGAAGCATTTTACGTGGTGCTGATTACATGACCTCATCTATAAAACGATAGATGAAATAGAACAACCACAACTTTACCTCTCCTTTCAAGATCTTTTCACTACACTTTCTGCAACCGGCACGAGAAGTCTGTGACACTTCAATCCCATATTCTAGTTTCCCAGTAGAACCGCTGCTCGTGTTATCCCCTGCTCCAGATTCGACATATTTTCTTATTCTTTGCTGGTCTTCCCACCGAAGAGATTCATAGCCTTCTACATCATCAAGTCTAGCAAAAACAAGAGATAAAAATGAATTTGTAGCTCAAAACTTACAAGAATTCCACTCAATGACATTGATTTTACATACGATTTTATCTGCTTTGCTTTCTTCAGTATACAATCAGCATGGTGCCACATCTGTATGAGAAAAAAAAGTACATAGAGAGGATTTGTCAGTTTTAGAATCTCCATGTCTTGACGAACCAAAGGAACATATAACTAGAATAGGGACATTGAGCAAGGCATGAAGAAAGAACTGAAATTACACTTATCCAGGTTCAAGGGAAAAAACACGAGAAGAACAACTATCGAATTTCAAGAAATTAACAGGAAATAAAGCTTATGAATAATGCTTAGATGCACACAGCCGATTGCAATTATGACACATCACAAAAAACAGTCAAAAACGTATTAGAAAGCTTAACAATGATCATCATCCCCAAAACGACGCAGGTCAAGCTTCAGCATTGTCACGAAAAAGGTAGAGGTACACTAAGCGAAGCAGAACGAACAAGAAAAGACCCTCATTCCCAATTTCAAAAGAGAACGCAATTTAGCCTCCCATAAACCCTAAAAAGGGAGTAACTTTATCACTCGAAATAAAGGGAAATAAGCAAGATCAAGAAAGACAAAATCAGGCATAAAATCCACACTAAAAAGCAAAAAGTAGAGTGTAGAGCAGGGTTCGAAGTATTGAAGAAAGAGAGAGAGAGAGAATCATACGGGCATAAAGCCGTCGAACTGGGTGGCTTGAACCATCTTCCCAAGACGGAACTTCTCCTTGCTAATGGTAGACTTGCACGACTTACAGGAAGCCCTGGAGGACTTAGCATACTCCGCCCTCCACGGCTTCTGTGGATTTGGGCTCGCCATTTCTGCTTTCGATTCTCCTGTAAAAAGGTTACAGTGACAGATACAAAAGACACTGTGTTTAGGGGTCACAATTTATACATATGCCCTGACGACGACGACGAAGAAGTAAACGACGAATAGCTTCTCGGCGACGCCTTTGCGGATTTGATTTCTACCGTTTCCGTTTTTCACCGGCGAAATTTTCACCCTAAAAGCTTTAAATCACCGTATCTCACTCAATAATACGCTATTTATTTACGGGTCTTGGTAATTAATTTATTTCGACAACAATTATTAAATTTAGTATATAGTATTTATTAGAATAAATAAATTGTACAAATAATGGTAAACTTTTTGTTGTTCAAACTATTTATGTTCATTATTGATAAAACTAATTGACTAATTTTTTTATTGTATAATAACATAAATAATTATTGGGTATTAAAAAAATAAGAAACGGTAGCTGGATATATGTAAACAAATGTTAAAAATTATAAGTGGCCATGTCTATTGTAACACAAAGCTTGCAAAGGAAACATCTTGTGTTTTTGTCATTTTAAATTCCTTATGTGCATAAACAAAACTATAATTATATAGCTTAGAAAACAAATTTAAAACATAGTCAAAGATTCTGCTAATTACAACGTCTATATACTGATCAATTACATATAAAGCAAAACTATATATAGTCAAATGTTTACATAAAATGATCAATTAAAAGATCTAAAATTAATTTACCGGTTAAGACAAACCATATAACCTAGTTTACATTACAAAATTAATTTACCGGTTAATATCTGATTTCCTGTGTTTGATTTTTCGAAAACCAAACCGGGTTGGATATTAATCCGGTTTATCATATTTTATTTTTCCGAGAAATCTGATTGAAATTCGCAAAATGTGATCTTGTGCAAGAGCAAGAAAAATAGCTTGCGGTCCAAGAGGGAAACCGCGTCATGGAGTCATGTAATTAACTTGTGTGATCAGTGACATCAGTCTCATTTATTTATTTTTATGGTTCAAAATTTGAATACCAATTTTCTCCAAAGTAAAAGTCAAAACACATGTTGAGTAAGTACCAAGAAAAAGAACTTATATATACACAAACTCCCTCAACTCATGCACTAACACAAAACGTAAAGACATTAAATAAAATAATCATTTAATTTTATAATCTTCACTTCTGAAATTATAAAAGAGAGATAAAAATGTTGAACAAAAAGGTGATATTTGGAGTGATTTTGCTTGCTATGGTCCTGGCTTTACTGGCTGCAAAACAAGTAGAAGCTGGGAGGTTGTTACGAGCCGCTGCACGTCATGAGTTACGGTTCGTGTTCGAGTCGTTGCAAAGGGGTACAGTCCCTGGCTCTGGTGCCAACGATTGCACTTATATTCCTAAAGGCTC
>KE152348.1:0-10532 GCA_000411095.1 Aethionema arabicum | reverse complement strand
TTTTTTTTTTTTTGTGTCTATTGGTTGTATTTTTTTTTTTTATTCTTTTTTCGTGTCTATTGGTTGTATATATATAAATGATAAAGTAGATTTTGTAACATATGTATAACTGTAGAGACTAGAAAGTACGTATTACGGTATTAATAGTAGGTTTTACTTAATATTTTAAAATTATTTTATTAATTTACAAGTGCGTGTAATAATGTTTAGAAGAAAATGTTGATCTTTCTATAGTTAAATATATCTGAAGTAGATTACCAAAAAAAAAATATATATCTGAAGTTCTATGAAAGATTCCGGTTATTTTATTCGATTTGATTTGATTTCAATAAATAGAACCAAACCGATATGGACCGGTTAAGTTCGGTTCGATATTTCGTTAGTTCTTCCTCGGCGAGATTCTTAAACCCTCGAGAGTTTTAATCGAACATTTTCCCGAGATTCGGGAGTGGCTCTAAACCTTGGAAGAAGAAGAAGACGGAGGAGTGTAAGAAGAGAAATGGTGAATAAACCTTGGAAGATAATTCCAAGGCCACTTCTTGAAACCGTTCTCAATAACCATGTCCAGCGCCACCGTGTTCCTCAGCCGCTAATCCTCCATGGTCCTCGTGGCGTCGGCAAAACTACCCTAATTCTTAACCGTAATTTACCCTTTGACTCCTTAAGATTTCCCTTTATAAGAAATCACGGCTTCAATTAGTTCCAATCTTGTTATTCAGGTCTTCTAGGAGAATGGAACAAAGGTCCTCATCTCGCTGGGTATGTAGATTTTGCGCAATCGGTGACGGATCATCATCCGGATCACCACCAGTCATATCCATGGGCATCTTGGACCAGTTGTGAGCCTCCATTATTGTCCAATTGCAAAATCCAGCTTGAGAGTTGCCTTGAATCTATGAGTCACAGAGCTATCAAGCTTGGGACTATAAGCTCGCAGCAGATATTCACTACCATGAACAAATGGTATGGTCTTAATACCGCACTCCGCCGTATACTTCAGGGTTTTAACATATCCGTCTCCGATAAGGTATCCATTTCAGTTCTCTGGGAAAGGGCAGTGTATGCGCTATCTGTTCGACAAAATGCCTCTGAGATTGATGGATTGCTCGAATTGGAAGGAAATGGTAATAGCTTGTCTGTGGAAGAGGCTTCGTATTATCGAGAGTCTGCCTTTGCATTGAGATTGGCCAAAGAGGTAATTAGTATGCATCAAGGTTGGAAAGCCAATGCCATTGCCCATCTAAATCGAACTAGTGGGTTTTCAAGAACATTAGCAAATTCATTTACTGACTGGCCATTGCTACTGCTCGAGTTGTTGTCACAATCTGCAGAGATTGGTTTTTTCCAGGTACTGGAATGTATGAGTCTAACTGTTGCTGTGTCATCTGGAAACATTTTGCTATCTGTAGATATTATTGTTCACACTATGTATCGTTTGCTTAGTTTGTCTGTCTTTGTTTCTTGCTTAACTTGGCAGCCTAAGCTGGTCTTAAACAACATTGAAGTCTTAAAGAATGCTATTCAGACAGATGATTCAACAATCTCTGCGCCAATCTACCATGATAATCTTTTATGGAGAATAATAGCTCTAGGCGCAAATGAACGCTGTTTACCTGTCCTATTTGTGACTTCAGATAGGTTAGTCCAGTTTCTCGTTCACGTTTTGGATTTGATAAGTACAATCCATTACTCTCTTGATGATTGCCCGGTTTCTTAGATTTGTCTTTTAAGTTTCATTGTCTAAAACACTGGATGGTAAAGTAAACTGATTTTAGACTTGTTTATCACTTTTTGTCTGATTTCTAATAATTTGTATCACAACAGCTACTACTCATATCAAGCCTATGTTGACTTCGGGTTTCCGGATATTTTCATCTCTCGTGAGGTATAAGCAACTCATCTATCTCTCACTAAACTATGGATTCTATATGCTTCTGAGTCGATGTGTACTCATAGGTGCTATATATCGTAGAGATGGCAAAATTTGCTCTTGTTAACTCATGGTTTTATCTGCGTTCTACTTTTTTCTACCTACATACTGACTTTGTTTCATTTTTAGACCTTTGGGTGGTCTCCTCAAGAAGCCAAATTACACATGGTTCCTGATTACTTCAGTGCTTCGGAGGTGAGAAAAGTGCTGTAGGTAATGGCATGCTTGTTAATGAAACCAAAATATCGAAAATTAGCGTGGCAACTCTTAGTCCTGACGATATGAAACTAGACTCTCTGTACTACCATTTTATTGTTTATTTTTAATCAAGTGATTTCTGTATATGTACTAGAGTTCTGACATAATCTTGGAACTGTAGTGGACTATCATTGCTGATGTTCTTGGTGCCAATTCTCGGCATCTATTTGAGCTTTATGCACTTAAGCAAAGTAATCATTACCAAAGGTAATGAATTGTCTCTATTCTTTTGTTAAAAGAAATCTCCATATAGATCTCAAATCTGACCTTATCCTAAACCTTTCTGTTTCCTCAGTTTGATGGGGCACAAAGCGGGTACATTTGAAGATATTGTGGATGCATACCTGGCATATTTACAAGTAAACACACTTAAACAGAATACTTGCAATTGCTCTTAAATTCTTATTGTACAGATGAAAGGGAACGTTATATTTTTTTAGTATGTTACTCTGCTCTTACTTGTGTAGGTTGCTGTGGTAAATCCTGCCATGGAAAAAGCTCTGTTGCGGCTTCAACAGTATGCCACTGATGCACGAAATGGAAGCATTCCGGATGAAAAATTACGTTTTGGTGCTCCATGGAGACATCCTCCGCGTACTGAGAATCCTACTCTATGCTCTGAGTGGGCTAAAATTCAGCTGATGGATTTCGTCCAAGCTCTTGTGAATACAGAATTCGGGGTACTCGCTTAGACCCTTAAATCCTCCTTAACGGAAACGTTTAATGTATTCGATGTTTATTGAATCTTCTGTACTTACGTGTTAGCATCAATACTTCTATAGGTTAATTATCTGGGTGACTATAGCCTTGAGATCTTTGAAGACCCTTCCGCAATGGCAATGGTGGAGGTACTGTACAAACTTCACAATAAGTTAAAAGTACAAGTCTCTTGAGAACTCACGGAAACTGATTTTTCTAGTCTGATCATGACCAATAGACACTACTTTTGATTACATAAACGCTTA
The DNA here is from genome assembly GCA_000411095.1 of Aethionema arabicum. NCBI lineage: Eukaryota > Viridiplantae > Streptophyta > Magnoliopsida > Brassicales > Brassicaceae > Aethionema > Aethionema arabicum. The sequence continues at coordinate 7,379 of KE152348.1, read as the reverse complement.
AAGAGATAGACACAACAAAAAAGAGTTGATTTTGTTTCAGGTTGGGTTACTGTATACTCAGCGAGATCCAGCTTTTTTCCGTCCTGTATCTAAAGGCATCAAAAGATGCCTAGTTAGATGGTAAGCAACGTTTGTCTTCTGCCATCTTTGAATCTCTACTTTTTACAATCCTCACACTCACATCTTTCACATTACAGGCTCATCCAAGAACGGATGCAGATGAGTTACTGGAACTCAACCAAATATTGGTGGCAGAGAATCATTCGTGGTCGTTACTACAAACACTTAATGCTTGGCTACAGAACATAGGCAGTTTCCCACAGGTACTTAAGGATTTTTCATCCATGAAAGTTCAGGATTATGATCTTAATTCATCTCAATCTGAAGCTAATTCCTCCAAATTTCACACACAAAACGCAGGTTTTGCTTTTGCTTTCACAAAAACGTTGATGAATTTGTAGTATCTTGTGCTCATAAACACAAAGTAGGCGTTTTTTACATCGTCTTCCAGATCTGACTGTTAGCAACGTCGGAGGACAAGACCTCCGGTGGAAGAATACACTGCCATGAAACCGGCTTTTGTTCAGACTCTGTATATAAGAGCATCATGTAGCTCTTCAAAATTATAAAGTCAAAAAAATACTTTAAATTATTCATTACATTCTCTACCTTTTTCCAAGACAGAAAAAAAAAATCAAATAAATCTTTTAATTACCAAAAAAATAGTATTTCCTTACAATATGTACTCAACACAGAATAATTTAATTTTCATTATGTGAAAAAAGAATACAAATTAAAGAATGATTTCAAGAAAACTCATGGTCTGGACCGGTCAGCCTCGGCACTTCCCTGAACCACGTGGAACATTAGTGCAACCGTTCCTGCCTGATCCCTTAACCGGACCTCTTTGAAGCGCCTGGAACATAAACCGGATTTCATCAACAGCTTCCGGTAACGGTCTAATGGCTTCTACTTGCTTAGAATCCAAGTAAACAACAAAAATGAAACTAAGTATAAGTACTAGTAACATCAATTGTTTCTTCATAGTATTGATCAAGATTCTTGGTTTAAATGAATATGATTAGTGTAGGGTCTTTTGTGATTAATGTTGGTAATGAGTAATTGAATTCGATAATGACTCTTATATATAGTGATTTTTGGAATGAGAGATGTCGTAGTTTGACTTTAAATATGCTTGGTCTTACTATCTTATGTTATGTGTCTACACATGTATATAATATGGTCTTTGACTTTGACTTTATTACGGAAGAATTCGTTTTCAACATTTGAACCCAAAATTGTTGGGAAAATGATAAAGAAATTCAAAAAGACACGGTTTGGCTAAGTCCGCATGGGCCCAATTGCTATATTAAAATTAAGTCATAAATTCCGGTTTAGATCGGTTTGATTTATTGGTTTGGTATTTTGATTGCAGATTTCTCCTTTTCTACTTGTTAAGCTCTAAATTCTAATAATATATTATTATATTTTAATTGATCATATTTCTATTTTTAAATCAATTTTAACCAACATTTTCATTACAAAATGAATTTAATTTTGAAGCAATTATATTTTTGAACTTTGAATTTTAATTGGAAGGGATCTAACACGAGTTCCTGCCTGACCGTCGTCTAAACTTAATAATCACATTTATAATTTTATTCTTTTTTGTTTTTTCAACATTGACTAATTTGAAATATAACATAAATAAAAACATTAATTCTTATTATTTTCAACAATTTTCACACGAATAAAGTAAAATTATACAAAAAAAAGTCTCATTACAGGTTTGATATAAAGTAAAATTATATGTTTACAAGTAAAAAAAATGGGAAACTAAAATGACGGTAGAAGTCACGTTTTGAATAAGGTTTTTAAAATTAAAATCAACGCATAATATAATTTAGTTAATAAGAAGTAAATATCTGAGATTAGGCAGTCTAACCGAGTAAATGAAATGAATACGCGCCTGCATACGTACTAATAATATACACTATCATATGAAATTATATCTATTTGTTTATCAAATTAAAATTCTGTTTATTTATATTATCAGTATTATATGCGTTTAGGTCCACCAACCCAAATTTCCTTGTAAAACATTCTTTTTTTAAGAGTAAATAAATAAAATAAAGACATATTACTCGTGTCATGAGTGAGGTCACATGGGGATATAATTTCGAAATTATTAAACATTTTAACATAAGAAAATTTATTTATTTATTAAATAGTGATTACTCTACAAGCTTTCTAGCCTCTATTTTAATTTGCTAGTGATTTTAAATTTGGTAAGTAGATTAGAAAAATTAAAAATTATTTTATAAAAAAATAAAAACGTTAGTATTGGCCGGTTGGGTGTTACACTGTTATATAGTCGTGCACACATGTCTAGGTGCCTCGCTGTTATTGCTTTGGTTTAGCACTCATAATTCGATTTTTCGGTACGATTCGAATTTTTGGTACGGTTTACTCCGGTTTAGATTGGTCGGTTCTGGTTATTGTGGCGTACGTGTGGGTGTGGCAGCGTGTGTATGGACGACACATTGCTCTCTGTCACCAAGCACCTTGACTCTCTACGGCTTTCCCTCTCTACCGCTCTTCTCTTTGAGGATCCTTTGATCGAAGAGAGACTCTTTGTGGAGAGAGAGAGAGAGAGAGAGAGAGAAAGAGAGAGAGAGAGAGAGGGAAAAATTCGCTGATCCAAGAGAGATTGAGAGGCAGAAAGAAGATGCAAACCATCTCGAAAGCTTCTTCTGCTGTCTCCTTCTTTCGATGTTCTAGGGTTTGTATGAATTTCATCTAAATTCTTTTTCGTGTGAATTTTGCCTTCGTGTCCAGATTATTTCACTATATTAGGGTTTACTTGTCTTTTCTCTTTTGAAGAAGCGGCACTTTTCATGATTTTAACTTTATGAAATTTTGAATTTGATTCATGAACAGGGGAAAAAAATCTGATTGTTAGTGAATTTCGGAGTTTCTGTCTTTCGACAGTTGTAAGGAGATATTTGATGAATTCGTGCTTTTTATCCAAATTCATTGTTGAGATTTGTTGTTTTGCATAATGTTTGAATTCATGCTTGGATATTCGTTTGATTATATCGTTATAATCCTCTGGTTCGTTCCTTCAGATATATATTGAATTGATAGTTTTTTGCTTTGAATGCAGTGATGTTTGATGGATATAAGCTGTAAGCAAGTTGTATTCATTTATGCACTTATGCACAATTCCTTGTTTGAATATGTTTGTTCTTGTTGATCATTTTGTTTTCAGATCCAAAGTAGAATTTGAAGCATTTCTGTGTGTTTTCTCTCTTTCAGAAGCTTACAAGTCAGCCATGCGTAGGGCCATGTGTAAGACAGCTTAACCTACGAAAAGGTCTCGTGAGAACAGTGATGAAGTATGCCTCGGCACCTCTTAGGACTTTACGAGGTGCTGGTAAATCTTTTCGAGTGTCAAGGTTCTGCAGTGTCTCCAATGTTTCCTCATTGCAAATTGAACTGGTGCGTGTCGTGGTTTATCTTTCTTTTGTACATTTGATGCTTTTCTTAGTCCCCATTTATCTGATAGATCACTTTACTCCATTTATCTCTTACTTCATGAACCTTTTATTGTCTCCATGATTTTTATATGCTTTGAAAATGTCCTCATAAGGTATGTCAATCTTGTTAGAAACAAGAAAACTTGTTTTTAGCAAACCAAGTTGTAGTTGTTTCTTAAATTTCATGCCAAAGAAACACATTTAGTAGGTCATGAGATTGAAAATAATTCTCAGAGCAAATTTTGACGATAGCTGTGCCTGTGCTCTTTGTTTAATTTCAGGTTCCTTGTCGTCAAGACAACTACGCTTATATTTTGCACGACGAGGATACTGGTACAGTAGGGGTGGTTGACCCGTCTGAAGCTTTACCTGTCATGAATTCGTTGCGGCGGAGTGGTAGAAATCTAACATATATATTGAATACACATCATCATTATGATCACACTGGTGGAAATTTAGAATTAAAAGACAGGTACGGTGCAAAGGTAAGTAATTGTAACTTGTATTGTACCTGTTCTCGCTGTAATACATTTTTTAAAATTTTGTTAGAATAATTAGACTCTACATCTTTGGTATGCTAGGTGATTGGCTCAGCTGTAGATAAGGACCGGATTCCTGGAATTGACATAGCCTTAAAGGATGGTGATAAATGGATGTTTGCTGGCCATGAAGTCCATGTTATGGAAACTCCTGGCCACACAATAGGTTGTTTATAATTCTTTGGAAGCTATGAATCTTATAAGCATTTAGTTCATTATATATTCATTGTCAGGCATTTTACTCTTTTCTAAATATCCAAATTATACTTGCAGGCCACATCAGCTTATACTTTCCAGGATCACGAGCTATTTTCACTGGGGACACCTTGTTTAGCTTATCATGCGGTAAGCTATTTGAAGGCAGTCCGAGACAGGTAAACACCTTAGGCCTCTATCTTCCTGTGTAATTACATTTTATATGAAACGAGACTTTCATGGTCCGGTCTGAGTATATTCTATTCTCTTTGCTCTTATCTCAATGATCTGCTATTGTACTGCAGATGCTTGCTTCTCTCCAAAAGATCATATCTTTGCCAGATGACACAAGCATATATTGCGGTCATGAATATACACTGGTTTGTTACATCTTTTTTTGGTTATTGCTCTCATATATAATACTTTGTGCGTCAAAACCTGTACTAAAAGCTCTCGGTTACTTTACTTGATCTGGATGCAGAGTAATGCCAAGTTTGCGTTATCTATAGAACCAAACAGCGAAGTACTCCAGTCTTATGCAGCCCATGTTGCAGAGCTCCGTAGTAAAAAATTACCAACGGTAAAGAACGTTGCCCATTCCTTAATAGGCAAAATTTTACTCGGGTTTGGTCATTAACTAAGTGCTAAGGTGATTTTTCTTATGCAAACCGCAGATTCCGACGACATTGAAGATGGAGAAAGCTTGCAACCCGTTCCTCCGTGTCTCGAACACAGATATTCGACGTTCTTTAGACATTCCAGAGACTGCAGACGAAGCAGAAGCTCTTGGGATAATACGAACCGCAAAAGACAATTTCAAAGGGTAGACTTTTGGTAGGTACACCGTTTGATTCGCTGTGTAGTAACGAATATGAGCGTCCGGTCAATCTCTGTAGTCCACAAATAAAAACTGTATCGTGATTCGTGACCGTCACTGTTCATCGTACCCTTTGACTTGGAAAGCCTTTTACTTTTTTCTTTTTTTATAAACAAAAAAAAAAGTTTTTTTGATGTAAAACTTCTATTATTGCTTTTATCATTCATATATAACACCATTATTATTTACGTCTAATTAAAATAAATTATAAAAATTAACGTATGTTGTATTGGATATGAAAAGTGATTTTTTTCCAATGATTAAATTTAAAATTAAGCTAATATTTCATGAATTCACCGTCAATAATTGAAAATTTAGATAGTAATTTAAAGATTAAAATGTTGAGGATGTACTTTAATGGCTTATTATTATTTTCATCTCTAATTACTACATTTATTGCAGTAACAACAATAACTATAACTATTACAAACACAACAACTACTTTCATTTAATTGCATTTAATCATAATTAATGATAACATCGAAAATAAAAGTAAGATAAAATCTAATTTAAAATTTTAAAATTCGATGAAAATAATGATTCGGTTTTTATTTTTATAAATTTGATAGGTACCTACCTAGGTCTTGCTTAGGTGCTAGACAATAGCGTTACTGTTGCAAAATATCGGATCATTTACTTGGTCATTAATTGCTCCTAATTACACTCATTAGTCATTATCATTACTTACAAATATTCTAACGTAACTTTCAAAGATCCTAATTTTAAGTCAAAGAATAACAGAATCTATTAGGTTACTACTAACTAATAAAATTGAAATATTAAACATAGAGATGGTAATAATTAAAATATTAATTATCATAAAAACAACTCGGTTTAAAACACACAACATCAAACACATCAGAAAACGTTGTGTACTTAAGTAGCTAAGATTAAAAAAGAAAAAAAAACAAACACATTACTTCAAATTTAATTTTATTGTTTTTTTGTTTGTTCTTTTGGCATTTTCAACGAACAATGGCCATACGACGTCGTTGAGCTTCAGTAGGTAGTTTAACATCAGTAGCTAAACCGATAATTTCAAGAAACCGGACAATGTACCAAGAAATATCAATTTGCCACCATTCTAGTCCTTGCCTCGCTGACGACTCAAAAGCGTGATGATTATTGTGCCAGCTTTCTCCAAACGAGAACACAGATAACCACCTAATTAAAAAAATAAAATAATTATTAATTATAATTAGAGCTTTATTATATAATATAATAGTTAATAATGAAATTGGACTTACCAAACATTACGAGAAGTGTCGTTAGTTTTCCAAGTTCTAGTCCCCCAAATATGGCAAAGTGAGTTTATGAGACAAGTCACGTGTTGCTCCATAAATGCTCCAATCCCCTGAGTCACACCCCACACACCATTTTACTATATTATTACCTAATATTCAAATTCTTTTTGTTTATCAAAATTAATTAAAAAAATAATAAAAAATTAGTAAAAATTACCATTCCCCAAGTAACGAAAGGCAGACCACCAAAATAGAAGAGAACGAGACCAAATCCCACAATGTGAAAAAGAACCGTTTTTTGTAGAAATCTATAATACCATTGCCTCTTCAAATCCTCCACATTTGTTCTTCTTCCACACTTTTTAAATTCAAAACATTTATTTACAAATTACATTACCATTAATTAATTCATTCAAATTAAAACTTTAAAATTTTAAAAAATCTCACTTTTTGTACGAGATAGCCAGTGTCGTAGATCCATAAAAGATGACTAAACCAAAACCCTTCTTTTGGACTATGTGGGTCACGTTCTGAATCCGTAAACTGATGATGGTATCGATGCGTACTAACCCAATCAATTGGATCACCCTACCAACAAAAATCGTATAATATATACTTTTAATACATAAATAATAAATAAATATTAATAAAAATATAAAAGTTTTAAAACAAACCTGAATAGCGAGAAGAGCGCAATAAGCTAAGAGATATTCAAGCCATTTAGGTACTTTAAAACTCCGATGAGCTAAGTTCCGATGATACGACACCGTTATGCCTAAACCACCAACGGTATAGACTAATAACGCTACCCAAACAGCAGACCAATTGAAATAAAACGGTGCTAATAAAGCCAAGAAATGAACAGAAAAAGAAGCTGAAAATTTTATATAATCCAATCTTCTCCATTTTCTTCCCCAAAATAACCAACGACGCCGTTTCTTTTCCTCCGCCGCCGTAACCGCCTCTTTCCGGTTACTCTCCTCCG
>KE152347.1:45663-104938 GCA_000411095.1 Aethionema arabicum | reverse complement strand
GATAACCACTTCCTGTTGCCGTTGCCGTCGCCGGAGAAGTCATCGCTCCGGCGAGAAGCTGAGAAAAAGACTTAATTTCATCGGAATCAGAGAATAAATTAGAAACAAGAGTCATAGGACCAGGACTAAATCCAAAACCGCCATTAAAAAACATTTCTCCAAAAGGACGAGGTGGAAGAGATAAAGTAGGACGAGTCGACGGAGCTCCGGTGGAGTTTGATTCCGATGAAAGTTCATCTTTTTCTGACATGGATCGTCAAAAAAATGAAAACCCAATAAAACCCAAGAATCAAAAATCAAAAATAAGAAAAGGAATACAAATTTTTTGTTTTGTTTTGTATCTAATCCATTTTTTTTGTAAATACGTCGAAACCGTGTCGTGTTTCGCTTCTTTCTTTTGTTTTTGCCGTTTTTTTTATTTTAAAGCTTTTTCTTTTTGAGTATTTTAATGGAGATTTTGATTAAAAACGGATCTGAAAAACATTAAAAGATTAAAACTTTTGGGATTTGCAGTATAAAAAGTCCACGCTGCATATTTGTAAAAGCAAGCTCTTTTTTTTTCTTTCTTGCATAAACTATTTAATTTTTCAACTAAAAAAAACTACTCCATTTGTGTTGAAATAGATGATTTTTTAGATTTTTCATTTGTGTCAATTTATTTGTTTTTTTTGGCATTTTTTCAATTTAAATTAAATAAAATAATTAGTTTTACTTGTAAATGATTAAACATTGATTGTGTTTCTTAATTGGTGTACAAAGGCTAAAAAATCACTTATTTCAACATAGAGGGAGTATTTTATTTTAAAATAATTTTTCACAAAAATTAACCATTTCTTTCTTCTTGTTTTTTAACCCTTTAATTATTTCTTTCAAGAGATGAATTTATAAATATCACTCTTGTTTTTTATTTCTTTAAATTAGATGATCTTATAATTGAGAAAAAAGAGATGAATTTATAATTATAATAATGTAATATGTAACTTTTGTTAAAAGAAACTTTAGATTATGTAAACTAATATAATTTAGGTTCTATATTTAATATATAGTATTACAATAACGGTTAAAATAAAAAATAGTTCAATTTGGAAGAAAAAAACTTAAAAGAACCAATTATTATTATATATTCTCGACATAAATATTTTATTTGGTTAATATTTTAAATATTTACTGAAATTATACGACCAAACCCAAACAAATTGTAAAAAGAATTTGATAATATGTATATATAATGATTATAATCATTCGATATAATTCATATTTTAAATATGTTGAAACCCTGACATAAATGATTTATTGCTTATATTAAATTATCATAACTATATGCGTACATAAAAATTCAATGCACAATAATACTAATAATATACAAATTCATTACAGAAAATATCTCGATATATTTAAATTATTGTAAGAAAAGTATTTTCATAATATAAAAAAAATTATGTAGTATGAAAAAACAAACTATAAACCCTTTCATCAATTTCACGAAATAATATTTAGTCTTCAACTTTTAGACCAAATTTTTAAAACTGATTTCCACTAACTAAATAGAAAACCGGTTTTAATTTTACAAACCCGGTTTTAATTAATACAAAACTGGTTTAGTTCTCTTGTACGTTGTATTTAGACAGCGTAAGGCTACAGCTACTCCACGTTGAGCCAATAAAATAATGACAAGTGGCAATCATTGTGCCTTAATGGGCCGAAGATATTTTTGTCAGCTGTTTGTAGAACAAAACAAGTTTGCTTATGAATTTGTCTTGATAATATAATTATAATAAATATAGTATAAAGTTTAATTTAAAATAATAAAATGAAATAAATAATTAATGTAAAAATTTGTTTTAGTGGACTTTTGGATGTATTTGTTTGTAAAAGAAGGAAACGTGAAGAAAAGGGAAGAAATTAGCAACTTTCATTTTTTTTGATAAGCCATTTTGACTTTGCAACAAGAAAAAGATAACATAATTTTATTTTAAATATATAATAATAATTTTTTTCCCAAATATATAATAATACTTATAAATTATAATTGTGGGACGCACGTAAGTTCATGTCGGTTTTTTTTAATGTTTTAGATATTATTTTGCATTTAAATTGATAAAGACCTTAGAATCTATATAAATTCGATATTTTTGTACATTTAGATTATATATTGTGGATTATTAGCTCCACTTTCATTGGGCTATTTGTCCAAACCCAAAGTTTAAAACGTGATGGACTTCAAATGAAGAAGAATGTTTAGCCAAGTCCAAAATGCTATCACTTAAGGTATAAATATGAAGACATGTCATTCTTCATATCTAGGGTTTTACCAAAGTTAAGTTTCTCTTGGCATTTTGTACTCAGATCTGTAATCTCAAAAGCATAGTGGATTGTGAGAGGTTTCTCACCGAGATGTACCCAAAGGTTATTGGGGAACTCGTACAAATCTTGGTGTTCTTATTTATTGCATAAACAAACTAAAATCCTAAAGTAAATCTAGCTAAGTATCAAGGAAGCAAAAAGGTAAAACCTTTACATATATACTTCTTCGACTTCACGAATATTGATGTTGACAATTGAAATATGATTTTTTCTTGTTTCATAAAATTGATGATTTGATATATTTTATGTATATATGTATATGTAATATAGTTATTTCATAATCTATCACTATACAATTTAACAATATATTATACATTTTAAATACTACATTTATACATGTTAGAAAAATAATACACATGACTTATCCATTAGATATTTGGTAAAACTCCATTAGAATTTATATTTATATTTTTTTGGTACTTTTGGAAAAAAGGATTTAAAAAAAAAACACACTTTTCATGAATGTATCTACAAAAATACACAAATCCTAAAAATAATAGTTTTGGTATCCAATAATAAATTTGCGTATTTTTTTTTTCAAATTCCCCATAAAAATGTATTTTTGCAAATTTTCCTAAAAAAACGAATACAACTTTTACAAAATCTACCTTTCTAGCGTTATTAACACAAAGTTATCAGAAAATCATGAATTAATACCTAATTATAATAACTAAATTAGTATTTATTTTTATATACTTTGATATAACTTACAAGTTTATATATATACGCACGTGTAAAGACTTTAAGCATAAAGGTAAGAATTATTAGATATTGACATTTCAGCATCCAAACAATTAATATTAAAAAAAAAAAATTCTAGAAGAACACAAAGAAGAATCTTTAGTTTCAAGTAAATGAAATGAAATGAAATCCTAAAGACAAAACAACAAAGAAGATAGAAGAAATTAGAGAGAGAAGGTTCACATAAATTATAATAAAAAAGGTTCATAAAACAGTGCACTTCTCTCTCGCTGTCTCTCTCTCTAAATGTGAACGCCATTGTTGATAGAGAGAAGAAAGCTTCACTTAGGACCAATGTCTTTAAGAGCACAGATCTGTTCTTCTCCCATGGCTGACATTACACTCACCACTAAATCTTTACCATCTTCAAATCCGCTTTTTATCTGTTCCATATTAATCTCAATTTAATATAATCTTTAATTGTTGTAAAAAAGCATAGTTAATTTATTTATTTAATTACATAACATAACTAAACTAAAACCATATAACAAAAAAATTAAACTATAACAAAATAGATCTATGTTATATATAGAAGTTTAAAAAAAGGGAAGATCAAAATTCATAAATGAGGCAATTGCTAAAATACACTTTTCAAAACTACGTACCCTTCAAATATTAACCTTAAATTCAATCATTAAACAAATCTAATCATACCTTATATATAATCAATAAAGAGTAATTACCTAAAATGCCCTAATTCAAGCATTTTTTGCAAATGTGTTCTTTTTGTAGGGTTTACCAATTATACCCTTGGGTCTATTGTTATGATATTTTTGCAAAAAATGCTTGAATGAGTAAATTTTCTAAAAATCAATTATGCAAAATGCTCTAATTGAATACATTTTTGCAAATTTTTCATAAAGTGTGAGAGTATACCATTTATAATGTTGGGTATAATGTTAGGGTATTTTTGCAAAAAATGCATGATTAGGACATTTTTGCAAAAAAAGCTTGAATGAAGGCATTTTTGCAAATCCCCCATCAATAAACCATAAAATTAAATTATAATCCTGTTTTTTTTTATATTTTAAAGTCATTCAAAGAAGGGTAATTCTGTTTAAATAAAGTTTATATTTTGCAAATTTTGGTAAAAAAATGTACTTTTGCAAAGCATATGCTAAATTAGTGTATATCTTACAAAAACTCATAAATTAATCCAAAGTTATTAGGGTTTATCTAAAAACTAAAGTAATATAAAGTTACCTAAATTGCCTAAAATCACTACAAATACACAAAAGTGAAATAATCTAAAATTACTTGTTTACACAAAACTATTATAACGACACAGAATTACATAATTACTCAAAACATGAACAAAAACTAATTTTTAACTTCACTTAAAATGTCCTAAACCGGACTTTTCCTCTAAACCAAACTAACCAAAATAATTTCACCATAAGAAGAGATTACTGTAAATGTAATGATCACTAACCTGTTGGAGCAGATTGTCATCAGTAGGAAGCTTAAGATCATCCTTAGTTCCACCATTATCAGTCAGCAAACTAACCTACATCACAATATATACACACACATATATATATACATACATATGTTATCACCAGACTAAATCCTATCAAAATCAAATGTTTTTATGAAGACAAGAAAATGGTTTAAAGGATACTTACAAATCCATCTTCGGAAATGTCAATTAGCTGATAATCAGTACGGTTAACATGAGGAACCTGAAATCGGCAAATTTCAACAAAACCAAGAATTTTCGAGAAAAGTTTGTGGTAAAGAGTAAAGAAAAGTTTATGTATCATCATCATACATCACAATTGTGGGAAGATGGAACAATATCTTCAAGCTTTTTACTTGTAAAGATATCAATTGCAACAAAATGACATTTCGCATGTCCATGTTTGCCTGTCTTCGAAGTTGATACTTCAACAACCTACAAGAATCAAGATCATTGTGTTGTAAAACTGTTAAGATCTCATCTATAAGAACACGACCGATCCATTTACTGTAAACTGATTCCTCACAATGTATCACTCTTTGGATCTTACATTGGAAATTTGAACACATCAGTATAGATTTGAACATAGCAATCCATTTACTATTGATTGATTCTTCACAATCATATCACTTTTAGGATCTAACATAAGAAATTTGAACAGATCAATAGATTTATGAAGAACTTAGTCATCCATATTCAAGTGATTTCTAACAATTATATCAGTTTCAGGATCTTGCATCAGAAATGTGAGCATACCAATATTCATTTATGAAGAACATGACCGATCTATTCATTGACAATGATTCCTTACTATTGTTTCACTTTTAGGATTTCACATCAGACATGTTACTGTGAGCACATCAATATTCATTTATGAAGAACATGGCCGATCTATTCATTGACTATTGATTCCTCGCAAATGTATCACTGTTAGGATCCATTCACGGCCAACTGATCCAGCTCAATCATCATCAAATAGAATAAGCTATCATGAATCATCATCGCATCATAAAATCGAATCTGATTCATTAGGATCAAAAGAAAACGAAAGGAATCGATTCATAAAAGATAATACTGGTCTAATCAATCCTAAAACAGAACTAATTGAATGAAAATAGAGCAAAACATATCGATTTTAGTGTATAGATAGAAAACCACAAGCAGGATTGATTCAAAAAATCGATAGATCTAGAAGAAGAAATTGAGTATTTAACCTTGCAGGGACGATCTTTGATTACAATGTAACCATTTTTACGGATGGTTCCAGCTTGTTGAGGATAAGTTTTGGAAGCTCCGGCATCACTAGATTCAAAATGATGATCATCGTCAGACATTGTTGCAAGAGAAAGATGAAGCTTGGAGACTTAGATTATACAGAGAAAAAAATGGGATCTAACGAAGAAGATTACACAGATATATCAAAAGCCTTTTCTAGGGTTTTTATTTATATGGGCTTGTTTAAAATATGTTTGGCCCAATGGGCCCTAAGGCTAAAGTCAACTCTATGATCGTTGACATTTATCTTTTCTCTAGCTTTTCTTGATCTTTTCGGTGACTAGGATGTGTGATGACGTGGATTAAGTGGGGTCCAGTAGCGTGAATGTTCCCGTGACGGGACTGATATGACACGTGGCGTTGAATGAACAAGATTATAGTTTGTGTGGGATCTACAGAATTTGATTGGTGGATTTTAGAGTGGGGCCCGCTTGATTATTGTACTTGTAGATTCCCACTTTATTAAATTCACAAACAAAACATTTAATCTCTGAAAATAATACACTTTAATAATACGTTAATTAATAGAAAACACATACAACAATACTCATATTTTAAAATATACTATTATATCATTATACTTAAATATTTTTAGGATCTATTATATCATTATACTTAATTTTTTTTATCTTTATGTCTAGTTGGGGCTAGTTAACTTTTATTTATGGTTTAACTTTAATTATATTTTATAAGATGATTAAAAATGCGTATATATTATAGTAGAATTGGATAAATATATGCTATACTATTTTTATCTATAACCCAATAATTTCGAATCTTGTTCTTTTTTTAAAATAAAGATGTTAAACTAATATTTTTTTGGTAGTTTGATAATTTTGAATTACGAAATCAATATCAATTTAAATCTACTAGAAGTCAAAGTACTATTTTAAAAACAATACATTAATGAAATAAAAACATGTATGTATATTTTTTTTTTCGCTACATGTATGTATATATATAACAGTAAAAATAAAATTTCTTAACAGTTTTTTATTTACACTATCTATTAATTAATAATTTCCAAATGAGACTCTCAAATATTTTCGTTAATGATTATATTAAATTTGGTTCACATTTACAAATTTAAATATTTGTATAGTTTTTTGTACATTTAAAATTAGAAACAATGAAACATAGAAATAAAACACTAAAATAACGTTTATTTAAAATAAAACAATAAAGAGTAAACAATATACATACTTGTAATTCGTGTTCATATACATATATTGGGCTTTATTGGACTCGAGGCAAAAAGGAATCATGTGTCGGACCATTCAAATTTATATTTCTTTTTTTTTTAACTCATAAAATGCATTACGACTAATTAAAGTTTGGCCTGTCGGCTCTTACAGCATCGGCAAATTTATATTTCAAGCAAAACTATTTTTTTTTATTTTACAAGATTTACTAAAAAATCATGGACTAACACCTATAATTATGACAATACAGTAAAAAATAGATTTATTCATGAAACATAAATTATATTGAGGAATTACCTAAATGCCATAATTCAAGTGTTTTTTTTGTAAATGTATCATTTTTGTAGGGTTTACCAATTATATCATTGGGTCTATTGTTATGATATTTTTGCAAAAAATGTTTGAATGAAGAAATTTTCTAAAAATCAATTATGCAAAATGATCTAATTGAATACATTTTTGCAAATTTTTCATAAAGTATGAGGGTATACTACTTATAATGTTGGGTATAATGTTAAGGCATTTTTGCAAAAAATACATGATTAGGGCATTTTTGCAAAAAATGCTTGAATGAAGACATTTTTGCAAATTCCCCAATTATATTTAAACTAATAATTAAAAAATTATTTAAAGCAAAATGGATTGTTTTACAAAATAGAATTTACAATATTTACAAAACTATCATGGACTAACATCTACAAATATCATAAATACAATAAAATAATATATCTATAGACTATACTCTTGGAAAATAATGTAAACGCTAGGATTGTATAAGCTACAAGTTGATTAAAATAACGATTTAAATTGAGAATATAACTTTCATTTCAAGTTAAAAAGTTCAATATTTTCAGAAAAACAATTTTACAAAGTTTAATTAACTAAACAAAAAAAACTTAAAATCCTACTATTAATTAAAAGGGTATAATAGGTAATAACCTTGGATATGATACACACTCTCTCTCTCTAGGAATAAAAGACAAAAGACTTGTAGTTTCTCTCTCTAATCCCCATGACGATCTATGTCCACGAATCTATGATTCCGTTTCGAACTTCCAACTATATTACTCGTTATTTACATTATCTGCCATTTTCTAATATGACGAAATTACCCTTCTGCATCTTTATTGATAAAGACATCGGCCTTATTTTTTCTTTTTTTTCATATATATATTTGAGGAATTACCTAAAATGTCATAATTCAAGCATTTTTTTGCAAATGTGTTTTTTTTGTAGGATTTACTAATTATACCTTTGGGTTTATTGTTATGATATTTTTATAAAAAATGCTTGAATGAGAAAATTTTCTAAAAATCAATTATGTAAAATGTTCTAATTTAATACATTTTTCCAAATTTTTCGTAAAGTATGAAGGTATACCACTTATAATGTTGGGTATAATGTTAAGACATTTTTGCAAAAAATGCATGATTAGGGTATTTTTGCAAAAAATGTTTGAATGAGGGTATTTTTGCAATTCTCCCTATATATTTTAATCTGAATTAATTAGTTTTACTACTTTGAATAAAATTAAATTATCTTCACACTATAATTACATTATCTGTCATTTTATTAAATGACGAAATTACCCCTTCTTCTTTATATTTTTTTTTGTCACATATAATCTTAGTTGAACTAATTAGTTTTACTATTTGAATAAATGAAATTATCTTTACACTATAATTATGATGGTTCGATTTAATATTTTGTAAAACTTTTTAGAGAATCAAAAAAAACAATAATACAGAAAATTTGTATATATTTATAATTTTTGTAATATATAGAGATTTATAATTATAAAAGTAATTAAGTTTTTTTTTAATTATTAATTTTAAAGTGATTTAGGCCCAAATTCTATGAACTTTTTATTAGTGGGCTTAATCTTAATCAAGGAAAGATAAATAATTGAAAAAAAAACAATAAAAAAATGGCATCAATAATTTTTTCAGCACATGTCCGAGCTCATAATTTGCTTCTTCTTTTTCTAAAAAAAGTAATATTTAAATTCAACAAATTCGGACTATATGTAATATTGAAACTATACTCTATTCCCGTCAAAAAAAAAAAACTATACTCTATAATTTCAGTATATCATTAAATCAAAACATAAAACTTAGGAATAATAAATTAATTGTTCATTTATAGATGGAAACGAATCTTGGAATAGCTTCAAAATTACGGTTAGACTCAATAAAATATTTTTCATTTACTCGAATCATTATGATTAGCTATATATATAGTATAAATAATATTCATATATAATATTTTCAAAACTATTATTTTTTTTACTTTTGATGAGCTATATATTATACATTATTGTATCATTTTCATGTTCGAAGAATTTGTTGATTTTTTTAACTATATTTTGTATTTTTTTCAATTAAAATCAAAACTTTGTATAAATAATTGAGAGATTTGCAAAAATAAACATATGTCACAAAAATATAACTTAAATTATCTTAACTTTTATTGTTCGGTTTTATATAAATCGAATTATTACAGATCTCAAAATCAGCTAGTAGATTTTATTGGAATCTACTTTGTCAGGCTACAAAATGCAAAAAAAGAAAAATTAAATTATTTATTATATATATTTTTTTGTGTGGACAAGTGTGGTTTGTCTACGTTCTTGCTACTTTTTTATTAAAATGATATAAACTTTCGAAAAGAACTATCTTTATGTAACTTGTGAGTTAATTAATTATCTTGTAATAATATATTATAATTCAATAAAATTATATATATATATATATATAAAGGGAATGGAGAAAGAGTTAGTGGGAGAGGAGTGGCAAATAATTTATTTAGTTTTAATCAAAATATTATAGAAAAGTTAAATTATTCTTCACAACTATTTCTTATTCCAAAAACAATTAGTTTAAATTGGTTAGGTGATGAGTTTATTTATTATATATTATCTGAGTTTTAAATCTAAAAATATTATGTTTGTGAATAGAAGATATAATTTAAAATGAATATTATCAAAAACTGATTTTCAAAAAAAAAAAATGAATCAAATGCTTCAACTTTTTGTCGGATTGAAGAACTCTTCAACGTATAATGATTTTATTTTACCAAAAACAAATATATTATTTTGATGGATGAATAAAATAAATAAGTTCTGTAATCTAATTATGTTTTCTTAGGGCTTAATGATTTTCCATTATCATTAATAGTAGAAAATGTTGAAGAATTATCGTAAAAAGTTACACATACTGATTATTTTCTTACAATAAGTGAATTAAATAAGTTAATGATTTTATTGCAGAAAAAAATGATAAGTTTTTTTGGCACTAAAATAATAAGTTAAATGAGTAAAAAAATAATAAGTTAAATGTGTAATATTTTTATGGAGTTGTTATATTTTTATATTCTCAAATAAAATCAAGAATCAATAGAGTGGGACCCACAATTAGAACTATGATAGGACCCTTGACTAATAATACTCATGTTATAAATCTTAAAATTAAATTAAATTAAATTCTTTTATTTTTTATTTTCTGATGAGTGTGACATTTCCTAAAGTATACTTTGGACCACTTTTAAGGTCTGTTTTTTAAACTTATCTCAACCCAATAAAAGAATTTTAACTATAAATAACAATTATATTAAGTGTTAAAAAAACTATATTTTGTGTTTTTTTCATTTAAAATCAAAATCTTGTATATAAATAAAATGTTTAAAAGTTGAAAAACTATGAATTATTTTTAGTATTGAACAAAATTTGAATCCAAATTTATTATATACAATATAAATAATAATGATAAGTAGTCTTTATATATATTCAAAATGGAATAAAAAAAATGACTACATTGATATTTTCTGAAGAGAGAGAGTCAAAGTTTGTATTGGTTATTAATAATATTTAATTGAGAGATTTTTTAAATATTTTTAAAAGTTGGTGTGAAAAAATGAATATTATTAAATGATTAATAAAAAAAAATATTTATTCTTAGGTGCTCAACAGAAAAATGGTGGGTCCATGCTTTGTTTGCTGTCACTAGTTTATTTATTATAGCTTAATTCAAAATATAATTTTAAAATTGATGCCAACAGATAAATGTGTTAAAATAAAGAATGAGTAATTAATGAGACGAAATAGTTTAATAATAATTATTTTTTTGTCGACATGTTCTTGCTTAGATTTCCAATTTTTTTTATATTTTTTATACTTACTAATTAATTTAATTTGTATCATATGCAATGTATTAGCCGATATAAACATTATTTATAATAAAACAATATTTCGTTACATTATTAGATTATTTCCATAGGAATATAAGACCTCACTAAACACGAAATCTAAGAAATTTTAATATCAACATTTTTATATATATGGATTTTTTTTAAATAGTAAATTAGATAGGTATAAAAATAGGTAATTTTTATTATACTAAAATAGATATTCATTGAGCTACGTTCATATACTATTTTATATTTTGTTAGAATAATACTATATTTTTCTACGAACACTAAAAACCGGTCCATATTTCTTAAATTTTATAAAAATTGTATACTATTTTTTTTCTATCAAGTATTTTTTTTATAATACGATTATCTATTAAAATTACGATATTTTTCTGTAATCTCTAAAAAAAATATAACAAAATATACTTACAATTTTAAATTATTTTTTAAACGTGTAAGAATCTTTATTACTTTTTTTTGTGGCATCTTTACAACTTTATGATTTTAGTGGTAATTTCAAAAGAAACATACTTAAATAATTATTAGTTTAAGTAATCTTTTTTTTATATTAATACCGTGTTAATAAAACATGAAAAGATCATATGTCAAATATATTTATTTAAAATATACTATAATATCTAAGATGACACCATACATCAATATAAGCTTGTTTTTTTATACATGTAATAATTATATTAAATAATATTTTTTCGCATTTTAAATAAAATAAGAAAGTGGAAATAACCTAGAAGATGCTCATTTCACATCTCAGCATTTATTTTTTATCCTTTCTACCACAAAATTTAATCCTAAAACAATACCAAATAAAATAAAATCTAAAATTATTTGTTATAAGAAACAAAATAGTTTTTTTTATCATCACAAATAATAAAAACACATTTAAATATAAATTATCGAATATTTACCAATTTCTATATCAATATATCATTTTATTTAGTAATTTCATTTAAAATTAGTAAAATAACATTATTAGATACATGTGAATTACCTGTCTCCATCTGTTGTTATAATATTTCTTCTTTTAGAATTATTTTATTTATATTAAAATCATGAAATTTTTTTCTCAAACAAAAATCAAATAATCCATTTTTCCCCAAAAATCAAATAATCCATTTAATAAGTTCTACTATAGTTTTTTTTTAATTTTTTTAATATGTGTTGGAAATTTAAAAACGAAATATTATATTAAAAAGAAGAGAGAATTATAATTATTGTTACATTTTTATTAATTTTCAAATTTATAATAAAAAAATAAAAATAAAAAAGTGTGAAGAAAAAGCAGAGAATAAAAAGGAAGAGAAGACCAGATGTTGACAAAATATATAATTTTCATGTCACTGTTGGTTTCAAAGGATCCTTTGTTTATCTAATTTTCTTAAACTCAGATCTTTCCTTTTCTCTCTAAATTCATTTTTTTTTCTTCCTCTCCTGGGAAATTTTGGTTTAATTTTAAATTTAAATTTAATTTTTTTTTTGGTTAGAGAGAGAAAAGAGATGAAGAAGAAGAGTGGCCCAGTAGATCGAAGATGACGATCTAAATTTTTCCATTAATGGTGTTTACGCTATAACTATTATACCCATACCTTTTTTTTTTAAAACTTTAATTTTAATTTTTCAATTTCTCTCTGGAGAGTAAAGATTCCAACTTTTCTTATTTTTGCCCTTAATTTTGGGGTTTGATTGAGAGCAAAAAAATTTGAGATTTTTGGGAAAAGCTGGAGATAAGAAGATGTGGGTTTGAGGTAAAACAACCAAAATTTGATTATTTATTTATTTATTTATTTAGTTTCATGATTTTCTGAAATCTTAATGGATTTGGGGTTTTTGATTTTATTTTTTCTGGGTTTATTGTGTTTTTTTTTGTTCTGTGGAATTTGGTATAGTTTTGTTGTTAGGTTTTGGCAGATTCTTTGATTAGATTAATCAAATCTTTGTTCAAGATCCTATTTTTGACTTATCTGTGTTTATAGAACTCAAATCTCTTTGAGATGACTTTATATGTAATCTTAGAGTCAAAACCCCTTTTTGTTAATAGTGTTTGATAAATCTTCTCAATTTTGCTTTAGGGTTTTGTTTGACTTTTGAGGAAGTGTTAATTGCTAATTAGAGATTAGGTTTTGTAGTGATGAAACTCCATTGAATTCTTGTGCTTTTTCTGTGTTAAACTCTTGCTTGGAGATAAGTTCATCAATGGAGTTCTTAAGTTCTTGTTTCTTTGTTTACTTTGGTGCATTAGTATGTAGTTAAATGTCATCAAATTCATGTTATGTTCTTAGGATTTGAGGCCTAATTTCTGAATCTGTAACTCAACATTTCAAGTAATTGTGTGTTCTTGTGAGCTGTTTAAACTGTAAGATTTGAGGCCTAATTGCTCAATCTATAACTTAACATTTTTCTATTGATTGTGTTCTTAGGATTTTAAGGCCTAATTGCTCAACATTTTCATTGATTTTGTGTTCTTATGAACTAATTGCAGAATCTATACCTCAAAATTTCCATTGATTTTGTGTTCTTGTAGAGTTCTTTAAGCACAATATATATGTATTGTGCTGAGAATTGCTCTAAATTTAAGCTAATTTATCGATATCAATGAATCTAATGCTCAACATTTCCATATATTATGTTCTTGTTGAGTTCTTTAAACACAATAAATATGTATTGTACTGAGAATTTCTCTAAATTTAAGCAAATATTTCGATATCGATGAATCTATAGCTCAACATTTCTATTGATCATGTTATTGTGAGCTGCTAAGATTTTGAGGGCTAATTGCTGAATCTATAACTCAAAATTTCCATTGATTCTGTTCTTGTTGAGTTCTTTAAACCCAGCATTGAGTAATTGGTATAAGATTAAGCTAATGTTTCGATATCGATAAATCTATAACTCAACAATTCCATTGATTCTGTTCTTATTGAGTTCTTTAAACACATTAGATTATGTAATCTACTAAGAAATTGCTGTAAAATTAAGCTAATGTTTCGATATCGAAGAATCTATAACTCAACATTTCCATTGATTGTGTTCTTGTTGAGTTCTTTAAACACATTAGAGTATGTAATGTACTAAGAAATTGCTGTAAAATTAAGCTAATTTATCGATATCGATAAATCTATAACTCAACATTTCCATTGATTGTGTTCTTATTGAGTTCTTTAAACACATTAGATTATGTAATGTACTAAGAAATTGCTGTAAAACTAAGCTAATTTTTTCGATATCGGTTTTATGAGCAGGAATGGGAACAAAAGTACATTGCGAAAGCTTAGTTAGTGGATACAACTCTATGAGAGATCTAAACAAAGAATCGAGCAGTTGCAGATGGCCATTGTTCTATAACGATAACAACAAATCATCATCGGCGAATGATCATCGCTACAACAACAACAATAACAACAACGGTTTACAAACTACAGAAGAAGATACAACTTACTTAGGATATGATCAAGATTCTGTAAGAAGGATAATGCTTCAACATGAATCTGTTTTCAAGACACAGGTATGTTTATATATATCCAATTCTTGATGTTTTTTTCTATATATTTATACGGTATTTTAGATCTTGAACTATTTCTGTTTGGTGAAAAAAACCCTCAACTATCAAAATGGTTTTTTAAACCCGGTTTTTTTAAACCATATCGAATTCTTGATGTTTTTTTCGATGTATTTTAATGGTATTTTAGACCTTAAACTATCTCCGTTTGGTGAAAAAAACCCTCAACTATCAAAATGGTTTTTTAAACCCTGAACTTTGACAACCGGTTTTTATGAAAGTTAAACTTCAAACATAAAATTTGACTGTAATTTCGAAGTTTAACCAAAACATATAATACAAATTTGGATTAATTAGACTGTAATTTCAAGTTTAAATTTGAGATTTCGGTTTTAAAAACTCGGTTATTAAGATTTAGTGCTTAAAAAAAACCCGATTAACAAAGTTCGTAGTTGTTTTTTTCACGAAACAAAGATAGTTATTCATCTAAAGTACCATTATTCTCTATGTATATAGCTTTTTCTTGATTTTGTGATGTATATGATTTTAAAATCAGGTTTTGGAACTTCATCGAGTATATAGAATACAAAAGGATATGATGGAAGATTTGAAAAGGAAAGAATGGGTACCAAGTAGTAATGACGAAATCCGAAAATGGAAAGTTCCGAGTTTTCCTTTGGCTAACTCGGTTTACGATAAACCGAGTTTATCAGTTGTTGAAGATAATGGTCATTCTCCTATGAAAGTAGGAGGAAATGGTTTAATTGGATCTCAAAATGGAGCTAGTTCAAAGAATATTGAAGTTTTAGATGTTAGACCGACGAAAATTCGAAGAAAAATGATAGATCTTCATCTACCAGCTGATGAATATATCGATACCGAAGAAATTGTTGAGTTTAAAGATTACCGAGTTTGCGGTACATCTTCGAGTCATCTTCCTAATGGTTTAGCTGATTTGAATGAACCTATAAAGGGTCAAGAAAGTAATGAATTTGCTGCAATTTTGGGAAAAAATCGAGAAGAGATGAAGACAAAACCATGTTTATCTCATGTTCCTATGATCTCTATGCAATCAGATGACAACAAGAGTTTAAAAGCTTGGCCTATACAGTCTTTAAGAACTGGTAAGATGATCTGTTAAAGTTGTAATTGCTATTGTTATGTGTACCTTTGGATTTTTTGTCTGATTTTTCGGTGTTTGCAGATCATTATACTGATAGCCACAAGTCTGGTTCTTCGTCTTCGTTTCTTCAACCGGTTAAAGCGATGAATTTGTCGCAATCTAGTCAAGTTTTGATGAACAGTTCACAAAAAGTTATGGGTTTATCACATTCTAGTCAAAACAAATCAGTTTTGTGGAGAGAAAGGACTTTTATTGATCTAGAAGCTGAAACTAGTAATCATGAAGTTTCTTACCCGCGTCACGCTGTCCCGTGGAACCATTCGCAGGCTCCAAGCTTTGGATTCCAACAGAAAATTGCGGCGTCAGGACCGAGGTACTCGGTTTTAAACTTGTCTGAAACTGTAAATGGTCAGAAACAACAAGGGTGTTTTGGAGATAAGTTGCAATTTGAAAACAATTCTAGATTTAACTGTGGGAGTAGTAGCCGGAGTAATCAGAACATGTTCTACACTGAGTCATCTTCTTCTTCTTCATCTAAGAAGAATCAATTGAATTTCTCTGGTGGTAGCTATGATTACATATCAAGAAATCCTTGTATGGATTCTAATGGCTTCCAGGAGATGAAGTTTGCTAGGGATTTGAACTTAAATGTGAGAGATTCCGACAGTTCTGTTGCTAAAGTGAGAAAAAATGGCGAACATATAGCTACTCTACCATGGCTTAAACCTAAATCTGGTTCTAACACTGAGAATCTAAAAGCTGATGGTGTTCTTCTAAGTCCTAAGATTATTAACCCATTAGATATCAAAGATGATCCAAGAAACAAAGCTCAGAGTTTAAAGACTGATTCTTGTTCTAATAAAGGTAATATTAGGATGCTGGACATTAATGAACCGTGTGATGATGATCCTACAGGAACTGATGAAGATGAGCAAGTAGATGATCAGACCGGGACAAAGGTTGCGGCTAGTACTAGGTGTGAGATTGACTTGAATATGTCGGTTAGCGAAGAGGAAGATTTATCGGTACCTATTAGTTTAAAGTTGAATGCGACGAAGACACTAATGATTGATCTTGAAGCTCCTGCTGTTCCTGAATCCGATGAAGAAAACGATGAAATCTCAGGTGAAAAACTAGTTGAAGAAGAAAGTCAGAAGTTACCTGAATTTGAGAAGATAGCAGCAGAAACAATAGTTGCTATGGTGGCTTCAGCTTGCTTAGATAGAGAGCTTGAAGCTGCTCTTGCTTCTTCTTCTTCTTCTGATGATGAAAACATACTTCACTGGTTTGCAGAAACAATAGATGGTTATAGCATGAATAAAAACCTCGATAAACCGAAGAACGGGTCATCGAGTTCTATAGAAGAGTTTGAGTCAATGACTCTGCAGCTACCTGAAATCACAGAAGATGAATACATGCCTAAACCATTAGTACCTGAAGATCTCAAATTCGAAGAAACCTCAGGAACAACATTATTTACAAGCCAAAGACCTAGAAGAGGAAATGCTAGAAAAGGAAAGCAAAGAAGAGATTTCCAAAGAGATATCCTCCCCGGACTTTTATCGCTTTCGAAACACGAAGTAACAGAAGATATTCATATGTTTGATGGGTTCATGAGAGCTACAGGTAGCACATGGACTCCTAGTTTAGCTAGGCGTAAACCCGGTTCAACTCGAGGAAGACCAAGACGAGTTATAACAACAGCTACTACTACTTTACCTACACATCCAGTTCCTGAGCAGCCAGTCCATTGCCCTGTGGTAACAGCTCCTAGTCATGAGTTAAACAATCATTACATAAACAATGGAAACAACATTGAAATGAGTTTAGAAGATAGAAGCTTTGCAGGTTGGGGAAAAATGACAAGAAGACCTAGAAGACAAAGATGTCCTCCTGCAACTCCAACTACAAGTAACAGAACATCACCACAAGCTCCTTTTACATAACAATGGATGTTTAGTACTGAGAATAAATGATTCTTTTTAAAGCGATGTCATATAGAAGAGAATTACATAAAGAGACTGAATCTGATGTTGATTCATCTGGTAAATTATTATTTTTTCTTAGCTTGGTCAATACATTTTTTTTGGTGTTGAACAATATAATTTTCTTACACTACTCTATTTACAGACATGTGTTTAGATTCTCTGTTTTATTGTCAAAAACAGAGACATGTTTTTCCAGGGAGCTTACCTGTAGTACGGATAACGTTGGCTTTCTCCTTTGTCTTTAACACTTCAATTTGCTTCTGTTTCTTAGCCTGAGCTCTTGCTCCGGCAGCGATCTGTTCAATGTATTCAGTGTCTTCTCTAAATTTATGGAAACCTTTCCTCCTCTTCTGTTCTAATTCACTCTGCTGTTCATGTAACAAAGGTTAGAGATAGAGAAATCTCTAAATCACCATTGGTTTATTATATGATCATTGAAAGATTAGATTAAGAACTTGTTAAACCTCAGCTTTGTCCAGCTTCCTTCGAGCTTTGTCTCTCTTCTTCGCTTCCCAAGTATCGATCTTCCTGTTTAGCTTCTCGTACCTGCTCGTTTTACAGTTTTGTGAGTGTAAGTAGACACACACAAACACATATATGTCTGTGTGTAGACATAAGAGGATGTGGTGAAAGTTAACCTTGCTTTGATCTTAGCTAGTTCAGTTTGCTCCCAAGAATCAGCTGTTGAAACATCTTGACGACTAGTATGTGCAGAGTTCTGTCTTTTGATTTCCTTAGGTGGTGTCCACATAGGCGGAGGTGGTGGTGGTGGTAGTGGATCACTACGACGCTCTGATCGTGTCCTACGCGGTGGGGGAATCAGAAGTGAAGCTGGCGGTTCAGAAATCGGTTTTCTTTGTCTTTCATGTTTGTCTAATGAATATTCATCTCCTCCCAACTTGTCGGAAAACGTTGGAGTCTTTTTCATCGACAGTGACTTTCTCGCCGGAGATTTTTGTGGTGGCGGATTCTGATCTGTTTCTATAAACGAAAGTTGTTCTGTATCAACAGAAGAAAAATGTGAATTGATTCTAAAACTCCAATTAAACGTTTTAATGGACAAAGATCTAAGCTTTGATTTACTCTACAACCTCACCTGAGAATCTTCTTGATAAGCTTCTTGGTTCTTCTAAAGGAAATATATCTTCTCTTCTGCTCTTGCTCCTTGACAAGGAAGTTCCAAGGTCATCAAGGGCATTCTGTTTAAATTGAAAGCATATTAATAGGAGAGAAAATGCTTACTCTAATCACCATTACTAGAAGAGTCTTATTTAGAACCCTTACATAATAACTTTCTTGCCAGCTTTCTTCAAAAGTGGTTATAGCATAAGCAGCTGCTGCAACTGCAGCTGCGTGGTCCATGTCACTGATGGGGTTATAACTGTAGTCGCTCATTTGCCTTGAGAATTGCTTCTGCAACCAGTTTGGGGACTTCTTTTTATCTACAACCAACACAAACCCTTAAAGGTGAGATAACCAAGCATCAAAGATTCATAGGTTCTGAAGAGCAACAAATTCAGAATTTTTGGCACCTTCTTTGAATGAAACAGACTTCCTTGCTGGCACTTTTCTCTCTCTAATGGAGCTACCAACCTCTCCTGTTTTGTCCTGGGCACTTCGATGCCTTCTCCTGAGACAAAGATATCATTACATATGCATGTGTGTATATATATATGTATTGTGTGTTAATGAAAAGATAAGGTGGATTTTAGAGCTTCACCTGGTCTGCTGGATCAAGCTATCCATTTCAAACTGAATTATGGTAGCAGGACTTGAGAGGGTTTGATTAGATGTCTTTGAGGGTAATGGGTTTTGAAGGGTTTTTGAGATTATTGCTTTGCATGCAAGTTTCAAATTTGGATAATGAAGGTGTGTAGGTTAAGTAAAGAACACTTTTTTGGCTCTTTTACCTGTTTAGCTTTTTGGTTCTTTGCTTTCTCGAAAGGACAGAGAAAAGAACAAAACAGATTCCTTTAAAGTTCAATCTCTCATATATCTATAACGAAATCATATTACATGTAGACATTACATTAACTACAATTTCGATTTAGCAACGAAAATAACCTTAGAAACAAGATAAAGCAGCGAATTTTCTATATGTAAATGGAAGATAGTGTAATAGCATAACTAAACTAGGAAGTCTGAGTCAGAAAGTTCGAGGACCTTATGTGCGCCAATAGCTTTCACTCCTATCTTGAATGCATTCCCTTCTATGTACCTGCGAGATACAGCAGAGCAAGAATTAAGATATAACACGAGTGCTATATGTTGTCTTTAGAAACAGAGCTTAGAGAGGTTATGAACTTACATATCTTTAAGGTTTGGATGTTTGTAAAAGGCGTCAGGAATTATTCCATTGAATAGGTTGTGGTCTAAGTGCCTGAAGTTAAACAAAACATGCGCTAAGAATGTGGGAAGCATATGGATTTCTCAGCACCAAATCTGCTTAGTTATGAATTCAGTGGAGGAAGGCATACAAGTAAGTAAGACTTGGTATATTGGCAAGTTCAGAGGGTATTGTTCCAGTCAGTTTGTTGAAAGATAGGGACCTAGAGTTCCAAGGATAATATAGTGAGAGAAATAAGAATACGTAAGTGGTGTTCATAAACCAATATGTGTGATCAAGAACTCACAAGATCTCCAAGTTTGGTAGATTTGCAATAGTGTCTGGGAGTTCTCCAGTGAAGTAATTGTTGTTTAGAAAACTACAGCCAAACGTAAACTCATAATTTGTTACCTTCAGAAACAGATGATTTTGATGGCAAACTCTCAGGTTCACTTACAGGTTTCTAAGAGCTGGAAAGCATCCTTCGATGCGTAAGACATCGTTTATACTCCCCACTAGTTGATTACTGCCAACATCTCTACACAAAATCAAGGACAAAAAGGTCATGTTATAAGTATATCTGATGTTTTTTGGTTGATTTACAGAAGATAACATTGAGTGTCAGAGATTACAAGTAGCGAAGTTTTGGTAAAGTTCCCAGCTCTGCTGGAATTCGCCCAGTAAAATGATTCTCTTGAATATGAAGTTGTTGGAGCTCTCGGAGATTAGCAAGTTCTTTGGGGATTTCTCCTTTTAAATTGTTAAAGCTCAGATACCTACAGAGGAAACCATGTTACAAGACTCAAAGAAATACATTCAAAGTATACCCATCCTTGACATGAGCTAGAATTACTCACAAATAAATTAGACTCTTCAATCCACCGATTTCAGGAGGCAGGGCATGTTGAAGTTTATTCCACCTCAAATTTCTGTTTTCAATACACAATACATAAACCAAACAAGATCAAGACAAAAGCAAGCAACCTAGCCCTTATATAAGTTAAACAGTAGAACATTACAGTGTTTTAAGGCGCTTAAGCCGTCCAATTTCTGGAGGAATAGGGCCTGTCAATTTGTTGTTATGCAGATCCCTGCGAAATTCATAGATCAATTCCATTAAACAATCATACCGTGAGCAAAGTATTTACTTACATTATAGAGAATAAGGTCTCATTAGAGCTAACAAGAACACCAAATTCTCAATAAAGAAAGGGTTTAATCTCTGTAAGAACTTACAATACAGTGAGATCTAGGAGTTTTGTCACAGCCATTGGAAGATTCCCGACTATCGACATGGAATACAATTCTCTGCAAATATCAAAATCCATTAAGCCAAAACAACTAAACATTCAAATATTCAATGTTCAAGAGTCGAATCTTACAGCTTGACGACGACACGGTAATTGCCGACTGTAGAGCAAGTAACCCCAGACCATGGAGGAAAAATTGCATCACCACACGGATCATCTCCAACCCAAGTAAACACCACTCTCCACCCCACCGAACGCTTAATCTCATTCAGCGCTTTCACTGCAAATAAAACCCAAAATCCTCAGAAAACCACCCGAATCAGAGTTCAAACAAAAAAAATCAAAATATAAAGATCTAAACCATCTCGATTGAGCGTCTTCGCGAAGTATACATCGATCAGAATCATCAAAAGAGTGTAAATCCGTAAAAACAACGGCAAGCTCAAACTCAAATGCGCCATTATCGATTTTCTATCGAAGAAGCCCTCAAAGTCTCAGATTCGTAGATTCTTCGTGGAATAAGAAGAAGAGAAGAATCAATTTTCTATACTTGCCAGTGAAATGGCGTGAGAGATAATTTATCATCGCCATGAAAAGTGAGCTCAGTGGAAACAAAGCGAACCCAGCATGAAGAAGAAAAACGGTTGAAACTCCACAATATATATATATATATAATTTTTTAAATTATTAATTAATTTTTAATGGGCTAAATAGGCCCATTATTTTGGGCTTTATAGAAAGTTTAAAAGCCCATTAGGTATAATATGGTGTTACGTCATAAATCACTATTGGTTAAAAAATTGGCTTTATAACCAATAAATCCATTTTACTAACTGACACGAAACGCTGTCGTATTAGCCAACCACTCCCACTGTATAGATCTTCTCCGGCGAGCTAGCCACTGTTACCTTCTTCACCGGAGATCTAACCACCGTCATGAACGTCAATTTCAGTTTATTCCTCCTATTCTTCTCGATCTTCGCATCTCATACTCATTCCAAAGTAACTATTTCCATTTCGCCTAAAAACCTAAACCGATCTGGAGATTCCGTCGTTATTCAATGGTCCGGCGTCGAATCTCCTTCTGATCTTGATTGGTTAGGGATATACTCACCTCCAGAGTCTCGTCATGATCACTTTATTGGTTATAAATTTCTTTCAGATTCCCCAAATTGGAAATCCGGATCTGGTTCAATCTCTCTTCCTTTAACTAATCTCAGATCAAATTATTCCTTTAGAATCTTCCGATGGACTCAATCCGAGATTAATCCGAAGAAACAGGACCATGACCAGAATCCATTACCAGGAACTCGCCATCTTTTAGTCGAATCCGAACAGCTAACTTTCGGATCCGCTGTAGGTCGACCGGAGCAGATTCATTTATCGTTTACAGATGCGATTGATGAGATGCGGGTTATGTTCGTAGCTGGGGATGGAGAAGAACGCTATGTGAGATATGGAGAGCTTAAGGAGAGCTTAAACAGCTCTGTGGTTGCTCATGGGATGAGATATGAGCAAGAACACATGTGTAATTCGCCAGCAAATACAACTATTGGGTGGAGAGATCCTGGCTGGGCTTTCGATTCCGTTATGAAGAATTTAAAAGGAGGAATTAGGTATCATTATCAGGTAAACGAATCTGAACTTTGAAGCTTATGAATGATATGAACATTCTGGGTTTTGTAGTGTATAAGCTCATAGATCGTTGCAGGGTTTGAATACCTTTAAATTTTGTGCCGCCATTGCAAAGGAAACGAATCAAAATCTAGGGTTTTCCATGCCAATTTTGTGTGTGTATCTGTTGATTTTGAAGCTTAGCTTGATATGATCTTCGTAGGTCATAGCTTTGATGCTTCAATTCCAAAGAAAACGAATCAAAATCTAGGGATTTTCAAGTCAATTTTGTATGGTATATGTGTTGATTTTGAAGTTTAGCTTGATATAATCTTCTTAGTTCATAACTTCATGCTTGATTTCCAAGGAATACGAATTCAAATCTAGCGTCTTGATATAATCATCTGGATTTTGTAGTGTATGAATCTTCAAATAGTTGCTGAATTCAAAGAACGTTATCACAGATTTGGAAGGAAAATTAGCTGATTCTCCTCGATTTCAATCTCTATCTTGATGACTTCAAATCTGTAAATCTTACTTATCTTATGGTATTTGATCAGGTTGGGAGTGATTCTAAAGGCTGGAGTGACCTCCATAGCTTCATTTCTCGAAACGAACACTCAGATGAAACCATAGCATTCATGTTCGGCGACATGGGCTGCGCAACATCATACCGAACATTCATCCGAACGCAAGACGAGAGCATAGCTACCGTAAACTGGATCCTCCGTGACATCAAAGCATTAGGCGATAAGCCTGCTTTAATCTCCCATATCGGTGACATAAGTTACGCTCGAGGTTACTCATGGATATGGGATGAGTTCTTTGCACAAATCGAACCTATAGCTTCCAAAGTTCCTTATCATGTCTGCATAGGTAACCATGAATATGATTTTCCAACACAGCCATGGAAACCAGATTGGGCAGCTTATGGTAATGATGGAGGAGGAGAATGTGGTGTACCGTATAGTATCAAGTTCAACATGCCTGGAAACTCATCCGAAACCACGGGAATGACCGCGCCTCGGACTAGGAACTTATACTATTCTTATGACTCGGGATCGGTCCATTTCGTGTACATTTCAACCGAGACGAATTTCCTCAAAGGTAGCGATCAATTCGAGTTTTTAAAACGGGATTTAGAGTCAGTTAACCGGAGTAAGACACCTTTTGTGGTTGTTAGCGGTCATAGACCGATGTATACAACGAGCAACGAGGTTAGAGATAACG
This sequence comes from Aethionema arabicum, assembly GCA_000411095.1. NCBI lineage: Eukaryota > Viridiplantae > Streptophyta > Magnoliopsida > Brassicales > Brassicaceae > Aethionema > Aethionema arabicum. Next base: position 80,664 of record KE152347.1, on the reverse strand, counting down.
CGCTGAGGCTTAAAATGGTCGAGAATTTGGAACCATTGTTGGTTAAGTACAATGTGACCGTTGCGCTATGGGGTCATGTACATCGGTACGAGAGGTTTTGTCCGGTAAGTAAGAATGTTTGCGGGAAACAATGGCGAGGAAACCCGGTTCATTTAGTGATTGGTATGGCGGGACAGGACTGGCAACCGATATGGAAACCGAGAGATGATCATCCCGATTTACCGATATTCCCGCAACCTGATCAGTCTATGTACCGGGGAGGGGAATTCGGGTACACTCGTTTAGTAGCTAATAAGGAGAAGCTTACTATTTCATATGTGGGTAACCATGACGGGGAAGTTCATGATTCCGTCGAGATTTTAGCATCCGGTGAAGTGATCAGCGGATTCGAAAACCCGAATTTAGAGCCTGCTTCTTCTTCTACTATATCTAAGGTTACTGGAGAATCGAAGTCTGAAGCCTTGTGGTATGTTAAAGGAGCGATTTTGATGGTTTTAGGATTGGTTTTAGGGTGTGTGATCGGGTTTTTTACCCGCGGTAAGAAGGATTCGACGTCGGGTAGTCGGTGGATCCCGGTTAAGAACGACGAAACATGATCAAAGACTGGATCTTTGTAAGATCCAAGTTCATAAACTGGTTAGATCAGGTAAGAAACATGATAAAGACTGAATCTTTATATGACCCAAGTTCATAAACTGATCATGTAAGGTAAGAAACATGGTTTAGTGTCTAAAAATCTGTTGAAGATTTGAAGATTTGAAGATTTGAGGATTTGAGGATGAAGATTTGAAGATTTTAGTGTCTGAAATCTTGTAAGATGTTAAGACATTGAAAGGGTATTTTTTTTGTGTATATAGATAAATTGTATACTATGAATAAAAGATTGTTAAAATTGAAAACTTTTGTAGCAAATAATGGAGAGATTATATACGTATTAAAGAGACAAAATACGTATATTTATACGTACAAGAAGTTGGTAGTTTTTGAAAAGATACACTTTTTACTTATTGATTTACCAAATTGTATGGAAATCTATTCATTAAATTTAAACCTTAACTCTTTATTAAAATCCCAAAATTTAACACAAATTTAACACAAATTAGTGTTTTCATACATGAAGTAAGATCAACATGAAGTAAGATCTGAAATTTTGAACAAGAAAAGTTAAAAAAAAAAAAAGTTGGGTTATTAAACAATTTAGAAGAGATTGTTCTTCTTCTTCTTACAAGGAAACAAAAAAAAAAAATCTAAGTATCAAAAAAACAAATCTTCTTAAAGTTTACACTATACAAAATCACTACATACATATCCCTTCTTCTTCTTCTTCTTCCACCTAAAGCAGAATTAAATAATGCATTTACATAAAGCAAAGCTTCAGAACTAAAAAGAAGAGAGAGTTAACACTGAAGATTCGAGATTGGAGATTGAAGATTACTTGAAATCATCCCAAACATCTTGAGCAAAAATCTCTTCAATCATGTTTGAAGTTGGAAGAAGATCAATTCCTTTACTCCAATGATCTGCTAAAATCGACGAATTACATGGATCAAATTGATCCAAAACATCATGACACTGACGCCAATAATTCCCAATGTTCGAATCTTCTTTATGTTTAACCTGAAATCGAGAATCGTTTGAAGAATTTGACTGAAACTCAAAAGACATACACGAATCTTCTTCAACATTCACTTCTGTTTTGTCTCTTGAAACTCCATTGCAGCCGATTTCATCTTCTTCACTGTTTTTATGGTTGTTTTGATCTGGAGTTTCTGTACCATAGAAGCTGTTATCATAGTCTAGTTGCCACTCGTCATCGTCGCTATCAATATCCAAGCTTTTGGATCGATTTTGGATAGCTCGTCGCCGCAGAATGAACACGTTGAAGTAGTAGCTTACAATGTTTTTCATGGTTCTTGAAGGAAATGCAGACTTTAATTGAACCCAGAAATCTCGATCTAGAGAAACTGGATTTGAGTAAACAATCTCGTGAAATAGATCTTCTTCTTCTTCAGTGAATTTAGCGGCGATTTCTTCACCCATTTCACAAAGACCAAGGTTTAAACATCTTTCGTCTCCTATAGTTTCAAATAAGTACTCTTTGTTTTCCATTATATGTTGCTGAACACATCTAAATGATCCTTTATCACTGCAGATACATTCCTTTCTTCCTTCTCCAGCTTTCGAGACGTTCATTTCACAGTCCGGCATTGGAATAACGCAGTTTCCCATCGATTTTTCGATATTGTGATCAAGGATCGTTTCCTTGATACATTCAGGAATATCAGCTTGGTGATTAGGACCAATTGGAACTGCTTTTCTAGGAGAATTCTGACATAAATAATCGTCTTCTTCTTCTACGCAAACTGGTTTCCAGGTAAAATCTGATTCAGGAGATTCATGAGAAAGCGACGACTGAGTCGTTCCTCCAGATTGAGCATCCTCTTCACAAGAATCAGTTATAATCCAGGAGAAAGGTGTACTAATGTCAACTTTATCCTCACATTTAAAGGTGAAGAGATCACTCAGATCATCTCCTGCTAATAACAAACAGTGCAAGACAACAATAATTAGCGATCGAGCTACTTTACTTTATCATGTTGTTTCCTTCTGCAAGGTACATGTTATTATTACCTATGACACTTGATTTCTCCAAGGAAACATGATATGGAACTGCTCCATCTAACTGGGTTAGCTTAGTGCTGTAACCAATTTGTCTTGGATGCTTAACGTTGAATTCTTGAACATTCTCAGCATCGTATGTACGTTTAAACCCCATTTTTCTATAACCTGTACAATGAAGACCACAGCCATTAGTTACTTGGCGTGAAGGTTAAACATAACTGTACGCAATTCAGTAACAGAAGGTAAGGGTTTGCTTTGTAAGTTAACAAACACAGACCCAAACTGACAGCTATGGAGTCTATAGCTAGAACAGACATTACCTAAATGAAAAGGTGAGAGCTTTGTAGGAGGAAATAGATTAGAAGGGTAGGAGGTGTATAAGACACTTGTAGTTGTAGAGTATTGGGGTGTTTAATTTTTGTCTTAAGGAAAAAAAAATCCTAAATTAATTGAAGTAAATTAAAAAAAAAATCCCCAAATTGAAACAAACCCTAACCCTAGATTTCGATTGACGCTTGAAATCACCGAATCAGATATCAAAAACTACAGAATCGGGTAAAGAACACGAAAAGAGATAAAAGCCCTCAATTAATTTACAGATCTAACAAACCCTAAGACATCGAAAATTTCGAGATCTAAAATCGGATGAAAAATTTGGGGGAAACTAGAAATTAAGAACGAATCGGATAGATCTATCGAAGGAAAACAATATCCAAACAAAAAATCGAACAGATCTATCGATTAGAGATCTAGATCTAGAAATTGAAAGCTCAAACCCTAGATTTGACTTTAACAAAGGGATGATAACAAAACAGGTATCAATTGAAAGCTAAAATCAAAAGGAAGAAGAAATTTACAATTGATTTGAAGATCGATCTGAAATAAGAAATAGATCTGGGCGCGAATTTGAAGAAAAGTTGGTTGGAAAAAAAATTTGGGAAACTGCGAAAGGGGCTAGGGTTAAAAAATTCGAGATTTTTCGATTAGAGAAGAGACCCGATTTTGAAACCCGGATTTAATTCGGATACCGAGACACATCGAAATTAGCTGTACACTTATTAAAAATCTTTCAATGATATGAAATGACGAAAATACCCTCACCGTTTTAAAAAGTACGTGCCTATCCACTTGCTTTAGCATAATTCATCTCATAAACCGGTTTAAATTAATTTATATGAATAAACCGGACCAGCCGTACCGGACCGGATCTAATTTTCAAATCCCTAAATTCCCAAATTGGATTCTCACGCTCACTCTGCAATTTCTCGACGACATTATCTTCGTCGATTTTGATTCTGGAGCTCACGATTTTTCATAAACATCCAGGGATTAAGATTTTGGAAGCTGCTCGTGATCTGTACAGGTATAGTTTAGTTCATTCGATTCATGGAAGCATCGGTTGTGGTTAAATTTGTCGCTATTTTCGAGTGTATTTGGCTCTGATGATTTTTTTTCTGCTTGATTATTCGTGAGAATTGATCTTTAAGTTGTTGATATAGAAATAGCTACTGAAATCTGGATGCTCTTAACTTGTTTTGGAATTTTTATCTTTGCTGCTCATTATGCTGTGTGTTGATGTTCTTAAGCTTCTCTTACCTTACAAGATGTTTGGATGATTTATTGTTGATCTAAAGATCGATTCTAAGTACTATATGGATTCGATTTTGCAGGTTGTTTGTTTAATTTAACAAATTCTGTGTAATAACTTCAATCAATGGCGTTGGTTGTGATTTGTGGTCAACCTTGTAGTGGTAAATCAATAGCTGCAGTAACCTTAGCTGAACTACTTAAAGAAACTGATTCAAAACAAAACGTTAGGATCATCGACGAAGCTTCGTTTCATCTGGATCGTAACCAAAACTATGCCAACATGCCTGCAGAGAAGAATCTTCGAGGAGTATTAAGATCAGATGTTGATAGATCAGTTTCAAGAGGTGACATTGTTATTGTAGATTCACTAAACAGCATCAAAGGATACAGATACGAGCTATGGTGTATTGCACGAGCTGCTGGGATTAGATACTGTGTTCTATTCTGTGATGTAGATGAAGTTCATTGCAGGCAATGGAACAAAGAACGTAGAGAAAAAGGAGAATCTTCTTACAACGATAACATATTCGAAGATCTTGTGAGAAGAATCGAGAAACCTGAGAGAAGAAACCGATGGGATTCACCTCTCTTCGAGTTATACCCTTCTCAAGAACCAATAACTAAATCCTCTCCAGTGATTTCAGAAGCTGTAAGTTACTTAACCAAGACTGTTGATTCTAGATCTCATGATGTTAAGATTCTTCAACCGAGTATAGCGACGCAAACTGCGAGATCATCTGAGGCGAATTCTCTTTATGAATTGGATAAAGCAACACAAGAAATCATAAGTTTGATTGTTGAACAACAAGGATTAGGAGGAGATATAAGGAGAGTATGTGTTGGACAAGAGCTACCTGCGATTGAAATCGGTAGACCGGTCGGGTTACTGGAGCTAAGGAGGATACGGAGAACGTTTGGGAAATTGATGAGTCAAACGAGTTTAAGTGGACCACCACCACCATCTGATGCAGACAGTGTAAAGAGAAGGTTTGTTGATTACTTAAACAGAGAGTTTGGGGGGTAATAATTGACAAATGAAAGTTATGGGGTTTTTTTTAAGTTATTGATTTACGTCAAGGACTCAAGTTTGGTACTTTTGTGTTGTTTAAGTGAGATTTTGGGGATTAAAGGTAAAGATTTGATGTAATTTTTATATAAACATGGGTTTTGTTTGTGAAGTTGAATCATTTTTGTGGTTTAATTATAAAGTGAGATTGTTAGTCAAAAGAGTTGACTTTTTCGTATTTAAACATATAATAAAAAAGTAAATGGAGATGCGGGGGATCGAACCCCGTGCCTCTCGCATGCAAAGCGAGCGCTCTACCATTTGAGCTACATCCCCATTGATATTAAAATGTGTATTTATTAATTTAACCTTTAAAGTAAAACAAAATTTTTTAATTCAACTTATTTTATACATAGATAAATAGATAGATCTGAGTCAAAAAAAAAAAAAAAACAAGGTAGATAGATATAAATAAACAAACGATTTTTAATTATTTTAACATAATTATATATATTACCAAGTTTTTTTTAATATAATTTGTGTAAATATTCAATTTTTGTGTTAAAAATGAAAATGAGATACTTGTTTAATTTATACCAAATTTTGTATCACATTTATAAACAAAAAATTAGTCTAGCTACTTATTCGTCAGTATCACATTTATAAACAAAAATCAATTAAAAAATTTGTAACAACTATTTTATTATGTCTTATAGACAATATTATAATTGTCTTCTATATCTCTACGTACGTATACGATGTGTTTTATTTGTATATGATAAATTAAGGAACCATTAAAAATAATACACATAACAAACCAAACTACATTATTCAACGACAGCTTCCATTACGTTATGTTAACTACATTTGTCAATATGTCAATTTCCAACTTTTATTTGTAAACAAAACCTATGTTATATAATCATTTCTTATTTAACATTTTCTCAATTTTTAAATAGAGTTTATAGTTGAATACTTTGAACGAAAAAATTGACTGATTTTTATTTAACTTATAAATTTCAATGTTTTTTTAAGCCACCTTTCATTTTCCATACCTCTCCCTCTCCACATCCTCTCTCTCTCTCTACTCTCTCTCTAAAGCCATCAACTTTGCTTTGTGTCTTGTTCTTGATCTGAAGTCAAAGCTCCTTTGTGTTCTTCTCCTAAAGAGCTTTTCTTGATTTTAAGCCAAAATCATTTCATCATGAAACTGCTTTTAACTCTTTTACTTGTCTTAACCTTAACAAATTCTTCAAGTAAGCTTCTCTTTATTTTAATAAATTCCTTAATCAAGCTTGGGTTTATAACATAATCACTGTTCTTGATCCTGCAAAACAGAAACTAAGATTTTTCAAGCTAAAAAATCACAGCTTTTGTTTTAAAAATCTGTGTTTTTAGGTGCAATATATTGTCTGTGTAAAGATGGAGTTGCAGAAGCAAATCTTCAGACAACAATAGATTATGCATGTGGAGCTGGTGCAGATTGTAATCCAATTCATGAAACTGGTCCTTGTTATCAACCCAATACTGTTAAAAATCACTGTGATTGGGCTGCAAATAGCTATTTTCAGAGAATGCTTCAAATCCCTGGAAGTTGTAATTTCTCTGGTACTGCTGCTACTACTCCAATTCCACCTTCCTGTAAGTCAAAATCAAAGAAAACATCCTTAAAATTTGTTGGTTTTTTCTCAGATCATATAAAGATTTAACGGAGGTTAGATCTCTAAGTTGTGATCTTGATGATGTTTCTTTGTGTTACCATTTTGCAGCTGTAGCTAATGGTTGTGTCTATCCTTCAAGCCCAGGGTATGTAGACTATTAGTCTAAAAAGCTTTTGCTAAGCTAAGATCAATATCATTTACTTTAAGGGAATATGGTTATATTAGACCCTGAACTATTTATGTTTGGTGAAAAAAACTCTCAATTATAAAAAAAAACAGTTTTTTAAACCTTAAATTTTGGTAATGTGTTTTTTTGAACTCTTATCGGATTTTTTCAAACAAATTTAAACTTTGATGATAAAATTAAACCATAATTTCAAAGTTTAAACAAAACGTATAATCCAAATTTGAATTAATTGTACTATAATTTCAAATTTAAAATAAGATTTCTGTTAAAAAAACTCAGGCCATTAAGATTTAAGGTTTAAAAATACCGATTATCAAAGTTTCGGGTTTAAAAATCCCGATTATCAAAGTTCAGGGTTTTTTTCACCAAACGAAATATAATTCAGGATCTAAAATACCAAATTCATTTCACATAATGTGACTGACAAGTTTGGTGTTTCACAGTAACAGCAGTGCAGGAGGTACACCTCCGTCACCGACACCACCAACGGGAACAACACCGACAAATGGAAGTAGCGGAACACCTCCCGGGACACCGCCGTTTTCGGTAACTCCTACGTTTGGTCCTACTGGAGGCTTTAACCCAGGCAATGGTGCCTCCAGTTTGTTTAGACCTTGTTTTCTTACACTCTGTTTCTCATCTCTAGTGTTCCTATGGGGTTCTGATCTACGGTTCGGATTCTGCCACGTGTGAACTAGAGTTCCAGAAACAGAGACAACAATTTGGGTAGTCTTTGATTACTTTTGGGTAGAGATGAATTTGGAATAGAAAGGGAATTAGGTGTTGTTTTCTTGGGTTTCTTCTCTCTTCTTTCTTACATGTAAAGTAACACTCAAATTCCAATAAAAAAAATAAAGGGAATTTGGTATTTTAGATCTGAATTATTTTCGTTCGGTGAAAAAAAAATCTAACTTTCAATTGGTTTTTTAAACTCTGAACTTTGATAATCGAGTTTCTTAAACACTAAACCTTAATAACCGGGGTTTTAAAACAAAAATCTCAAACTTAAACTAAAATTTATAGTATAATTAATCCAAATTTGGATTCTATTTTATTTTTTAGTTTAATTTTGAAATTACGGTTTAACTTTATGTTCAAAACTTAATTTTGATTTAAAAATCCGACACTGTTTAAAAAACTCGGTTATCAAAATTTAGGGTTTAAAAACCCCGGTTATCAAAAAACATTTAGGGTTTAAAAGACCCGGTTATCAAAATTTAGGGTTTAAAACACCCAGTTATCAAAATTTAGGGTTTAAAAACCATTTTGATTGTTGCGGGTTTTTTTCACCATTAAAACTAAGTGATTGATGATAATGGAATCAAAGAATCTGAGAAGTGATGAGTTATGATGCAGACATGTGAACAACCTACCAACTCGTTAGTTGTGTAAAATAATAATTTCATTGTAATCAATCATAGTTTCAAAACTGGAGAAGTTTGGTGGGGTTTCTTTAGAAAGACCAGACCAAGTAAATGAAGTGAAGTATCAACTAACAGCTTAAGAGAAGATTTGGTAAGAACACACATACCTTTAATATGATATGGTTTTAGCCTCTTTAAAGCAAGTTTCTTGAACAAACTCTGTGATTAGTTTCGCAACAGCCACTGGTTTTTCGACATGAGGAAGATGCCCACAATCTGATATTTGTTCCACATGAGCATCCGATAATTCTCCGTGTAGTCTCTGTATTTGAAAAAAGAAAGAAAAAAGATTGCAAATTTGATGTTCTTTAGCCATTTTTCTTGAAAAATTGCAAAGCAAAAGCTAACCCAAGCGAGTTTATTGCTAATGATTTGGTCATCTTCTCCCCATAGTATCAGTGTCTTTTGTGTAACCTGTAGATAGAATATGTTGAGTAGTCTGTAACAAAAAGGGATCGTGGTGAAATGACCCCCCAACCTATCCCGTTTTAGTGAAAAAAACCCAAACCTTTTAATTTAGTTTTTTAAACCCCAACTTTCCCCAATTTGGTTTTTTAACCCTTAATGTCAGAAAACCGTTAATTTTTGCTTTCTCATTGATCAGAACGCTGTATTTAACTAAATTGATGAAAACACACAAAAAACACTTTTGTAACCTTAAATCGCGATTTTACGTGAAAATTGCTCATTTTCTCACTTTTTTCTTGTGAAAATCAAACACTCTCTTAAATCGAGATTTATCCCCTCTCTTCTTTTTCGCTACTCAACCCAATGGACTCGTATATCAGACTATTAACATGAAAGATTTCGCAAAAATTAATGGTTTACTGTCAAGAGGGGTTAAAAAACCAAATTGGGGAAGGTTGGGGTTTAAAAAACCAAATTAAAAAGTTGGGGGTTTTCTCACCAAAACAGGATAGGTTGGGGGTCATTTCACCACGATCCCTAACAAGAACATGAAACTAGAACGAGAAACTGAAGCCTACTGATTCAGTCAATCTACAGTTTACTGTTGAGTAATCTTATTTCGCAATCTATATGAACAGCAGGTATGTGATTAAAGTACCTTTTGTATAAGAGAAGTTACGTTGTATCCTCCACTTGTCATAAAACTCACTGTTGAATCTGCCCACCAAGGATATAAACAATGCAACCGACCAATCTAGATTGACCACAAAAGAACAACTCAGAACTGAGAACTGTTTACGAGTTTCTTTACAGCTCAGATGTCATTTACCTTTGTCCAGTCCCAGCTAGTTTCCAATGAGATGTCATTAAAAGAAAGGAAGTTTGCGTATAACCGTAATGGAACACTCTTCAGTACATATACCTAATCTCCAATTCGTTAGATCGAAAACCAAAAATTTAAAGGAATGTGCAGAATTGCCATACACTTTAGCACAATCATGGGGTTTATGTAAGTGATTTGATGAGAACTTACCCCAGCATAAGCTGCTAGTTTCGGCAAAGTTGCCAAGTTTCCTGTGCCTTCTGTATAAACGCTAGCATCCATCAAAATCAATGACTCAACCTGAGTATTCAGATTTCCCATGGTCAATATCTTATTAGATGCTACCTAATATAATGAAAGCTCTTTAATGTTTCTATAAGTACCGCTTCTGGATAATTGACCGCTATGTCGATTGCGACAGCAGCACCGAGACTTGGTCCAACCAAAACCACAGGCCTTTTAATATGAGATTTCCAAAACTATAGATCATACAGGACAGATAAAATCAGTTTTCCTCTAACTAAATGAAGCTCATAAAGGAAAATTAATGTAGACACCTGGTAAAAATGCTCTCTTTTAGAGGCTACATCACACGGTGGAAGCTTTCCTTGAAAGACAAGAAGCACAAAATATAAGTGCAGTGAGAACACAATTCAAATTCAGAATGGGTCAAAGAGGAAAGGTGCAAACCTAAATCCGAAAAACCCCAACCAAGGATGTCAAATGCCCATGTTTCCAAACCAGCTTCTTCTAGCAATGGATAAGTGTATCGCCATTCTAAACAAGAACTGTTACTGTGTTACAACAATTAAACTCAAGATACTAGATCACCAAAAAACCACGACATCGGATTGAGAAGAACAAAGTAGTAAGTACCTATCAAACCCATGTAAAAGCACCACAGGATTTGTCTCCTTACGCATCAATGGTGTCACACAACTGCTCATAATACTGTTTTCTGCAAAGCTAACCTACAAATTCCAACTTACATGACATTGAGAAGGATCTCGAGGTTCATGGTTGTTACATATGCGTCTTTTCAATAGAAACCTCTAAGCAAATAAGGTATAAGAGAAACTAGAATCCTCTTTGGAGGTAAAAATCACTAGCCAAAATCTCTAGTCTATATGCGTAGCAGTTGAAATTTAGTAAGTGACAAGCTCAAGACTCGGAAAAAAGTTGAGATTTCGATTAAAAAGATAAGAAATTTCAGTTAACGTCAAGGAAGAAATTAGTTACTTGCACAGGAAGCCTCTCAATTCTGGTGGCGAGCTTTCGAGCAAACTTGTCCTTGATTCTCTCAACATCGTTAGGCAGAAACACAGGAAACTTCTCCGCCGCCACTTTCAGCCTTTTCTCTTTACATTCCACCGTGAAACCCGGCCGAGCAGTTGCCGTTGCCGTCGCCGCAGCTGAGAGCATCCTGTTGCTTTTTGCTCCGTCGTCTCTCTAGCTTTTCCCTTCGCATTTAGTTGATAGAGAAGAGATGACACGTGGCTCATAAATATCAAAAGACTGTCTTTTCTTTGTTGCATTAAAAGAGAATCACAGCCACACATTTAGACACATTCAGACACTTTACTCTCAATCCAACCGTTCAATATATATATTCATACAATACGCAATCTTAACTTTTAACCGTCTCCGCCGTGCTGTCCTAACCGTAGGGTTTAAAACCCTTGAAAGATTTTACTGTAACATCACTTTTCCGACAACTTTAGCACAACGTTTCTTGATAACATTCTACTTACGTGATGGATACATTAGATTATATTCACCTAAACATCATCAATGCTCCAGCAAGTTCTTGATTCCTGTCAAGTTCTTGATTCCGCCATTAGTGAAACCTGAGAAGCATCCTAAAATGTTAAGCAAGATTCTTTAGGCAAAGAATCTAGAAGAGATAATTGACAGAAATGCTTCCAAGCTTCCATACCTAATCAATCTAAACATTTTCCGTCGATTTCATAGAACAAACGGTTCGAGTTTTCGCTAACTCTCTCAGCCCCACGCATAATCAGCTCAAAGTTTTCATGCCTAGGAGTCGGCATATACTCTTTCAGCTCCATTATAGGATCTTTTATAACAGAATTGTTGTATATCTCTCTTGCAGGTACAACATGTTTAAACCAGAAATCTACAAGTGCCGGTTTCAAATCATCCCAAAACGCATCATCTCTCCAAACTCTAAACAGACTGCTTCCATTACAAGTCCAGCAATAAAGATCTAACCAATCTCTATCCATGATTTCCATTAAACCTTGAAGTTGTGGAATACAATGCAAAGGAACTTTCTTCCATGGATATGGTGGTGTCTTATCTCCTTCATAAAATGGACATTTAACCTCTAAAACACCACTTGAAGTTACTCCATCTTTAACTACGTCAATAAGTCCATCAGGAGAAGCTCCTAACCAAGTTTCTTCTGGATTTTCGAGGTCGTTATACACTTTGAAATCTGTTAAGAGAATGTCATTTCCTGTTAACTCACTGTATCTCTCAAGTGCTTTAATCTCATTAGCATGATCCCACCATGTTGCTGCACTACCAGAGAATGACTTCTCTGCACCTATTTTCTCTAACCATATCTGACATCTACCTTGAGGCCAAAATCCAATAGCATGTGAAAATCTACTCGCGGTTAACCTATTTTTCCTCTCGTTTTCCCAATTCTTGCGCCAATGTTGAGATGATGGTGATGATTCCACAACTGATGAATCTTTGTTAAAAAGGATATCAAAGATCTCAGATATACCCTTACGATCAGGCTCTGGTCGTACAGAGCTCGAAACGTGAAATAACCTAAAACGGTAACCCAAATCATCACTGCAAAATCAAAATCAAATACAAGAGTAAGAAGAAGAAGAAGAAGAAGAAGAAGAAGAAGAAGAATCAATTAAATCCACTCTTTACCCCCAAATTCACACTTCTATTCGAAATCGTATATAGATAATTACAAAACACCGGAAAAAAAAGCTGATATCGAATTCCGAGATACAGAAGCCTGAAACTAGAGAGAAATCAAAACTTACCGAGCGCGCTTGTTGAAGGTACGGCGGAGCATCTTTTCTCTACACGCCGGCGGTAACGATGCAGCGATCGGATTTCTAGTTTCTTCTAAGGGTTTAAGGAATGTGAACAATAATAAATGGGCCTGATGGGCTCGTCTTGGGCTAATATGGTTATTTCATTCTGTTCGGCTTAGATAAAAAAATTAACTTTATTTTTTTCAACTAGTTCATATGGTTATTTCGGTTCGGTTTAGTTTAGATAAAAAAAATTAACTTAACGATATAAATAACATGCTTAATTAATATATTAATAAAATTTAACTTATATTCTATACTAATTAATTATCAGTTAAAAACAGTTTTATTGTGATATAATCATATCTAATCACTTTCCGATTAAATTTAGATTGAAAATTTCCGGTTTTATAAAGGTTTTAGAGTTTCAGGTGCAAAATCAGGCCACTAATCAACCTAAATTTCACTAAACCAAGCCTGCAAGTCACTTAAACCAAAGCTGCAAGACACTTAACCAAGACTGCAAGTCACTAAACCAAGGCTGAGAGCCACTAAACCAAGGCTGCAAATCACTAAACGAAGGCTACAAGTCACTAAACCAAGTTTGCAAATCACTAAACCAAGTCTACAAGTCACTAAACCAGGTTTGCAAATCACTAAACCAAGGCTACAAGTCACTAAACCAGGACTGCCAATCATTAAATCAGATCTGAAAACCACTAATCAAGAATGCAAATCACTTAAACAAACTGCAAATCACTAAACCAAGTATGCAAATCACTAAATCAGATCTGAAAATCACTAATCAAGAATGCAAATCACTGAAACAAACTGCAAATCACTAAACCAAGTATGCAAATCACTTAAACAAGACCTGCAAATCACCAAACCATGTCTGCAAATTACTAAACACAAATCACTTAAACCAGGTCTACAAAATCACTTAAACCAGGTCTACAAAATCACTAAACCAAGTCTACAAAATTACTAAACCAGGGCAACAAATCCCTAAACAAGGGCTGCCAATCACTAAACCATACTTTCAAAGTCTATGGTTAAATTAGTGTTTTTTTAAGACCCTTACCTTTTTTTACTTACGCTTTGGCTTTGGTTTCTTCATTTTCCACAAGGTAAGCAGATAAGTCACTCCTTCCTTGAGACTTGCCTTTCGTCCTTCTCTGAAATTCCACAGCTCCGGTACAATGTAACGTCCGCTACCATTATACTCATTCAGTTCACGCAAAGCTTTAGTCACAGCTTCGTACACTTCATCTCCCATGTCGTTCTTCAGTCCCTGCAGCTTCTCATCTTCTTCATTCAGTACTTCCTGCAAAATCATTAATCTCTCTCTCTCTTTAGCATTGCTTGGAGTTGTGTATAATAATCTGAGGGCATTGTTTATTAAAGGGAAAATGGTAAAAATAGACCCTGACTTTGTCGATTTGGTGTATAAAAACCCCAACTTTGAAAACAGTTTTTTTTTACTCTTGAACTTTGATAACAAGTTTTTTAAATTAAAATTAGATTCTGAACATAAAATTAAACCATAATTTCAAAATTTAACAAAAAAAATATAATCCAAATTTGGATTAATTATGTACAATAGTTTCAAGTTTAAATTTGAGATTTTGGTTTAAAAACTTGGTTATTAAGGTTTATGGTTTAAAAAAATCTGGTTATCAAAGTTCAAGGTCTAAAACAACAATTTTAAAAAGGTTTTTACACCAAATCAACAAAATTCAGGGCCTATTTTACCAATTTTCATTTATTAAAAGGGTTTAAGAGAATGGTATATAGATTGTTTACCACATGGTTTCCATCTTTAGCGATGACTTTAAATGGATGCCAGCCTGAATCTCTTAAGTATTCTTCCCATAAGGAACTAAGCTCTGCTGCTTTTACGTCAACTTCTTCTGCTGGATATTTCTCTTTTGCTACTTTGTGGAACGGTTTCTCGTCCAGCTCTCCCATTTTCTTCACACCGATGTATGCACGCGATGTTAACTCCCTCATTGCCTGGAAATGGTTAAGCAAAATTGGAATCAAAACATAGAAATTGAAAAGAAGTGAAAAGAGACATAGAAATTGGAATCAAAACACTAAATGCAAGTTTATTGTGGTTGCTAATCCAAATCTCTTTGCTAATCTTTGAAGATCAAGAACATGATACCAAACGGTTGATTAAAGAGTGTCTATCACTCCCTGAACAAGTCCCTAAATCCAAAATCCAAACTCTAATAATTGTCAATTAATTCCTTTTCTACCTTTATCTTAACGCCATCGTTCTTCTTAGCAGTAACTCAGGCAAAAATATGTTGCATTTTATATGGGAATTTTGACCAGATCAGTTCCACAAATATTTTTAAAGCTGAGAAATACTTACGTGAATCAAAGCTTTGCGAGCATCTTGTAGTTCATCGTTAGTGTAACCATGTTTGACTACAAGTGCTTGATATATTGATTCTTGGTACTCCCATTCTTCTTCTTTCTCCTTTAGTTCTTCTCGAGTTGTTATCAGCTTTTTCTTAGTTTCTGCATCTTCATCTTGTGGCATGTGGCTCAGGACCTGTAGGTCACTCCTAAGACGCTCCATCTCTAGCTCTAATTCCTGCTTAGCATCGAGTTTTTGTTCAAGCTCACGAACTTTCTTATGTAAGTCCTCTTTTGCCCTCTGTAAACAACAGTTTTGTTTAAACCGACAGAAACATGAACATTAGTCACTTTACTATAACAAGTGTATGGTTTTCTCAGATAAAAAAACAAAAGCATTACCTGTTGCTGTTCTGCCAGTTTCATCATATCTTCATCAGCTTTCTGTTGCTCTTGAGTAGCCATTAAATTCTGACAAGAAAATTGATAAGAAAATTAAATTGAAAAGGAATTAATGGACAATTATTAGAATCTGTATTATAAATAGAAGATAGTTAAGAGGGGTTTTTTTGGGATTTGGAAACTGGTTTGGGGAGTGATAGACAGTCATTAATAAACCTATTGGTATTGTCTTCTTGATCTCCAAAGATTAGTAAAGAGATTTTGATTCTGATCTTATCAAAATCCAAAAATTTCATAGATCATTGCTTAGATCAAAGATAATTTATAGAAGAAGTTTGTCTAAAGATTGTACATTGTTACCTTCTGTTTTTGCCACTGAAGCTTCCTACGTTCAGACTTATTCTTAAATTGACACTGATCTAGATATTTCTCCCTCTCTTCATATTCTTTCCTTTGAGCTTCTAGTTTCTGAGAAGCTTCTTCATGTTTTTGGTAAAGGCTTCCCAAATAGTCACGCGCTTCTTGCTGCATCTTCTTCCTTTCTAAACATTGAAAAGTAAACACATAAGTTTTAAAAATACTAAGAATCTGCACCTAAGTATAAAAGTTTCAAAGATCATACTTTCGTTATAAGCCTTGATCATTGAATCTTTTTCTCTCATTGTCTTCTCAAGCAAACTACTGGTTTCATCATATTTGCTCTTTATTTCTTCCAAGCAAGTGTTTTTGGTCTCCAATGTACTGGCCAAGGTTGAGACGAGGGTCAAGGCTTTTCTCTGATCTTCTTCCTCTTTACCAGAAACACTCTTTAGATCTCCTTGTTTACGTAGGTTGTCACCGACTATAGTTCTTGAGTTGTAGTCTTGTTCTCTTGCTACCCAACCATAAAGTTTATCACCTCGATTCCGTGTCAGATCATATACTCTTTTCCCACACTGATTAACTTCAAAATATTTCTCAAATTTGAGAGCATTTGTGAATCCTTCCCATTCTTTACCAAAATCAACAATAGCAAAACCGGTGAAACCAATTCGAAAGTTCCACAGTGGCTGGACTTTCAGGGGATTAAAACCTTGGCTGGTCAGTTCATCCCGTATCTTACTTCCACTCTCACCAGCATATTTACCGGTTTCTTCGTTAAAAGTTCGTTTGACGTTTGCTAAGATCCCTTTCCATGGATGCACATACATCTGTTCTTGATCAGCAGCACGTGAAGAAGACCCCTCCCTATGAGGAAACTTAGGAGAAAATTTAGAACCAGACATAAAACCAACTCGTTGGGCAGGTGATATCATGGCTTCACTGACAGAATCTGGAACAGGCTTTGACTCAGCTTTAACATCTGATGTTGCAGTAGGATCACGTCTTTCCCGAGGGCGTAGATACCTCTTCATGTATCTCTCCAATGCAAGATGTTTAGCTCTTTCACGCCCATCCTTAGTGTGTGAACTTCCACCAATTCGGGAAGCATGACGAAGGAGGTCCTCAAACTCGTAATCACGATTCTGATCTCTGTAGCAGAAGGGACATCTAAAGACCGAGTCCGAAATTTTGACCTCCCTGCTGCCATCTTTCATTTGATCGTAGTATCTATACTCCAAATCTTCCAGCTCTCTTCTTGAATACATTGCAATCCTACAACATAAGATATCCAACAGTTCCCATGATTAGCTAAAATATGATAAGAATTCAAATAATAATCCAGAATTAATTTGATTTCCTGAAATGTACTTAACCCTAAATCCTTAGTCCTAAGCCTAAACACTATCAAATCCCAGAAAGAAATAAAACAACTCAAAATCACACCATTTCTTTGAAAACGATTTAGAATCAACAAAAGATGAATAGTTTTAGTAACTTACAAGAAAAACAAAATTCAGTGAGACAGAGATCAAAATAAATTGCAATGGAAACCCTAAACCTAAGCCTAATGTTAGATGAATACAAGAATATTAACAGCTAGGAGAAGCTAACCCCCCCAAGAAGAAACTGTTCAAAATCACATTATTGATTTGAAAACGATCCACAATCAACAAAACTATATTCCAAATCAGCTAAGAGATGAATAACAGACAGAGATAATATAAATTACAATGGAAACCCTAAAGCTAAGCCTAATGTTAGAGAATTGGCTGATTAGTCACAAGAATACAGGAATATCAACAGCTAGGAGAAGCTAACCCCAAGAAGACACTGATCATTTGCAGAGAATCAAAGGGCAAAAAACTCTTAAATTGCAGGTGTAGAATGCAAGTTCTTCAGGAAATGGCTGGACTCATTTTAAATGAATCAAGACTCTTGAACACAAGCATATTAACCTAGCTATATAATGCAAGAAATCAACACATAGCAAGCAGTGAGTTTAAGTATCAAAGTTTTGGGTATCTTGTGAGCTCACTGTGAGAGATTTCGTTCAAGTTTATTCTCAAGATCTAAACCCAGATCTTTAGAAACATTCTATTCTAGAGCAGTTAAAAGCAGAACAGACCTGAAAAACCTAGACGTGCTTCTGAGATTCCTCGCTCCGTTGATTTCTCGAGAGTATCTGTGAAAGAGAAGAAGTAGAATAGTCAAATAAAGGTCAAATCCAAGGGTTTCTAGAAAACCTAACGCCAGTAAAAAAAAAATTGCCATGAACAAGAGGAAACAGCAGTTATCAACACTCAAAACAAACAAAATCAGAAGAAAAACAAAATTTCGTCTCAACCTCAACCAAAAAACAAAAACCAAAGAAATGTAGAGAAAACTGAGACGTACACGAAGCAACTAAAATGGCAGAGAAACAGGAATCGTATTCTGGAAGTTTCCGGAAATATTTCTAAGAAAAACCAACAAATGAGGAAGAAACAAAAGGAAGAAGAAGAAGAAGATGCAAACCCTAGAAAACAATGAAAATGGCGATTTCGTCGTTAAAGCAGGTCGTAGACACTAAACACGCAAATAGCAAGTGTACGGAGAGAGACTGAGAGAGAGAGAGAAACGAAGAAGACGAAAATACCAGAAATGACGACTTCTCACAGTCTGTTGTTTTGAACTTTTTATTTCTAAATATAGACAAACCAAAAGCAAACCAATATTAAACCGGAAACGAATTTTCAAATTTAAACCGAAATCGAGTCAAAATTAATTCTATTCAAACCAAACCGGTTAAAACGTATTCATTGTCAACTACTTCACAATTACTATAGAGAAATGTAGCCCATTAATTTATTTATTTTACCTATTGTATCCTATAAATTTAATTTATGAGGTTTTACATTTTGGTGACCATGAAATTTTAAAATAGCTTTTAAATCCTTAAACTTTCTAATGTTATTTTTGCAACCTTTTTAACAATATACAGTAATGACTAAAATCCATTAAATTTTAATTAATGAAACCCATTGTTTTTGTATAACTTTGCAAAAAAAACCCCAAAAACACACATTTGGTAGAATATGAATGAGTAAAGAAAAAACAATTTTAAGTAACTTTTAGATAATTTTTGGTAATTTTCTTAGATTTTTCACTCCATCTTAGCCTATAAATATAATGAGGTTTTGCATTTTGGTGACTCTAAAGTTTTAATATACTGTTTTAAACCTCAAACCTTTCTTATTTTCATAGATTTTTCACTCCATCCTATAAATATAATCCATGAGGTTTTGCATTTTGGTGCTCTAAAGTTTTAAAATACTGTTTTAAACCTCAAAACTTTCTAAAGTGACTTTTTAATCCTTTTTTTACAGTAACTAATTAAATTTTCATTAATGAAACTAATCGTTTTTGAATAAACCATACAAAAAAACCCCAGAAAACACTCATTTGGTAGATTATTCGAAAAAAAGAAGGCAAATTTACACAATTTTCAGCGAATTTCTTCGATTTTTCAATGTTTTAGACCGATTTTAAACAATGCTAATAGATCTCATTCGATCTTAGCATCTGCAGTATGCAGTTTCCAGTAAGCTCTCCATGTAATCGAAGGCGAAAGAAGACGTTCTGTTTTCCAACCCATAGATTTCATCTAAACAAAAAACATGAAAAAAATAAAACCGCGAAAACAAAACTTTCAAAAGTTCACAAAAAAGCCCCAAAAAAATCAAATATTTACCTGGTTAAGAAATTTGTTATAATGTTGGTCCATCCACATTTCAGCATCAGAAAACGAAGCTAAGCTTTTAGCCATGAAATTTAGCAAAACAAGAGCATGAACATATGATCTCAACACATCTCCAGCTACTGAATCTTTATGTAAGATCACATCAACGTTTCCTCTTCTATAAACCAACAAGTACTTAGCTGCATAGTTTTTACAATAAACAAGAATCAATTTTACGCTAAAATCAAGATCTATAAACCAATTTTTTCGGTAAGATTTATTTACTAAACGTCTAAATTGTGGAGTTTTATTTGTCATTAGCCCAAAGTTTAAAGAGAGAGAAGAATCAAACCGTTCTTGTGTGAAGATCCAACCCTTTTTAGGAGCTGTTTCCTATAGAAAAATCGTCAATTTTGAACTATGATATCGAAAAAACATTCTTTTTTAGGGGTTTTAAAGTAAAGAACTTACATTTCTAGAATAGGAAGAGAAGTAACTCTTACACCTAAGTGAACTCTTTTGTGTAATGAATTTGAATTTGTTGATTTCCACGATGTCATCCATATTGGTAATACATTCTCCATTGAAGATATCTGATCCGCAGAGAGAACTATCGACCAAAACATTACAAATTCGCTTGAATCTATTGCGAAATTGAAAATAAAAGACGCTTTTACTGAATTACCTTGATCGGTTTTCATGAAATTCGTTAGAAGAATCGAGCACCTCTCGAAGTTTAGCGAGTTCAACACAAGACAACGAACAGCTTTATAGTTTGCTATACACAAAAGAAAGGTTAAAAGAGTAGTTAGCTAAGTACATCGCAGCCTACGATTTAGCAGGAAAAGAAACTAATCAAAGAAAGAGTGTAAAAGACATTAACTTTCGGGTAAACGAGCGGGTTTTGAATTCGAAAGAGTGAAAAGACAGTAGCTTTCAGGTAAACTAATTAGCGAGTTTCAAATCCGAAAGATTGAAAGGCATTAACTTTCGGGTAAACTAATCAGCGGGGTTTTGAATTCGAAAGAGCGAAAAGATAGTAACTTTCAGGTGAAATCAACGGGTTTTGAATTCGATCTGAGGCGTAAACTTACCATACATATGAAACACGGTAAGGGAAAGAAACGAGAACCAGATAGCTAAAGGGTTCCCCGAGGTAACCCGAGCGAGCAACATTCCTAAAGACATTCCTATCATAGTTGCCATAGTTTCTTGACTTCCTTCCTGTCAATCAAACTACTAAAAAGTTTTCACCTTTCGTATCGAAATCATTACGAAGTGAAAAATGACATTAACTTACCTTAGCAGATATATCCGCTGCATTCTCTTGTAGAGCAAAATGTTGAGTTAATGCAGCTCTAGTTGCTCCACTTGCAACACCAGCTACAAATCAAAGTAGTAGAAATTGAGAATGTATGCATAAGACTAAGAGATTGTGGTATTTTAAACCCTGAACTATTTTCATTTCGTGAAAAAAATCTTCAACTATCAAAATGGTTATTTAAACCTTAAATTTTAATAACCGAGTTTTCTAAACCCTAAACCTTGATAACCGGATTTTTTAAATCAAAATTAAACTGTAAACAAAAAATTGAGCTCTAATTTCAAAATTAAACCCAGATAGAGTAGAATATAATTTCAAATTTAAATTTCGGCTTAAAAATCCGGTTATTAAAGTTCAGAGTTTAAAACATTCCGTAATCAATGTTCAGGGTTTAAAACCCTACTTTGATAGTTAAAGATCTTTTTCACCAAATGAAAACAGTTCAGTGTTTAAGATAGCGTAATCCCTAAAACTAAAGTTAAAGTCTTGATTTTTCGATGTTTGATGTAAGCAAATGTAACTCACTAAATGATCTTGATAAGCTTCCTAAGCAAACCACAAAGATAAAAGCAGATGGGAACAAAGGAGAAAGCAAATCCATTAACATTCCTGCAAATTAAACCAACAAATCTTGAACTCATTCAAGCTTTTAAAAACTTAAGAACCCAGCAAATGCTCAGAAACTAACAACAAAAGCTTCGAATATACCGATATCATTCATCAGATCAGCAACTAAACGCCACATTTTCGCATTACTATCAAGGTTAGAACCCTGAAGAAACCAAAATCAAGAACCTAAGAGAGATGATCAAAGCTTACAATCTTGAAGAAGATAAAGACATGAAGAATCAAGTACCTGATAAAATGTGAACAATATACCTCCAAGCATCCCAGTAAAGTCTCTAAGAAACCACTATGTATCCCAAATACAATATACTCCATTGAATCAAAAGCTTGAAACAAACCTTATATCTAATGAATTTCAAAGCTAAACTCACTTGAAATGTAGCACCTATAACTGTTGCAGACTTCTCGCCGACCCCAATTGCACTCAAGAGAGCCTGAAATCAAAAGTGTATTAACCGAAATCGAAAATTGTTACTATAAACAAACTTTAAAAGCTCAAAAAGTTAAAGAAATTGTTCTTCACCTGAGTAGAAAGCATCATCTTTATATAAGTTGAAAGCCCCTAAAACAAAAACCCCCAAATTCAGACACAAATCAAAATTGAAGCTACTGTAACTTAATTAGTAACAGATATTGTTACATACCTGCAATGTATCCCAAAATTGAAACCCTACATAATCTGGAGTTACACTACTAGGAAAACCCTGCATTGAACATGATCAATACCTAATTAGAGCTAGTACAGACTGCAATTCAATTGAATCTAGTGGTTAAAACAAACCCTAATTTCAGGAGAATAGATTCTGAAATCAAGAGAGAGACACTTGCCTCAGGTACAAAAGCTTGAAGAACTCGTCTCCATACATGATTGAATCGATTAGGAGACCTAATCAGAACAAAACCCAAAAGAAAGTTTCTTAAAACGACTGCGTTTTCGACAGTAATACATAAGAGCGTACCAGATTTTGATGTAATTGAGAGAAATGGAAGAACCTTTGAATGGAGAGAGAAGAGGAGGCTGTAATGGTAGCTGTTTTGAAAAGCTTGGTAGAAGAAGAACCATTCCATTCTTCAAGTGTGATGCCAATTTCAGAGAGCTGTTCTCCCATGGCGAATTTGATTTGCATTGAAGATCGTTGACGTTGACCTTCATATGTTTAAGGTTTTTTGGGCCTTTGGGCTTTGGGTTTGATTACTAATTGCTTAATTTAAAAAGAAAATTAAACACAATAATAACTATATACAGTTAAACCTCTATAAATTAATAACGTTGGAACTTGAGAAATTTATTAATTTAGTGAGATATTAATTTATCGATAAATTAATAATTATTAATTTATGAAATTAATTTATAAAATATTCGTTTTACAAAAAATAATATATCTCAGAATTATATTGATCTCTCTAAAATTTTACTATATCATCATGTAAATATTTAATTTATTATATAAAATATTAAATTTCCATTTTTTTGTTATAATTTCCTTATTTTTAAGTTTTTGTCTTGTATGATAATTTGTATTAATTGTTATTTGATAATAGAGTAACAAATAATATTAAACTCTTATTTTACTAGTTGTCTTATATACCTATATAATATATTTATATACCATATTTATTAATTTATAATATTATTGGGACCATAATTACAAAGGAATATCAAAATAAATTATTATCTTATTATTTTATTAAATTTTGTTAATTTTTACACTATCCCAAGTCGGGACCGGAAGAATTTATTAATTTATCGTGATTATTAATTTATCGAGTATCAATTTATAGAGGTTCTACTGTATATTTTTTTGGCCAAATCAATACATAAAATTGATATTTAAATATTTACATTTGTTTATATCCAAATTGTGACATTTTTTTTGTAAAATATAAATAATATAATAATAAAAAAAATTGTAATTAAGATTATGAATTGTTGGACTAATAATAAAAAAATGAGAAATCTATGGAATAATAAAAATTAAAAATGCTAATATTTGTATAAATTTATATTTCTTAATATGTATAATAAACCTATAAAAACTTGTTCATAAAATTTCAAACGTATTTTCATATTTATTAATACAATATCTCATCTTTGTTTTTTTTAACATTATACAATGTCTTATCCATTACTCAGATTTGGTATTTATTTCAGCAATTTGTAAGTTAACAAACACTTGTCAATTGTTTATTTATAATATACTCTTAACCAAACGTATTTATTGAATATAAATACAAAAATACAAAAATACAAACGTATTTATTGAATATCTCATCAAAAAAAGTATTAATTAATCATATTTATTAAAAAAAACTATTTTTAATATATTAATTTAATAAAAATACGATCTAATTTGCACTATAAAAAGATACAACTCATATGTTATTTTCACCATCGAAAGCATAGAGAAAGAAGAAAAATATTTACTTGAAAAAATGAAGAACGTTTCTTTGAAGTTTATTTTATTGATCACTCTTCTCGTCGCTATATGTCGTAAGTATATTTATCTTTAATCTCTATTTTGATATTTGAAATTCAATATTAATATACAAATATAATAGAGAAAATTGCATGAATAAAGATTTATGCAACCAAAATTCATGGTTTAACTGTAACTTAAATTTTATATGGAATAGTTATGATAGTTTTTTCATATAAGATTAAAAAAATTAATATAAAATTATGCAAAACAAAAATATAAAGCAACATTAATATATATTTTAAGTATTTTTTAAATATAAAAGGTATTATGCTATTTTACATTATGAGTTAATTTTATTTGGAGAAAAAAAAAACTTTCAACTATTAAAGTAGTTTTTTGATCTCAAGAATTTGATGATGGAGTTTTAATCCTAAATTTTAATAACCAAATTTTTGTAAAGCGAGATTTTTAATTTAAACTTGAAATTTAAGTTATAGTTAAATTGTGAATTAGGGTTCATTTGGCATTTAAAGTTTAATTTTGATTAAAAAAAAAGTCTAATTTAGTTTAAAATATTTGGTTATCAAAATTCAAGAATTTAATAAACTATTTTGATAATTGACGATTTTTCACCTAACAAAATTAGTTTAGGGTCTAAAATATCATAATCCCAAAATTATCAATCTTATATATAATTTAATTTAATTATTTTTAATTTATAGATTAATTTTTTTTGTAAGGATATGAAGTAGTAGAAGCAAAGTATTGTGACACAAATCTTGATTGTTACGGATGGAGAAGATGTAAGAGACAACCTGGTTATTGCGACCAAAAACGTAGTGTTTGCATATGTCCTCGTGTAAAACCTCAAAATTCTATTTCCTCTTCTGGAAAAAAATATATTCCTGAAGATCCTCACCGTTAAAAAGTTTGCGTTTAAAGTGGATATATCAATGCATAAACAAGTTATATGTAAAAGTATAATTAATAAAAGTTTTATTATTCAATAAAAGCATAAGTCTTGATAATTTTCTTAATGTGTTAATCTAAAGAAGATTTTCAAAAAATATTCATTTATAAATGCTAATATGGATGGTTTGCATGAAATCATCACATCACTGTTATATTTTTTAAATCAATTTGGATCATAAGTCTGATCCAATAAGACAGCATGACGGATTCACACTCGAGTGTCTAGATATCAGAAATAAACAATTTATCACTTGTGCTACTTTATCTTTGAGTAATGTATCTTAGGTAATTATTTTCAAAATTTTAATGTGAACTAATATGCATTCTTTAATTACATGATAATCTTTAGTTACAAAAAAAAATGAATTCGTTAAATATCTGTTGTAACTTATAAGGAAACTCTAGTATTTTATCAATTAATAACCGTTGAAAGCGATTTTGTCAATTAGTAAAAATAAAATTACATGTCAAAGTATTATAAAAAAAAATCAATAAAAATATTATTTTTTCTTAACAATTTTTTTCTGATCTTGTCTGATTTCACAAGGTACTACAAACCGTAATTTGAAGTTGTATCAATTTCGTAAAGTTTTGATTTTTTTGTTGATTTTGACCCAAATTGAATAAGAAATAACCAACATAATCTTATTTTCTATTGTAACCAGAGTTCGGCATAAAAACCGAAACTGAATAACCAAAATGAACATGAAAAAAAAGGTTCGGTTTGGTTTCGACATAAAATACCTATTGGATCTTAAATTCGAATTTCATAGATATCGAGTAATAATCGGAACCGAATTATTAGTAACATGTCATTTTTTCTTAACATAAAGTATTAATAAATAAAAATTACATGTCAAAGTATAATTTTTTTTTAAAAAATCAAAATGAGGAAGAAAAAAAATTCAAAAAACAATTTTTTGTCTTAACAATTTTTTTTTTATCTTGTCTTTTTTTTTTTTGCCATCATTTTTTATCTTGTCTAATAAACAGTAATTTGAAGTTGTATCAATGTCGTAAAGTTTTGATTTTTTTTTTCTTGATTTTGACCCAAATTGAATAAGAAATTACCAAAAAAATCTCACTTTCTAATTGCAACCGTTAAAAGAAAGACCTTTAATTTTTCAGAAGCATTAAAAAAATCTTCGATTCCTATAATTTAATCTCCCATTTTATTTTTAAAAAGTCAAATCTTTCAATGTAAACTTCACTCCAAATTTCTCATGATCCTTCATATGCTCGAAAGCTCTGTATTTAATAGACGTTGACAATTCAAAAGTCTTCAAGAAAATGGCTTCAGAATCTCAAAATTGGATATTCCAATTTCATCTTCACCTCTTAAAAGGTCTTAAAGACTCAATTTTGTTAAACCCTAAAGTTACGGTCTTTCATCTTCCCCAATTTCATTACCTTACTGGGTAATGTTGTTCTTCCTCTTTCCTCTGTTCTTAAACCCCAATTTCTAGGGTTTAATCAAAACCCAGATCGAAGTTTCGATTTTTCTTCATACCCATTTAATTTCCGTTAATGATTTTGTTGATTTTAACATAAAATTGATTTCAATTTCAGGTTTTTAAACATGAAAACTCTTGCTACTGTCTTGTTAACAACTTTAGTTTTAGTTCTAGGGTTTTCATCAAAACCCAGATCAAAGTTTCGATTTTTCTTCATACCCATTTAGTTTTCTTTACTAATTTTGCTGATTTTAAACCCAAAATTGATTTCAATTTCAGGTTCTGAAAACATGAAAACTCATGTAACTGTGTTGTTAACAAGTTTAGTTTTAGTTTTTGGAGTAATTCAAGAAGCGAAATCTCATAAAGACCAACCATTATCAGGAATTGCTATTCTTAAAGCAACATTTGAAATCAATGGACAATCTTATGTTAAAGCTTCACCTACTGTTCTTGGATCTAAAGTAAAAGCTTCAACATCTAATTGGTTTGATTTGATTTGATTTGATTTGATTTGAATGATTTTAACTTCATATTTTTCAATTTTTTCAGGGTGAAACTAGTGAATTAGTGTTGATTGAATATAATTCACCAAACCCATCAAATGATGATTGGATTGGAGTGTTTTCTCCTGCAAATTTCAAGTAAAGTTTACACATTTTTTAGTCACTTTGAATGATATAAAAGTTTCAAACTTTAGTGTTCTTTATACAGCGATTCGATATGTCCTGGAGATAACAAAATGGTGAATCCTCCTACACTGTGTTCTGCTCCTATTAAGGTTTCTTCTCTTTACAATAAGCTATTGAGACTGGTTTAGGGTTTAGTTTGTTCTTAACACATTTCTGTTTTGTAGTTTCAATATGCAAACTTTAGTAATCCAAGTTACAAGGATTCTGGAATTGGTTCTTTGAAGCTTCAATTGATTAATCAAAGATCAGATTTCTCTTTCGCACTTTTTACTGGCGGTTTATTGAATGTAAAATCTCTTACTCAATAATAAGTTTTTTTTTAAAGCTTTTAGATGGTTTTAGTCATTGTTGTTGAATATTGGTTTCTTGTGTTTTTTGTTTGTTTTTATAGCCAAAGGTTGCAGCAATCTCTAACAAAGTAGCCTTTCGGAATCCTAATGCGCCGGTTTACCCGCGGTTAGCTCTAGGAAAAGAATGGGATGAGGTAAGATTCTTGAAATCTTCTTTGATGATTCTTGAAATCTTTTTTGATGATTCTTGAAACCTTTTTTGATGATTCTTGAAACCTTTTTTGATAATTCTTGAAACCTTTTTTGACGATTCTTGTAACCTTCTTTGAAGATTCTTGAAGCTTTCTTTGAAGATTTTTGAAATCTTTTTTGATGATTCTTGAAAGGTTTCTTTGAGATTCTTGAAACCTTTTTTTTTTATTCTTGAAACTTCTTTCAAAGACTCTTGAAAGCGTTTTTGATGATTCTTGAAACCATCTTCGAAGATTCTTGAATCTGTCTCGAAGATTCTTGAAACCTTCTTTAAAGATTCTTGGAACCTTCTTTGAAGAATCTTGAAACCTTCTTTGAAGAATCTTGAAACCTTCTTTGATGAATTCTTGAAACCTTCTTGAAACATCTTTTGAAGATTCTTGAAATCTTCTTTGAAGATTCTTGAAACCTATTTTGAAGATTCTTGAAACCTATTTTGAAGATTCTTGAAACCTATTTTGAAGATTCTTGAAACCTATTTTGAAGATTCTTGAAACCTATTTTGAAGATTCTTGAAACCTATTTTGAAGATTCTTGATTGCTGGTAATGGAAACAGATGACTGTAACATGGACTAGTGGTTACGGTCTAGACATAGCTGAACCTGTTGTTGAATGGGGCTTCAAAGGAAACTTTCCAAAGCTCTCCCCCGCCGGAACATTAACATTTGCGCGTAACACTATGTGCGGTACGTATCATAACTTCAAAATCCAGACAAAGAAACATTACTAAATCATCTGCTTTAAACAGGCTCTCCTGCAAGAACAGTAGGATGGCGAGATCCCGGATACATTCACACAGCTTTTCTCAAAGAATTATGGCCTAATTCCAAGTAAGTTTCGACGAAATCAAGTAAAAAATTGATCTAAAAAAGTACATGAATAACTAAATTTGCATTTAACATGTTGTAGATATACTTATAGAGTTGGGCATAGATTGTTAAATGGTGAAATCATTTGGAGTAAAGAGTATTTCTTCAAATCTTCTCCTTTTCCTGGTCAAAACTCAATTCAACAAGTTGTAATCTTTGGAGATATGGGAAAGGTTTGATCTTCTTTTCGGTATAAAGTTTAGGGATGGCGGCGAAAAAATCCTTAAACTATCTGTTTTTGGCGAATCAGACCATAAACTATCAAGTCGGCGAAAAAACGCTGAACTTTGGTTTTTAAGCGGAAAAAACCCTAAATTATGAAATCGGCAAATAAACTCCTGAACTTTGTTTTTTTTGTGAAAAAATTTCTCCGTTAATTTAACCGTTAAATCATTGTTTTTGTTGTCTTTAATTAAATAAAACTATGTTTAAACAATAAAATTAAAAGTTAAAAATTGCGGTTAATTAAGATTAAAATTTTATAGTTTAAAAGCATCGCTTTTTTAATTAGATAGTAATTTAAGGGTCCAATTAACTGAGGGGTTTTTTCGCCGAAAAACAAAGTTCAAGAGTTTTTTCGCCGACTTGATAGTTTAGGGTTTTTTCGCCAAGAAAACAAAATTAAGGGTTTTTTTCGCCAACTTGATAGTTTATGGTCAGTTTCGCCAAAAACAGATAGTTTTTTCGCCGCCATCTCTAAAAGTTTACAAATTTGTTCATTTTTTTTTTTGTGATATCGAAACCGAGTTGATTTTGTAGGCTGAAATTGATGGAACTAATGAGTACAATGATTTCCAACGTGCTTCTCTTAACACAACCAAACAACTTATTAAAGAACTAAAGAAGATTGATGCAGTTTTCCACATTGGTGATATTTGTTATGCCAATGGATACTTATCGCAATGGGATCAATTCACTGCGCAAATCGAACCGATTTCTTCTACTATTCCATATATGATTGCAAGGTCTTAAACTTTCTTTGAATCTTCTTGATTAAAGTTCTTGCCTTTTCTTGAATCTTCTTGATTAAAGTTCTTGCCTTTTCTTGAATCTTCTTGACTAAAGTTGTTACATTTTCTTGAATCTTCTTGACTAAAGTTGTTACCTTTCTTTGATTATATCGAAAATCTCGAAACTTAACCGTTTAAGACCTCTTTTTGTGTAGTGGAAACCATGAGCGTGACTGGCCAAACTCAGGATCTTTTTATAATGGTTCAGATTCAGGAGGAGAATGCGGTGTACCGGCCGAAACAATGTTCTATGTTCCAGCTGAAAACAGAGCTAAGTTCTGGTAAGATTCTTGAGCTATCTTATGATCTTTTAACAACATTTAGATTGGTTCTTGAATCCTATAATTTGGGTGTTTATTGCGAAAAAAAACATGATTTTTCAACTCAAAACTACTAAACATGAACTTCGATGTGGGATTTCAACATGTTACCTAGGGTTGGGCATTCGGTTCCATGACTATAGGATCCGTTTGGTTATTTAAAGATTTTGTTTCGCTTTGATAAGAAGATCTAAAAAATACCTGAAAAACTTAAAAATTACTTGAACAACTGACAAAATACATGAAAAAAGCCGAAAAAATACCCGAAAAACAAAAAAAAATACTCAAAAAATCAAAAAAATAACCGAAAAAAATGGTTACTTTCGGGTATCCAATGGATATCGGTTCCGGTTACTACCCGATATCCATAGATCTCGACTTTAAGATCCAATTACACCGGTTCTTAAGATCCAATAGGTACTTTACACCGGTTCTCAAAAGTTACCCGAAAAACTGGCAAATACACGAAAAAATACCCGAAAAAAAATGATTACTTTCGGGTATCCAATGGACATCGGTTCAGTTCCGGTTACTATCCGATATCTATGGATCTCGACTTTAAGATCCAATAGGTATTTTACACCGGCTCCGGTTCGATTCCGGATCTCTTTTGTGGTTCGCGTTCGGTTATTCGGTTCGGGTTTTTACGCTCAGCCCTAATGTTATCAGGTACAAGAGTGACTATGGTATGTTCCGGTTCTGCGTAGCGGATACAGAACATGACTGGAGAGAAGGAACAGAACAATACAATTTCATTGAACATTGTTTATCATCAGTAGACAGAAAAACTCAACCATGGCTTATCTTCCTCGCTCATCGAGTCTTAGGTTACTCTTCGACATTGTTCTATGCAGAAGAAGGTACATTTGGTGAACCAATGGGCAGAACAAGTCTTCAAAGACTTTGGCAAAAGTATAAAGTTGATATTGCAATCTATGGACATGCTCATAATTATGAAAGAACGTGTCCTGTTTATCAGGTAACTACATCACACATGAGTTTTTGAGTTTAATGAATTGATTTGTGACCCGAAAAAACCAGTTTTGTTGTTAAAGACATGATTTTTAACCCTGAAAAAATTGGTTTTGTTGTTAAAGATTCAATTTTTAACCTGAGAAAACTGGTTTTGTTGTTAAAGATTTGATTCTTAACCCGGAAAAAGTCAGTTTTGTTGTTAAAGATTCAATTTTTAACCTGAAAAACCCGGTTTTGCTGTTAAAGGTTCAACTCTTAACCCGAAAAAACCGGTTTTTGTTGAAGATTTGACTTTAAACCCAAAAACCGATTTTGTTGTTAAAGATTCGGCTTTAAACCCGAAAAAACCGGTTTTGTTGTTAAAGATTCGACTTTAAACCCAAAAAAAACCGGTTTTGTTGTTAAGGATTCTATTTTTAACCCAAAAAAACTGGTTTTGTAGTTATAGATTCGATTTTAAACCTCAAAAGACCAGTTTTGTTGTTAAAGATTCGCTTCTAAACCTGAAAAAACCGGTTTTTGCTGTTAAAGATTCGCTTCTAAACCCGAAAAAACTGGTTTACTTTGTTGTTGATGTTAAAGATTCGATCTTAAACCCCCAAATAAAACCGGTTTTATTGTTAAAGATTCGATTTTAAACCCCAAAAAAACCAGTTTATATGTTAAAGATTTTATTTTAAACCCGAAAAAACCGGTTTTTCTCGTTAAAGATTCAATTTTTAACCCCCAAAAAATCGGTTTTTTAATTGATATATCTTCTTCTTTTTGTATAGAGTACATGTTTAGATGAAGAGAAGAACATTTACAAAGGTTTATTTAAAAGTACAATACATGTTGTTGCTGGTGGTGGAGGAGCTGGTCTTGCTGAATTTGCTAAATTGCAACCAAATTGGAGTTTGGTTAGAGATTATGATTATGGATTTGTTAAATTAATTGCAAAAGATAAGTCTAATCTTAAGTTTGAGTACAAGAAAAGTAGTGATGGAAGAGTTTATGATTCTTTTGAGATCTTAAGAGATTACAAAGATGTCTTAGCTTGTGTTGTTGATAGTTGTCCTGCAACTACACTTGCTGCATAGGAAAATCTTGAAACTCTGTTTTTTTTTGTGTATTTTTGTGTTTTTTTTTTGTGTATTTTTGTGTTTTTTTGTTACATGACAATTGAATTTTACAGAAAATTAAAATAAATATAGTTATATTAAGTTTTGTGTTATAGCTTAATTATTCTTGATTTTTATTGTATTAATTTAGTTTCTCAATTTTTTTTTGTTTTTTAAAGATTTGAATGTATACTCTATAATTTTTTTTTATTATTATTTTTGTAGTTGCATAATGTTTAATGTTATTATGTTAAAGACATTATTTGTTAAAGTTTAATTTGGACCGTTATTTATCACTTTTTTGCACAAATTTAAAATTTTAGTTTTTGAAAATATATATATATACAATTTACTTGTAACTACTAGTTTCAAATATAATAACATTATATAATCAAGTAAATTTTATATAATAACATTATAAATAACGGTCCAAATAATAACATTATATAATTAGGAAAAAATTATATTTGGAAATTATATAAGTTATATGATAACATTATAAATTTTATTTGGAAAAAAAAATTTCCACAATTTTGGTTTAGAAAATTATATTTGGTTTAAACTCGCTTTATCAAATAAAAAACTTACAAGTTTCAAATCAAACAACAAAACTTTAAAATATTCCCAATTGTATAAAAAAAAAGGTCTATAATTTCTCAACTCAATTTCTATGCTTTTTCTTCATATCTCTTCACTATAAAACCCTCACATTTTCAATTTAAAAAATACACAAAAATATAAAACAAATCTTTAAAAAAGACTTAAACCTTTTAATCTCTAAACTGAGCATTGTCACGTCCAGGTCGTACCGTACCGTTCTCGTAACCTTTACCATCTCTAACCTCACCGTTCCTTGATGAGCCATTTCCATTTCCATTTCTTCCATTGCCTCGAGACCTATACCGGTTGCTTCGGGTTGCGGCTCTGCCATTTTCGCCGTTACCTGCAATGGGTTTCGGTTTTTAGATCATAAAGTTAGCATCTTGAAGATCAAATAAGAGTTCTTTAGTTCATAAAGTTAAGGATCTTGAAGATATAATAAGAGGTTGTAGATCATAAAGTTAGGATATTGAAGATCAAAGAGGTCTTTAGATCATAAAGTTAGATTCTTGAAGATAAAATAAGAGGTTTTAGATCATAAAGTTAAGGTCATTCTTGTATTTTAGACCCTGAAAAGACCCGGATTTTTAAACCTAAATTTTGATAACCAGATTTTTTAAAACCTACACCTTAAAATATCTGAAATTCAAACTGAAAATGTTAAATGATATCTCAAATTCAAACTTAGAATTAGTCTTAAATTCTAATATTGATATTAGAATTTAAATTTGTGTTTAAAGTTTGATTTTGAACTAAAAAGTCCAATTTGGTTCAAAAACACCGGGTTATCTAAATTCACAATTTAAAAAACCATTTTTAAACTTGAGGGTTTTTTTCACCAAACAAGAATAGTTCAAGATCTAAAATGCCATAATTCCCTAAGATAAAAGACAAAGTTTTCAGATCATAAAAGCTTGGATCTTGAAGATAAAAAGAGGTCTTTTCAGATACATAAAGTTAAGATCTTGAATTTAAAAGATTGCATTATAATCATCAAAGAACCAAACTTTTTAAAATTTTACCTCGTTTTTCTTCTATAGAAACTCTCCGATTCCCAATTCTTATCGCCATTTCGCGATGAGCTTCAAGAACAGATTTCACAGAATCAACAGATTCAAATGTCACAAATCCAAAACAATTCCCCTTCAACTGAAAAAAAAAACAATGTAAACTCAATAAACTTTCAATTTTTCGATACAAAAATCCGAAAAATCGAGATCATATAATCATTCAAGAACAAATCTCACTTACCCTATAACTTCTAACTTGAATTGCATCTTTCTTAATAACTCCAAAACCTTTAAATGTTTCATAAAGTTGCTCAGGTGTTGCATCCATAGGTAAATTCGCAACAAATATCGTACCACCCCACGCTTAATCCACGAAAAAACCGAGTCAAAACACATAAATCACAACGAATTTCCAGTCCTATAATCCTAAAACATTGAAAAACCAACCTAATTCATCGATTTTTTTAGCAGAAGAGTGTCCAGGAGCTGCCATTGGAGCTCTCTCAGAAGCTTTGACTTCAGGTTTAGGCTTAGGCTTTGGAACTGAAGATTTTGTATTGAACTTAGCGCCGTTTTGCGCCAAAGATTGAACCTGATTGTTTAAAAACCGAGTTGCGAAAATCTTTAGATTAAAGCCAATACAATATAAAGAACACAAAAGAGAGAAACTTACAATCACTGCATATGATTTCTTGGGAGCTTCTGCTTCATTAGATTTAAGCTCGTCGATGTTACCATTCGCAACTTCTTCTTCCCGGGTTTTGAGATCTCCATTCATTACAGCGTTTTCGGGTTTTTGCAATGTAGTTTCAGTTGTTTGTTTCACTTCATTTGCAGGCTCTGCAGGTCCAAAAACGCTAATTTCATGAAATTGAAACAAGAACACTTAAAGATTGAATTTAGATTCGATACTTACCCGAGATTGGTTGGATTGTTTGAGGAATTTCCTCGATCTCAAGCTCGGTTTCTTTGATAGCTTCTGGTTCAATAAACTCATCAAAGACATACCTAAAGACATCATTTAGTACAAAGTAACTTCCTTTTTGTGGAACAAGGAAAAAAGATTGCGAAAATTTCATTCGTTTCCCATCTTTTTCGGTTAATAAACCCGTGACTAAAGTCACAACTCCATTCTTGAAAGATGCTTGAGAATCAGCAGTTAAGATCTGAATCTTTGAGTTTTCGTAATCAAATGACAGTATCTGCTCATTTATAGCCTGTAAACAAGACCCAAGAACTCGTAAATTGAAGAACTTTGCATCGAAATTGCAAAGAAAACATATAAAACCCGATGAATTGGTATCGCAGAACTCGTAAATTCAAATACTTTGGCTTGAAATTGCAAAGAAAACATATAAAACCATGAATTGGTATAGCAAAACTCGTAAATTCAAATACTTTAGCTTGAAATTGCAAAGAAAACATATAAAAACCGATGAATTGATATCGCAGAACTCATAAATTCAAATACTTTGGCTTGAAATT
>KE152346.1:319859-345043 GCA_000411095.1 Aethionema arabicum | reverse complement strand
ATATATATATATATATATTTCTATATTAATTAATTTAGTTGGATTGTAAAATGGAATATTGATTATAAAGGCTAATCTTTCATTTTATTGGATGCTTATTGCATTAATTTGACATGTTAACTACTTATAGCCCATATAATGGATGAATAAATAAAAGTATTTATATAAAACTAGTAGTAAATTAAGTGGGTAACTAACTACTTGCTAGTGGTCAAAAGAATAATAAATAAAGATAAATATAATTGTATATTACATTATACGAAATTACTATCTATAGTAAATGCCAATATCATAATCATAAATTAAATTTTTAATCATAGTGTTGTATATATATAACTTAAAAAGCTAGTATGTATTGAGTTTTATTTACTTTTTATTTTCTTACGCGGTTTTAAGAAAATGGTCGGTACCTATTAAAGTTTATATTATATTTACTTTCTTTAAATCAATATTGTTTCTAAATATTTATATTTCCTTAATAAATTTTAAGGTTCTTTTAATGTTAATTATATGTAATAACAGTAACATCGTAACTAACGCTTCTCTTTTTCACATCCTATTTCGTCTTTTTTATATATTTAATTCCAATGTTTTTTGTTCAAGTATATAACTAATTTTCACATAAGACACATAACTTTTTATATCATATAATTTCCAAATATGCTTAATTAATAATAATAATAATATTAATAATAATATATAATAATATTAGGTATATGTGTCGAAAGGTGGAAGGAACTGTATGTCACTTCTGACTTTTTCTTCTAACAAAAATTGTTTTTTTTCTTTAATATAAATAAATAATTTTGTACAAAGCTCTTCTAATTTACTATTTTGCCCCTCCCGACAAATTCGTCTTGTACGGAAACTCATTGCGACTCCTTCTAGAGGACCATAACCTAACCTCATTATATATACACAAACTGTAAAATATTTTAATATACAAAAATACATTGTGTTAATTATAAATATGTTTAATAAAATAGCAATTAGTAAGAGTATTTTGCAACTTTTAACTTTAAAGATCCAAAATTCAAAATTTAACACATAATTTTACTTTTATCTTTAATTATTTTTTTATTCTATATATATTATTTAATATATATAATTTCGCATTAATAGTAGCCTTTTATTATGTTGTACATTATTGAGGCAACACACATTTATGAATGATATTTCCAATGTCGTTGTTCATTCAAGTGAACAAAGACAATATACACTTAATAATTAAAAACTTATGACATAAAATGTATATAAATCATTAATTTCAATCCAATTTATTTTCCATTTATATAAAAATATTATATAAAATCTGTGTTTTGTCTCTTTTATAAAAAACAATTCAACACTTGTTGTCAAATTCTCCATTTTTCTAATATTAAAGTTTCCATCTTTGTTGACAAAACAAAGATAGTTTTTTTTTCTTTATGTAATAATGGGTTTAATTTGTGATAAATTGCTTAAAATGAGTCTACTAAATAACACCCAAACTCTATTCATCATCTTCATTTTATAATTTTCCTAATTTATAAAACCCAAAAACTCCGCAAATTCAGCAAATATTTTCCGGGAAAATCTGAGAAAAAGTTAACAACTTTTCTTAATTTTCTGGGTGGAAAACAGCTTGAGAAAGTGAAATGTTCATCAAGTAACTTACTTGTTAACTCTTTCCAGCTACATTATCAAATCCTCCATTTTTCTTTGTTATCATCGGATCAGATTCCATAAAGGTAAAATCTTTATACTTTTTCTTCTTCTTCATCTGAAATCATAAAAAAAAAAAATTGACTTGTTTAGAAAGGAAAGGTATCAAATTTTATTCACAGAGCACTCAACAGAGTTGTTTTTTTTAACAGATCATTACATTTAATCATATAAAGTTAAAAATTTTATTTTATTGAGAGATGATTCTTTGCTTGGAGTAACAGTAACCATTTTGTATTTAACTATTCAAGTGTTTTTTCAGTGGAGGAAGTGTTTAATGGAGAGAAATTACCATAGAAATCTTCAAAGAGAAGGTATAGGTTGTACGTGGGTATTTATAAGCATCTTCAAATCTAATCAAAAACTTTTGTTAATGGATAAAAAACGTGGAAGCAGAAGAGTTTCAGGTTTGTCTTCAGTTTTTTCATAAAAATAAGATTTTTTATGAAAAAGTGTGAAAAAAGTGTTTGTTTTTGATTAATTTATGCAGGAAATGAGAAGCAGCGTACCTGTTCCGGTGAAATTTTGGTAAGTTAATGTTGAATTTGATGAATTGAATCCATTTTTGTTTAAGTGTTAGGAACTGATGTTGAACTGCTTCTGTTGTGTCTTCAGAAGCTGGAAACTACTAGTTCACGTAGTGTTGAGAAACTTATTGAAGAAGAGAGAATTTATGAGTCAGGAGAAGTAAATCTAAAGAGAAGAAGCAAAACCTGTGAAGATATCAATGTAGAGACTGAGATTTGTGAGAATTCAGGTGATGAGAGTCGAAGGAGTTTCCAAAGCGATGAATCTGAAGAGAAATTCAGTGAATTAATCAGGAGATTGATAGCTCAGAAAGAAAGTGAGATTCGTACCTGTAAAGATTTGTTGGAAGCTTTTCATGTCTTGGGTTCTAAAGAAGATTCAACATCTCTGAAGATTCCTCATGATCCTGATGTGTCATTAATGGATGATTCTGAGAAAGTAAAAGAAACAAATCAGAATCCAGAGATGTTAGAAAAGCCTGAATCTCAGTCGGTAACACAAAACAAGAAACGTAGATTATTCGGTAGAAAAGTGAGATCAGAAGAGAGGAGCAACAAATCTCAAGTTCTTAAAACAATAGTGATTTTGAAACCTGGAACACATAGTTTGGATATGAATTCATCACCTGGATCTCATTCTTCAAGCAACAAGTCGAAAAACGGGAGAATCAGTTCTCGGTTTTTTCTCAGTATGATCAAAAGAAGATTACAATCTGTTGTTGGAAAGAAGCTACGTGATGTTCCTGTTGATTCTGTTCCAGATGAAGCAAAGAGTGATGGTGTTTCAGTAACAGAGACTGAGAAAAAAGATGCAAGCAAAACAAGAGAAGATTCGAATATGTCAGGAATATATATAGCAGCTAAGAAACACTTATCTCAAATGCTTGCAAATGGAGATATAGATGTGAATTCACCAGATAAGGAAGTACCAAGAATCTTAGGAGAGATTCTTTCTCTCCCTGAGTTTTCATTATCAGCAGATTCTCCAAGACTGAGTCAAAGCCAGACAGATGAGAAACCGAAGATCTCCGAATGCAGTTCAGTTGAATACCCTGAGCCAATTGAATCAGATACAAATATTAATGAAGATTCAAGCAAAGATGAAGAAACATTTGTTACCAGTGATGAACCTGTTCCCATAGGTGATCCAATTTCTTCTTCTCTTTTGCAATTTCTCTAGTCCCACCATATGTTTTATAATAATGTAACTAAAATGCTTTTAAACTGCTAGGCGTTTCAGATTCTGTTAAGGAAGCTGAGAATATGGATAAGGAGGAGGAGACTGGGATAGATCCATTGTCTGAAACCTGCAACTCCTCTGTTTCCGAACCAAAGGTTTTGACAGCTTGTAAATGTGATATTTGATGCAATCATAGTTTTTTTAAGGTTGTTTATATATACCTGGTTTACTCTGTTCCAGGGAATATTCGACGAAATGCAGCATTCACAGTGTTCTCCACCAGAATCTCCTCCAAATTCTTCAGTTAGAACGACTGAATCCAAAGAAAGTGCTACTGAAGTGCAGGGAAAGCTAAGTCCTGTGTCTGTTCTTGAGCCTCTGTTTACAGATGATGACAGTAGCCCAACAAGCACAAGGTTCAGTTCAGGTATGCGTATATTATATAAAAATTTGCAAACCAAGCTCGAAAATTCTTCAGAAATTAATTGCTGTTTCTCGAATTTCATTTAGATGAGAAGAGGATGCAACCACTGTGTATAAGATTCGATGAAGCTGATTCTCCAAAACCTAAAATAAGCAACAATATCAAAACTAGCATTGATGAGAAGGAATTGGCACTTACATATGTTAAAGCCGTTGTGAAATCCTCAGGCTTATGTTGGGAAGATCTTTTAACAAAATACTTTTACTCGGAACAGCTGCTTGAACCAGAAGTAACAGATGAGATAGTGTTCTGTTCTACTCAGCTCTGTGATGATAAGAAACTCCTCCATGACTGCATCAATGAAGTTCTTATGGACTATTGTGAGAATGAACTCAATCCTGGCCCTTGGATTTCATTCGTAAAACCTGCAGTACAGTTAATCTCAGATATGGAAAACGCAACTAAAGTAGCACAAGAAGGAGTTTACTGGCATCTCTTACCTTTGCCTTTTCCTCATACATTAGATCAGATAGTGCGAAAAGACATGGCTAGAACTGCAAACTGGATGGATCTCCGCTTCGATATTGGTTGCATAGGTTCCGACACAAGTGAAATGATCCTTGATGAGTTAGTAGACGAGATCATCGGAAACTACAGACATGGTTCAAGTTGAACCAATGCTGGAACAGAACAGCAACAACCTGTGATGACAACACTTCAAAAACTCTAAGATTATGAAGAGCTAGTCTCTTTGTTTACCTTTTTTCTCCATCTTGTACAGTTTCGCCGCCACTGCCATGGTCAAACTCTACTTGACCTTCTTGTGCAGAGACAAAAAACCAGAGCTTTTTAACATCAACAGCGACTTCAGAATCTTTCTTTTGTTTATTTCATTACACACTCTTGTTTTGCTTTCCACTGGCTTCTGTAGTTTGTGTAGCCAAGAATTTTGAGTTCAGCAGTGAACCCATTAGCTGTATGCTGCTATATAAAGAACCAGAGTGTAATAACACAAAGCTTGAAAGTAAATAACACGAAGATATCATGACATCATGTCACTGCACACGAAGATAGAATGAATACGACACAGGTTTCATCATAGACTATAAGATACACTCTCACAGACAAATCGTCGAACACCTTACATGCATACCCAGATTCAGCTAGAGAACTAAGGAACACGTTCATTCTCACTGCAAATAGGCAAACAGACGCAAAAACGAAGAGCAAACAACAGAAAGAGAACGACACTGCACATAATTGAAAACAATCCCTATAGATTGCTAATATATCTCTACCTGTTAGCTTCAGATTGTACATGAGCAATAAGAAGAAACACCTGTTGTTGTAAAGACCAAGCTTTTTGAGCCGAGAGCAAAGTAGGTTTTGGTATTATATAGCCAGAGATTTACAGCTAATAATATCAATATCATCATCCCAAGTCTTTGGTATGGAAGAACACACCATTACTCCATTCATCGTCTTCCTTGCATTCTCAACATCTATCACCATTGTAGAGCAATCCTTACCAATCACAAAGACACTGTTTCCTATGGAAACAAGCTGGCATGGCTGTTTCATCACCAATTGAGATAGCTTTCCAAGGCGAATCCAAGTTCTTGTTTTCTTACACCACATTGTTAATGTAGCTCCAAAACTCTGATCCAAAACGTAGAGATCATCTGCTACAATAACTGCTGGACCTAGCCAGCCTGATGCCATATCATCATCCATACGTTTCCATGATCCACTTGATGCATTATAGACAGCAGCGTGTACATCTGTGGACGACTCACCACCGTTACGGACATATAAGTTTCCGTCCATGACAAATGAATCTTCAATTTCAGGGACAAGATTTGTGTCTGAACAAGAAGAAGTGCAGGTTTTCGTGGAAGGATCGTAGATATCCCAAGTTTGTGGAACGTTTGACTTCAATCCTAGCCCACCGACAGCGATGATTTTTTCATCCAGCGTTTCACATGCAAAGTAGCATCTGCATAGGGATCAGAAGATAAAGTTAGAAAACGATATCTAGCTGGTAGTTATGGCAGATTAAGAACAGTAAGAAGATAACCTTTTAGTTGAAAGAGGAGGTAGTTCAAGCCAAGAATTCATTGCAGCATCATAGCAGTAAGCTTCATTTGTTGCATCTTCTAACCAACCACACCCACCCAAAACAAATAGTCTCTTACCCAACACTGCAAAACCCATACCTTCTCTCCTCGGGATGTGAGGTGGAAACTCATGCATCCTTTTCCATAATCTTCTGGATGAGGTGGGATTCAGCACGTATAAGAAGACAGAACCAGATTTTTCACGGCACAATGCATAAATCCAAGATTCAGTTAAGTTATATTTCCTACGATAATCATACAATTCCTCACTGCATAAAAAATCTCTCCATCTCCTGGAAACACATTTCATTGCCATGTGATATTCTCTGGGAACACTAGCCAAACAGAAACTGGCTATGTCATCTGGAACTCCACTTATAAGCGGCATTTGAGTTTCTTCTGATTGATCTACACATTCCCTCTCATGTTCTGCACTCTCCATTCTGAAATTTCCACTAAACGAAAATCTACCTGTTCATGAAACGATAAATACATTTTTTTCAGAAATTGCTACGCCTAAACTAACATAAGGTCGCAAGTAAACTGTAATGCCAGTGAATTTGAGAGGCATAAAGTTTCTTACTCAGTTTACAATCTATGATCAACAGCAGCATACTCAAAACCTAAGAAGATCAACAAGCGAATTGCGAGAAACGGTCGAAGAAGAAGAAGAAACAGATAGAAAAATATCCAATCTTCTTCCGACCTAGGCTTTAACCACGCTAACAAAAATTTCCAAGTTCACAAATGAAATAAAGTAACGGAAAACAATTGTTCTGGCTATGCAATCCATCAGAAATCACTAAAACGCCACAATCAGATCTCCAATTCCAAACTTACAAGAATCAGATGCTTACAAAAATTTCGAGAATCGAACTAGATTACAAGGATCCCTAAATTCTCAGTTCTTCGCAGAAAACTAACCGGAGAGTAACCTCAATAACCCAACTAAACAAAAGCAAGTCGAATTTCAAGGAATCAATGAGAACTTGCCTGCAAGATACGTCCGATCAGAATAACAATCCTTCTCCGGTAAAGAGCTTCCCGGGCAAAAGAGGGAACTCGAAAAAGTGAAGAAGAGATCTTTTCTTAACAGTAAAGCCACACGACACCGTTTTGAATAGTCTACTTTCTTTTATTTTCCAAATCAGACCCTACTTCTTCTATCTTTTGCATTCAGAACCTAAAACTTTTATACTATACAAATAGACCCCAATTTTTTTCTAAACACCCTAGATTTCAAAAGATACGCTTTAAGCACCATGTTTTATATCCAGAGTAGAATTTACATATGCAGAATATACAAACACAAGGAAGAAACACCAACACAAAGGTAAAGCTTCCCTTTCTATCAACAACTATAAGGTGTTTCTATACAATATGTAAAATATCAAAGCTAATCTATAGCCAATCACATATCCCAAAAACCCTCAAGAACCAAGATTAATGTCGACCGTTTGATGAGTGGTTGAATTCATGAAGTCTAATCTTTGAAATGATCCTGTCACGGATGGTTTTCTCAGTTTGAACAGCTTCTTGAATGTTACTATACACAAGATCACATATCTCATCTAAAGCCAACATAGGAAACGGCTCTTCTATAAGAACACCAACCTGCATAGTTTCAAAGCAAATTAAAGGTTTTAATAGTTAAGCAAAAGGGGAAATCGAATCGAATAAACCGGTAATGTGAGTTTGGAGGAGGATTAAGTACTTCTTCTATACAGAATAGAGATGCAGCGCTGATGAATGTAGCAGGAACAACAATCCAGTGGCAATCATCCCAGAGAATGATTGGGAGTGTTAGATGCCATAAAACTAAAAATCTTGAGGTTAAGCGTGTGTAAGAGAGAGGAATTGGAATCCCCATAAGTTGTTCACATATACCAATTCCTTCATGTAGATGCAACATCTTTGATTCCTGTAAAAGATACATGGAAAATACTTTGATTTCAAATCAACACACAGGCATTGCAGATACTGTTAAATCGTTGTTTAATTGTTTTAATGGAGGGTAAGGTTTTCAAGAAAGTTACCAATAAATCTCTCTTTGTATCGTCTAGTTTCAAGAGCTGAAGACTTTGAGAAATGAACTCAATTATACACCGTGGACGATGCTTTGATTGAAGAATCAAAGATAAGTCATCAGCTTCTATCACATTTCTGAGATCTTTTGCGATATCTGAACCATAAATCACATGACACTGCAAATGAAACCATCAATCAAATCACAATCTATAGACAATCACAGGAACCAGAGAGATTAACCAAATCAAGAAACAAGAAAATCAGACCTTAAGTGCAACAGGGAAAGCAGCGATGTAACGTAAAAGCATATCTTTGATGATCAATGCATCACCAGTACTATCAACGGAAGCAATTACTTGTCTAGCTAAATCATTTGTTCCAGCTATTATCCCAACCCAAGCTTTTCTCCCTTCTTCATACCTAGAATACGAAGCCTCCGTGCGAAAAACCAGAAGAAGTGCTAAAGCTGGAGCCGTCAACTGATATGGAAGCGAGGAAGATCTAAGGATAGGGAAGAAACTAGGTAACCAATCCAAAGCAACGGCGGAATTGTAGCTAGCAATGAAAATCGCGACGCTTGTGAAGAAGAAAACAGGAGGAATAAGAGACAGTATAACGCGAGAAGAAAAGCTTGAGGCTAAGTGCCGTAGATGACGGAGAGAGCTTCTATGTTCAACCCATTTCTCGTGAGTGTATAGAGACCGTTTCTGCTGCATCCCACGCTCTTTCACCTCGTCTGCCCAGTCAGGAACAGATCGGAGGATCGAAATAGCCTTCTCCGTCAGGGTTTTAGAACTTGAATCGTCAAATTCCGGGCCGGAGGAGACCGAAAGTGGCTTGAGACGGACGGATTTGCGAGATTTAAAGGAAAATCGTGAGTCAAGGAGGAATCGGTGAGTGAAATTAGAAGAAACGGATAGATTCATGGATTGATACATTGGCGGGAAAATTAGGGTTTAGGGTTTGGTGGAGACGATGATGAAGCAGGCATGAGATGTGTA
This sequence comes from Aethionema arabicum, assembly GCA_000411095.1. Taxonomy (NCBI): domain Eukaryota; kingdom Viridiplantae; phylum Streptophyta; class Magnoliopsida; order Brassicales; family Brassicaceae; genus Aethionema; species Aethionema arabicum. The sequence goes on along the minus strand of KE152346.1, from coordinate 336,062 downwards.
AGCTAACAAAAAATCGCAGAGTGAATGAGTGTGTGAGAGAGAGAAGTGATATAAAGGTAGTTTAAACGGTTGTACAAGAATCGTAACTAAACGACACCGTTTTCCCAAGCTTTTATTGTTTTCATCAGGCCTTGTAGGTTACCTATTGGGCTTCTTGGCCCATCAAGTTGAAAGAAACATTTCTCAAACGCTGTCGTGTCATTAACACGGTGTCATTAATATCTAAAACGATTGTTATACGATGCCGTTTCAATTAAATATCGTATTCCATATTGGGCTGTAGTTGGAGAAAGTGATATTGGGCCTTCTACTAATCTTAACTGGCCCATAAAATTTAAAGTGAAACGCCGTCGTTTATTAACTTCCGTACTTCTAAGAGTGTTAGGGTTTAGAGATTGTTGTTCATCAAATCTCAAATTGAGTGGGCGACTGGGTGAAATCGATCGAGAAAAAAGATGTCGAAGAAGAACAATTTAGCTAAGAGAAAGAAGCAACACGAATACAATCTCCAAAGTTCGTCACTCTTAAATCTCTAAACTTCACTAAATTAACCCCAAAAGCTTCTCTTTAACAAATCTTATTTTCAATCTTCTGCAGAGGAGAAGGAATTACAAGACAAAAAGATCAAAAAGCTTCACACGAAGAAGCACAAGATGAAAGTAAGCAACTTCTCTGTATCTCAGCAAACAAATTAGTCTTTTTCGATAATGATTTTGGTTTAATTTTGGTGGGTTTCTTTAGAATCGCTAGATTGGTTACAAATCTAGGGTTTGCAAATCAGGGTTGATTTAGGGTTTAATCATCTGAAAAATTGATAGCTTTTAGAGTAGTTTTTGATGGATTTAGGTTAAATTTGTGATGAAATTCTAGGTTGATGGTAGTGAAAAGAAGAAGAAAGGTGGATTTATAGTTGGTAAGAAGAAATTGAAGACAAGATTAACACCAGCTGCTAAAGCTAAAGCTGCTCAAGCTATGTCAATGGAGCTTGATAAATGATAAGAAAAATCTACTTTCAATTTTGTAACATTACTCTTTTCACTTCTCTGCTTCAATATATTACCAAATCAGATGTTGGAATTAGGTGAAATGGAATCTACAGTATCTTAATCTCTTAATTAGAATCTAAATTAGAGTGTTTTAAGCATTCATAGGGGGAATTGAATGCAAAAATCTATGGAGAAAACACAAGTTTTCATGAAATCTTAAAGCTCTTTTGTCAGGTTTTATCATCATCATCAATTCTGTAAGTGGAATCCAGTTAGGTAATAAAGAGTTGTTGAAAAACCAAATCATTTCAAGAGCGTGTTCTTCACTCTCTTCTCCAATGGTTTCTTGGATACTTCAAAGAAACAGTTTTGTTTGATACACACGCGCTTTAGACATTGCAATGAGCCCCACTGCACAGATGCCTAAAGTACTAAAAGAGAAGTCTAGAGAGAGAGAGAGAGAGAGAGAGAGAGAGAGAGATGAGATTACAGTCAAAAGTCAGACATGAAATTAATTTGGAATTTGAATTTCCAAAGAATTCACTCTTCTGATTCAATTTCTTTTGTCTGTTTCTGTTTCCTTCTGTCTTCCAGTAAACCAAAAAGCAGAGAAAGAGAGAGAAACACCATTTTTTCACCATTGTTAATGGAGGACAAAAGCTTCATAGCTTTTTCTTGTTTTCTTGATTCAATTTCTGTAGATTTCTTGATATGAAGACTAAATCTACATAAACCCAAAAATTTAGCTTTGCATGTTATATCTTTTAAACCCTAGATTCTGTTTTTTGTTCTTATCCATTTATCAAAATCCCATAGCCACAAAAGTTCCAACCTTTTTCATTACTTAAAGTCACAGTCTTTTAACAAATCTCAAAAAACCCCTAAACGCCATGGATCGAAGAGATGCAGCAATGGCGTTATCTGGGTCAAGTTCTTATTATCTTCAAAGAGGAATCCCTAATTCAACTCCTCAATCTCAACCTACATTTCATGGATCACAAGGTTTTCATCATCACTTAACTAATTCAACTTCTCCATTTGCTTCAAATCCTGTTTCAAATTCCACTGGTTTTGGTGGGTCTCCTCCTCCTTTACCTCTTGACCCTTCCTCCGCCGCTTCAGATCCTCCTCCTCCGGCGACTCATAACTTAACTGCTCCGCCGCAAAGTGAAACTTCAATGAAGAGAAAAAGAGGAAGACCTAGAAAATATGGTCAAGATGGTTCTGTTTCTTTAGCTTTGTCTCCTTCAATTTCTACTATTACACCAAATTCTAACAAACGTGGCCGTGGAAGACCTCCTGGCTCCGGTAAAAAACAACGGTTAGCTTCTATTGGTAAGAAAAAGTTCATCTTTTTTCTCTGTGTATATATAGTTTCAGATGAGCCACAAAGTTTCTGAATTTTTTAATATTGAACTAAAAAAAATACTATTTACTTACAATTTCAATGTAATCTCTAAACCCTAAAAGCTAACTCCATTGCAGAACCTCAAAGTTTTTGAATTTTGGTAAGAACAACCCTTGAACATATTAAGGAAAACTCTGAAAATGGTGGAAGAAAAAGTTCATCTTTTTGCTGCTTATATATAGTTTTAGATGAGGATAAGTTTCTGAATTTTATAATATTGAATTCAAAAAATAGTATTTTAAATTCAATACTTTTTTTTCTGTCTACATTACTCTCTTGTCAAAGCTACTAATCTCTGAACCCTAAAATCTTAACTTCCATTGCAGAACCTCAAAGTTTTTGGGTTTTAGTAAGAATAAAACTTGAAATTCTTGTGAAAAGACTCTGAAAATGGTGAACGAAAAGTGCATCTTTTTCTGCTTATATATAGTTTTAGTTGAGCACAAAGTTTCTGAATTTTATAATATTGAATTCAAAAATACTATTTTTAAATTCAATGACACTTCTCTCTACTGTTTTTGTCTACATTACTCTATTTTCAAAGCTACCATACTTACAATTTCAATGTAATCTCCAAACCCTAAAAGCTAACTCCATTGATTAACCTCAAAGTTTTCAAATTTTGGATTTTTGTAGGTGAATTGATGCCATCATTATCAGGAATGAGCTTTACACCACATGTTATTGTAGTATCAATGGGTGAAGTATGTTTCTAATTTCACTGATTTCACAATCTTTTCTTGATTTTTCAAGACTTGAAAAATGATCTTTGTTCTTATAGGATATTGCTTTAAAAGTTATAACATTTTCACAACAAGGTCCAAGAGAGATTTGTGTGTTATCAGCAAGTGGAGCTGTTTCTACTGCAACATTACTTCAACCATCTCCATCTCAAGGAACAATAACTTATGAGGTTTTAATCAAAGTTCTTAACTTTTTTAGCATTTAAATAACATTTTTGTGTAATAAAGTTGTTTACTTTTGTTGATTCTTTAGGGAAGATTTGAACTTATATCTTTATCAACTTCATATATGGTAACAAATGAAGAGAATTACCCGAATCGAACCGGAAGTTTATCTGTTTCGCTTGCTAGCCCGGATGGACGAGTCATTGGTGGTGGAATTGGTGGTCCTTTGATTGCAGCTAGTCCTGTTCAAGTAAGCTTTTTTATTGGTTTCTTGAGTCTTGTCTTGAGCCAATCTTGAAGCCAAGTTGGTTAAGTTCTTGCCTCGAGTCTTCGACGTTTAAACTTTTTTAGGGAATATGGTATTTTAAACTTTGAACTGTTTCCGTTTCGTGAAAAAAAATCTCGACTATGAAAATGTTTTTTTAAACCTTGAACTTCAATAATCGGGTTTGTAAACTCTATCGAATTTTTGAAATAAACATTAAACTTTGAACATAAAATTTAACCATAATTTCAAATTTAATAAAAAAATATAATCTAAATTCGGATTACTCGTACTAAAATTTCAACTTTAAATTTGAGATTTCGGTTTAAAAAATTTGGTTATTAAGGTTTTAGGGTTTAAAAAACCTCATTATCGAAATTTAGGGTTTAAAAAACCTCATTATCGAAATTTAGGGTTTAAAAAACCTGATTATCTAAGTTCAAAGTTTAATTTTTGAAGTTATGGTTTAATTTTATTGGAAAAAAATTGTCATTTTTTGAGGTTTTAGGGGTTTTCAGGGCTGTTCTTGGTGTTGTCTACTCAAAGTTTGTTATAAATTTGATTGTTTTGTAGGTTATATTAGGAAGTTTTATATGGGCAATGCCGAAAGTGAAAGTTAAGAAACGAGAAGAGATTTGTGAAGATGTTGTTCAAGACACAACAACTGATCAGACATTAGATAATGATCATAACAACACAACAACATCTTCACCTCCTGTTGTTGTTCCTCAGACTAATCAGAACCTTGTTTCACCTTCTGTCGGAATCTGGTCTACCGGTTCACGATCAATGGATATGCATCATGCTCATATCGACATCGATCTAATGCGTGGCTGATCGATCAAATCAATCAGACAAAAGTATTGAATTTTAAGAGAAGAAGAAGAAACTCTCCTTTAAGCTAACTTTCTGGTAATCTCTTTAGAAAGATCAAAACTTTTAGGCTTTTTCTTTCAGATTTCTTGCTTGTTTTCTCTACTGATTCTTGAAATCTTTTCGATTTATCGATTTCGGGTTCTTGACTCATAAAGCATTGAATCCAAGCGAAGTAGAAGTAACTTCTTCTGGTAAATCTTTAGCAAGATCAGAACTTTAGCCTTTTCTTGAGATTTCTTGCTTGCTTTCTATTGGTTATTGAAATTTTTCGCTTAATCCAATTTTGGGTTCTTGACTTATTAAGCATTGGATCCAAGAAAAGTAGAACAAGAACTGATAATCTTCAAAAAGATCAAAACTTGGCCATTTTTCTGCTGCTTCTTGCTTGTTTTCTACTGATTCTTGAATTTTTTCGCTTAATCCAATTTCGGGTTCTTGACTTATAAAAGATTGAATCCAAGAAAAGTAGAAGAAGAACTGATAATCTTCAGAAAGATCAAAACTTGGCCATTTTTCTGCTGATTCTTGCTTGTTTTCTACTGATTCTTGAAATTTTTCGCTTAATCCAATTTCGGGTTCTTCACTTATAAAGCATTGAATCCAAGAAAAGTAGAAGAAGAACTGATAATCTTCAGAAAGATCAAAACTTGGCCATTTTTCTGCTGATTCTTGAGGTCTTTGGATTAATCAAATTCAGTTTCTTCACTTATGATTAGATAATTCGAATGACAAATTACAAAAACTTGTTTGATTTCTATATATAAACAGGTTAAAAACACATGAGTTTTGATTCTACATTCTACAACATAGAATCTGACTTAGCCGGTAATCTTCTAAAGAAGTTAACCAAACCAGAAGGTGTCTTCCCTCTAAACCTCGGATATCTCATAACATACAAACCACAAACTAACACTAAAACCTTAAAAGGAACAGCAAACAAAACAACAGAAGAAACCAAACAAAAGCTCATAAACAAACAAGTTGCTCTCGGATCTCTCCAACTCAACAAACCTTGAACTCTCTCTCCTTGTCCTGCAACATCACCAATCACTTTCTGAACTCTACTAGCTATGTTCCTTAACCTCTCATATCTCATTCTCACAATCTCCAAATTCTCTGAAGAAGGAAACGTATCAAACTCTTCATTAAGTTCTTCAACATTAACATTATCTGCAAAAGATAATCTCACATCAATCTCTTGAGGCTTTCTTGATCTTAACCTGTAATTCCATAACCCAATCATGAAGAAACATAAACATGTAACCGGAAGAATCATCTCCGGTACACAAACAAACGCTAAGTAGAGCATGTGTACTGTTATCGTCGCCATTGGTTTTCTCCAGCTGCAAATCTCTTGAAACCAATCTATGAATCGAAATAAACAAGAGAAAACTGATTTTAATCTGTAGAGATTTGCTCTGCTTTTTCTCATACTCCAAAAATGTGAATTTGCATCTGAAATGTATTCAACTACTTCCTTCTTTAATGGCGGTTCTGCTCTGCTTAACCTTGTAGCTACTAAGTTAACTGCGTGTTGACGAAGAATCTCTTGTTGAACTACTTTTAATGGTCTTGTGTAATGCATTTTAGGGAGAAGTGGTTTCCAGTATTGAAGAATCATTTGGATTGTTGATGTGCAGGTGAATCGAATCGCGAGATTGATTTCCCCCATTTTTTTGATTCCTGAAGGTGTAAGAACGAGAAGAGGATACGAATTTGTGTAGATTTTATCAGATTCGAGAGTTGAGATTCGGATTCTGAGTTTACCGATTTTTCCGTCTTTTTTGTTTAATCCGCCATTGATGTGATTGTTATCGAAAACTCCAATGGTTAATACTGTAGCTAGCTCGTAAACTTCCCATGTGTATTGCTCGTTGAATCTAGGGGTAAAATTGTCCATAATTGTTCTTGTTCGTACCCATTTTTGGCCGTATTTAGCTACACAGTAAGCATCCATTGTTTCTTTATCCTGTAACAGATTCAATCCTTCAACACCGATAATCCCTAGCTGAAAAACTCCAATCGATGGTTGATTTAGCCTCATTGGTGATCTGAAATCGCTACTGTAGTAAGTAGATTCATCGAGGACATGATAGCCTCCTTCGAGAGACACGTTTATGTGAAGCTTCGTCGCGAATCGGACTCGTCTATGGCTTCCTCCATTAATGGATTGGTGTTTCTCGAGATTAACCCAACGAGAAGGTACTGTTATACGATCATCTCCTCGTTTATCGATTGTAGCGATTGGTAATTCATGTGTTCCTAGGGTTTCGTCTTGGTTTACTGCGATTCGATTTTGAATCGAGAAGATTAGGGTTTCGAATGGTTCAGCTGCGACGAATGTGAACTCTTCGTTCCATTTTGGATTCAGATTTTGGCTTAATTTTGTTCGAACGATTTGATTACCTAATTGGATCTTGACGTAAACGTTTAGGGTTCGAGAAGTGAGAACTAGATCTTGTGCTTCGATGATATGAACTCGAAGGTACCATAGTCGTGGAGAATGATAAGTTTTGGAACGAACAGATGATTTGTTGATAGCGTTGAAAGCGTCTGAGTAAATCGCGTCTGTAAACGCTTCATCTGTTTGTGTACCAAACCAAATCGTTAACATGATTTCACCTCCATTCTCGAGTTTATACCATTCTGGTGCTAATGGACTTTCTGATGAAATTCGTGTTGGAATCGCCATTAAATTGAAGGTAATTGTTCCAACGAAATCGTCACGAATTGTATCTTTATCCATTACTGTAACTTGGAGAGAATTTGATTGTTGATCGTGTTTTGTAAACGCGAAAACTTCGTTCCAAATTGGATTTGAATTTTTCTCGAATTGTTTCGTTTTTGCTTTGAAGTTTCCGAGTTTGATTTCAACGTATGGATCTAAACTACCTGTTGCATCCATTGTTGGAAGATCTCGAGCTTTTACAATCTTCACGAACAGAAACTCCATGGGTTCGATGAGATCATGACCAGTTGCTCGAGCTTGTTTGCTTCTTCCTAGAATCGGATTCGTCTCCTTGATTGAATAATCCACGAGATTCGGATTTGCAGGTGGATTTGAATTCATAGCTGGAGGTGTTGGTGAAGCAAACCTAGTCGCTTGAAGCTTTGGAGCCACCATAGCTTGCAGAAACGGTTGCGTTTGCGGTTGAGGCGTTTGCGTTTGCGGTTGAGGCGTTTGCGGCTGCGGTTGAGCCGTTTGCGATTGCGGTTGAGGCGTTTGCAGCTGCGGTGGAGGCGGTTTGGGGTGGGGATTTTTTTTGGCGGGAGAATGTTTCTTCTCTGTTTTGGGGATTTTGTGTGATTTATGACTTGGTTTTGAAGGAATCTCGATTTTAGGGTTTTGAATTGGTAATTTGAGAGGTTTAGGGTTATCTGTGATGAATATTTTTAAAGCGAGCTCACCTTCAATGGCGGTTGCGGTTGAGAAAACGTTCCATTTCTCTTTTTCTAGAGGGTAATGTAACGCTACAGCTTCTGAGTAAGGTAAAAACGCAGTTCCGAAGATTCGAACGCGACCTAAACATGATTTTGTAGTTGATTTATTGTAAAGATAAGCTTCGAGAATGAGATTTGATAAATTCTCTGAATCGGAGATATCGAAGAAGAATTTTTCGTTCCAAATTGGATTTGAATCGTCGGATTTTGTTGTGGTTTTGACTTTTTGATCGTCGAATTTAAGCTTGACGAAAGCGTTAATGGCGGTTTGGTAATCGCGATTCTTATGATTTCTAGGTTTAAGCTGTGCGCTTATGACTTCAACGCCAAGTTTGAGATTACTCATTGGTTGAAACAGAGAGAGTTTATGAATTTTCCCGGGAAAATAACAGAGAAAGTTGATTAATTTTCTCGGGAAAATAACAGAGAAGTTTAAGAATTTGAAAGTTTCTAATTTTTGTTGTTAATTGTGAGATCGTGAAGACTTGTCTTGCAAGTTAACTCTAATGATGTTATTTATATCAAGAAAAAATCAACTATTTCAAAATAATATTGTAATTAACACTATCATTAAAAAATTATAAAAATAGATAAATTAATTCAAATATTCTATAATATATAAGAATTTGTTAATTGTGATTTTTCGTATAAAACTGCTATAGGTTTATGGGTCGTTAATATACGTTGACCTTATAAATTTAATATTTTTTTAGAAAAGGTATAAATTTATATATATAATATTGGACGGTTTAATCTAATTTAGTCTAACGGACCGTATTTTAGTAATGAGTATATACAACGCGCTTATCTGTTACTAATCATGACGCTAATCATAATTAAATCTTTAATTTGTTTTTATTAATAATGACTTTAAGTTGTTAACATGTCCGATTAGGAGTGGAGACATTGTAATGTATACGAAATTACGTTTATACCCTTTCTTTTACTGGGTACAACTTGGGCCTTGAATCTTTAATTGGGGGCCCTTCGTTTTTTTGTCAAATCTCAAGTAGGCCTTCTTTTATTAGGCTTTTTTGTTCTTATTTTAATCAAAATTTGTAGCAATTTAAAAAATATCGATTAGAAAACTTACCCTAAAATTATAAATTATTGTTATTTTATCCCAAAATAAAATTATTTTTATTATGCTATTATTTATATATATAAACTCAATATTGTGGAGGGTATGAATTATTGCTAAAAAATTATTAGCAAATCATATTTATATCTTTTCCAAAAAAAAAAGGAAATCAAATCATATTTATATATTTTCCAAAATGTATTTTCTGTATTTATTACAAACGGCTACAAAAAATGTTATATCAATAATATCAAACTCGAATTCAAATACAAATATTATTAAATGCATATTAATTTTTTTAATTAATTTTTACCACTTTGAATCTCCCAATATTCATCAGTCCATTTCTCAACCTCTCTTTCTCCATTTTCTTGTTTCTCAACAAAACTCTTAAGTTCAAAATCTTGAAAAGGCTTTGGTAAGTCACAAGCAGCTTTATCACTTGGAGACATAACCAAAGAATCATCCATACATTGTCTCACCGGTGCATCATCGTTGACCGGACAAGCCATTGACTCTGAACACACTTGTGTTGCATTTTCAGGCACTTTCACTTCAAAATCAATAAGTTTTCCATAGTTTTGTAAAACATGTAACATGTAATCATATACATACTTCATCTCTATATTCTTCATTGTGTATTCACTTCCTTGTCTTCCTATAGCTTTTGCCTACATAAAATCACAAAAATAAATCTTTCATTATTAATCAAAATTAATCATATATAAATCTTGGAATTTAGACAAATTAAACCCTAACGTTTCCTCGTTTCGTTAAAAAAACCCTTAAGTTTTAAAATTGTAAATTAAAATTTGAAGTTCCGTAATTCCGTAATGTTTACCGTTAAGTAATAATCAACAAAAATGATCAAAGTAAGTTAAACTCAAAAAAAAAATTCAATTTCGTTAAAAAAAACTCTTAAGTTAGAATTACAAAAAATCAGAGTTTAATTCGTAAATTTTGAAATTTGAGGGTTTTTTTTACGAATTGGGAAAACTTCATCATTTAATTTGCCTTAATCCCATAAATGTTTTGTTAACCATACTTTTTTTTTATAAATTTAAACTAGTTGATTTAGATGATAATACTTACTTTTTTGGTATTATTGTTACCCCATTCAACGGCGAATTTGATATCTCCACACATTTTATGAGGTCTAATAGGCCAAAAATGTTCAAGAGGAACCATACTTCTTGTAAAGAAATCATAGTAATCCGGTTTAATCATTAAAGTCATACTATCACAAGCAAGTATGTATTTTTGGCTCACCGACCAGCCATATCCTTCTATATAAATCTTGTACCTTAATATCCAAAATCCATATTTCAAAATGTTAGTTCTCAAAATTAAATATTAAATCAAAAATAAATTAAAAACATGGATTTTTTTATGTGAATATATGTACCTATGTGTGCATTGATCTTCTAGGTTTGAATTTTTGAACCCTGTTTCCATCTCACTCTCCCAATCCTTGAAAATGTATAAAAAATATCGTAAAATTGAGTTTGAATTGAAATTTCATGTTTTTTCGTAATGTTTTATTAGCGAAAAATCGTATTGATATAACTGTCTAGATGTTGAGTATATGTAGGTATACTATATACATACTTGTTGATAGATATGAACCATTGGATCATATTTTTCGGAGAAATTACATCTTTTAAGAGTTGATCTTCTCCAAGAAACTTTAGGGTTTCCTTTCCAATAAGCATAAGGAACTCTATCTTCCCATTTTACCCTTTTGTTTCCTTCTTTTAATGCAATAGATAACTTCTTCCACTCCTTTATATTCACCTCCGGCCTACAATGTATAACAGTATTTATTAATCGATTAGTTCATTTCTAGGATTAGGTTTTAACAAATTAAAACAAACAAATATATATCGTTAAATTTATATATATATCGTTGATATTAAGCAATGATATAACATAAACACTAAATATATATAAGACAATTTTTGGTAACCAATATATATATAAGACATTGTTATCACATGATTTAACATAAGACAGGATTCAAACGCTAAAAAAAAAATATTTAACAATTACCAAATTTTCAAAATAATACAAAATTATGGGTTATATAATTCACAAAATTTTCAAAATTACCAATTTTTTAAATTAATAAAACAATCAGAGGTTATAACGCACAAAGTGTTAAAAATAACTATTTTTCAAAAAAATACAAAATCATGGGTAATAATATTCAAAATTACCAATTTTTCAAAAAAATACAAAATCATGGGTTATAATTCACAAAATTTTTAAAATTAATCAATTTTTCAAATTAATACAAAATCATGAATTATAACTCGTAAACTTTTCAAAATAACAAAATTTTCAAAAAAAATACAAAATCATGAGTTATAACCCACAAATATATATATATATATATATATTACTAAAATATATAGTCTATAAAAGCATAAATTAAATTAATGTTAATGAGATCATACCAACCCCAAAAGCTCCAATCAGGGAAAACGATGTCGTATGCATCATTATGACCACAATAATGAAACAAAGGAGGAGGAGGCCAAGTAATATTTACTTGTTCTTGGCTACTAAAGTCTCTTTTCCAAATAGCAGGTCTATCTTCACAAAGAAAGAGTAGTTCAAGATCAGGGATTTGAAGAGGATAAAGTCTTAGAAGTTGAAGTATTCCCCAAATTGTGAACACATCTCTTGTTTGATACACTTCTTTGTACTTTAAAACATATAATCTTCCTGATTTTATCACTATTCTTAAATGAGCATAAGCTTCTGCTCTCTCTAGTGTTTCTCTTGTGATCTTTGTTTCTTGCCATGGATTTAAGTCTTGATGAATCCATTTGAAGTAATCAGGACATGTTTTTGAGTTTGAGGAAGAGATCTTTGTGTTTGATTTGAAGGTGTTTGGATAATTTGGACATGTTTGGTGTTCTTGTGTTGTGCAATTTAATGGGGTTTTGATGCTTTTTGATGTGATTGGAGTCTTGGAACGTAAGAATGTCTTAAACTATGAACATTCAAGATAAGAAGAAAAAAAACATGAAAATTGATGAGAATTATATATGTATATATGTGATTTCATGAGAATATAAAAAAACATGAAAATTTATGAGAATATGTAAATATGTGTGTGATTTCATGAGAACATAAAAAAAAACAATGTTACAAAATCGGAAGTTAAAAATTTAAAAAAAAACATGAAAATTTATGAGAATATATATATGTATATATATGTGGTTTCATGAGAATATAAAAAAACATTAATTTTTTGAATATATATATATATATATATATATATGTGTGTGTGTGTGTGTGTGTGTGTGTGTTTATATCATTTCATGAGAATATGAAGAAAAAAAACATGAAAATTTATGAGAATATATAGAGTCTATATACATACCAGATTAATCCAACATAGAGAAGTAACAAGGATGATGATGATGAAGATGAATAATTTAGAATAGAAATTAAGGTTTTGATGATATAATCTATGTGGTTTATGATTGAATCCTTTCTTGTTTATCTTCATCATACTTTTTTTTTAGATGTTTTTTTTTTCGTTTTATTTTTTTTCCCTAGGAATCATAGAGTAGAGAAAGAGATTGATATGTAAAGTTTTGATAATTTGGATGATTTTAATATAATTGTGAGTTTACATTGGTAATAATTTAGAAGGAAGGTAAATTATTTAAGACATAATATATTATACTAAGTTAAGCTTTTTAAATTCATAGAATTTATTATCTGTTATTGATGCGAATTATATTTGTTTAATGTTCAAATCATTTAAGAAGGAAAAATAAATAATTTCTATATCTTTAAAATTTTGTGTTCATTTTGTGTATCTATTTATTTTTCTCTTTACTTGTTAACACCAACACAACTATTTTTTCGATTTATTTTTTCAATAAATTATATCATTTTCGCAAACACAAAATAGGAAGCTTGTAAAATTATCGTATTCGACTCATAATAACAAAACTATATATTAGACTATAAAATTATATGTTTTATAATTTTATTGAAAAAACTTGTATACTAAATATTAATAAAATTACAAAAGGTTGATCCAAATTATAGTTAGTAATATATTTTTCAAATTTTGTACGCATTCTTTTTCAGGATATACATATTCCTGCTATTGAAATTTAAATTAAGAAAGCTGTAATGAACAACATAAAATTTCAGAAAAAATGTCATATATACAATTAATTATTTGTTTCATATGATTACAATATATGCATATACCTTTTTTTTAAACACGTAATATATATATACACATCTATATAAGGTTAATTAATGTCATTTTTTTCTTGAAATCTGAAAATAATATTTTTAAACTATAATGTATATACTTGTAACAATATTTATATAATATATAATTATTTTGAGTAATCTATAATTTGATGCCTTTTGTTTTCGTTGGACTGATTCAAAAGTTAAAATAAATAAAAAAATTATTTAATAAGGAAACTGTAAATCGGCCCATGAATAATTGGCCTCATTTAGGCCCATCTTTTGCTTCCCTATAAAACGAATATGTAAATAACAACTTTTATATTTCAACCACATGCAGGTTCCGCGAGTTATCGCAACGCGCTCATTTTCGAAAGGGGTTAACCTTCCTATTTTTGCGGATTTTTGTCTTTTTCTGATTTTTTTATTTTTTCGGCGCGTCTGAGATCCCGTGTCTATTTTTCTCTTTTGTTTTTTCTCATTAATGAATTAAAAATAACATGACTACGATGACAAAAAAAAAAAAAATAACATGACTACGAACATTTCACTTTATTTATTTTTTTCAATAAAAGCGCTTTTAATATAAAAAAATATATTGGTGTAAAAAAAATCAAAAAAATATATACTTTTTTTCAACATTGACTATATAAATTTATGAGTTTTTAACAACACACAATCGTTAATGTATTAGATTTAGTATAAAAACTTATAAGCATTTATCATTTTCACGAACTCATATAAACACGGTTCAATATATGAAATAAAGATTTTTGTTTATCCGTCTCGTTTTTTTGTTTGCTTATTATTTACAATTTTTAAGGATTCACGATTCGTTTGAAATTGAATTATTTTTCCAGTTTTTTTATCAATCTCTCAGCAGGTTAATTTATGTATCCACCCAAAAAAACGGCAATTAATTGACTCTTTATCTTAAAATCAATACTTTGCCCAAAAGAAACAAATATTTGTGTGTATATATGTATTTGAAATTATACTTAATTATTAAAACTAATTATATAAATATATACATTATATTTGAAAGTATTTGAAAGTAGGATTAATAATAATAAATACTAAATAGAGGAGTATAATTTACTAGATTCTAATTATTTAGTTTTAAACTGGCTTTGAGTTTTTTACTTTTTGTTGTGTTAAATATAATTCTCAATATCTTGTATAACATTCCAGTGAGAAATGTGTCTATGTATTACTACAACTCATAAACATATGGATGGGTGTGGCGTGCAATTAACAAACATGTAGGGGTGTATATGCAATTACCAGACATAGAGAGGTGGGAGTGCAATTAGTAAAACCATAGAGGGGAGGGCGTGCAATTAGTCAAAACATAGAGGGCTGGGCTTGCAATTACCAAACATGGAGGGGTGTAAATGCAATTAATAAACCTGGGGAAGGGAGCTAGCAATTAAAAATCAAAGAGGGGTGTGCGTGCAATTAACAAACAAAGAGAGGTGTGCGTGCAATTAGCAAAAAAAGAGGGGGCGTGCGTGCAATTAGCAAACAAAGAGGGACGCGCGTGTAAACATTGATGGGCTGTTTTGCAATTAACAAACATGGAGGGGTGTTTCGCAATTAACAAACATTGAGGGGGTGTTTTGCAATTAACAAACAATAAAGGGGTGTGACTCAACTAACAAATATGGAAGGGGTATATGTGCAAATAAGCAAACATCTAAGGGCGATGCGTGCAATTAAAAACCTAAAGGGGGATATCGACATAAACAGATTCCAGGGGAAAATATTTAATATGCAAAAGTTAAGAATATCTAAAAATAAGCGAGAAAGAGTGGGCACAAATTACTAACAATAATTGATATATCTAATTTTGAATATTAGTATCTGAGTTTTTAATCAACTGAAAATTAAAGGTAAATGATGAAAACATATGAGACTAAACTCAGAATAATTTACTTTCTCATGAAAGAAAAATTCAGAAGAAGTTGTAGGAAGAAGAAGCATCTAGAGGATGGATGAGATATGTAAGCACCAATGCTACCACCATTAGCAAATATGCAATCCCTTGATCTATCGATGTTCCTGTTTACCACAGCAATCTCGATTTCAAAATATTTTCAAATCATATACTAGTTGGGAGAATGATCTAGGATTCAGAATCGAATTTGAATAGAAATTGAATCAATGCTGAAGATTTTGCAATGTGAAAGAAGATAAACGAATTTGAAGATATTTCGTAGATTTAGATTCGAATGTTCAGATCTGGAGAGATGAAGCGAGAATGTGATTATAGAACATAGAAATAGGAGAATATTACCGTCGCTGGTTGGAGATGGAGCAGGAGCTAGGGTTTGCGCGCCGGCGATTGAAGAGATGATGGCGAAGACGAAACCGACGAAAGGAATAACGATGACGGGGTTTCTAGACGTCATCTCTTTCGATATGTACGCGATTTCCTGGTTACAAGATTTACTCGGCGGAGAGATCGATATATACGACGATAAAGACGGCCCTGAACGATTCTCCGGCGAGAGAGACGACGGGAGAGAGAAACCCTACGAGAGGAGGAGAGAGGAGATGCAGAGTAAAGGTCAAGCGCTTTTACAGTAGAAGACTGTTTGACGGTTACTGGCTATGCCGGTAATCACGTGAAATATATTGTCAAATTATTAAATAAGTTAATGACACGTGTCGTTCTCATTGAGTATTCTCTTTGTTTTTTTATTGAACCTTCCTTGATGGTTCATTCATTACAATATTTGTAGATAATTAATTCTATACGCTAAATAAAACACGTATAGTTAAAAGTGTAAATATTGGTGCAAAAACTTAATTTTTTCAATAAAATACAAATAAATGTATTTCTAAATTCTGACAAATATTCTTCTTTATTAGTCAACAAATATAGGCTGTAATTTATAAAGTTCTGTTGACGGAAATCAATAAATTTCCCCAAAAACAACCATATATTATAAAGAAATAAAAATAGTAAAGTAAAATAAATTACAAAACTGACGAAAGAAGCAACATTT
>KE152346.1:284880-310857 GCA_000411095.1 Aethionema arabicum | reverse complement strand
TATATATATATATATATATAATCATACTAAGAAAACATATATTTTTGCTTAAACAATAATATAATTTTAAAAAATTATTAATATTAGTATAATTTCATAAACTTCAAATTGATCTTGCTAAAATTATTCTTGTAATTAAGAAAAATAAACGTGCACGTC
Source organism: Aethionema arabicum (assembly GCA_000411095.1). NCBI lineage: Eukaryota > Viridiplantae > Streptophyta > Magnoliopsida > Brassicales > Brassicaceae > Aethionema > Aethionema arabicum. The sequence goes on along the minus strand of KE152346.1, from coordinate 310,698 downwards.
AGCATGAACCATTAACGGCAGCTTAGTTATTGCAAGTCGTTTTCCTTGTCATTGTTTCAGAAACTACTAGTTAAAAACGATAACTACCAAACGCTGCCGTTTTCGTCAGATAAACATTAATTGTTAAATACGACGTCGTATTGTTTTCGTACATAGTTGCTCTTACACAACTCTGTCGTGTGAAAAGAAGCGAACCAAATTTTTATACAAAAACAAAAGCATAAACCCAGATTTTCTTCCAACATTACCAAACTTCGAATTCAACGAGAATCAAAGAATACTAAAAAGACAAAGTTAGAGAGAGAAAAATATAGAGAGAGAAAGTCTGTGTATTTGTGTGTCAACAATTCTCCTTAGATTTTATTTATCACTTTTCTCTTTTTTATATTCTCTCTTTTTTTTCTCTTCTTTTGGATTTGGGTTTCAAGAAAAATCAAATCTTGAAGTTGAACACAGCAGAGAAGTTAAAAAAAGCAAAAGATTCAATTTTTAATCTTCAAAGTGTTTCAATTTCTTCACTAAGAAGCCATTTCAGCTTCTAGGTCTTTGTTTCTCCTCTGTTAATTTCTGGGCTTTTGCAATTTCTGGGTTTAACTCCAAAAAATATGGCTGATTCGAGCAAAGTAAGACTTGTTCGTTGTCCAAAGTGTGAAAATCTCTTATCAGAGCCTGAAGATTCTCCATTTTATCAATGTGGTGGCTGTGGAACTGTTCTTCGAGGTAACTTTCCTACTTAATTTTACTGGGTTTATGTTAAATTTCTCAAATTAATCCCCTTTTCAACAAATCAAAGTTAATTAGGGTTTCTAATTTTAACCTCAAAAAAAGGATTCATCTTTAGTTACCCTAAATAACCTTTAATTTTCTTTCACAAACAGCCAAAATCAAAGAACGTGAAGCAGATTCAGTTTCAGAAAAATCCGAAGAAGATAAATCCAAAGAAATCTCAGTTAAAACAATGGTAATGGCTTCTAGTTCATCATCATCTTCTTCATCATCAGATTCAAAAAGAATCGATTTTGATTCATCTAAACCCGACCCAAAATCAAAATCTGGAAGACAAACATTGGGTTCAAATCAATTTACAAAAAGTTACGATCTTGAAGAACAAAAAGATGCAGCAATTAACCAAGATCGAGCTGGATTACTTCGAAAACTCGATAAATTAAAAGAACAACTTGTTCAATCTTGTAATGTGATTGAAACCCCTAAAGAACAACCTCAAAATTCATCATCTTCAAGTTTAAAAAACCCGAATTTACGGTTTTTTAGCTCAGATCAACATATAGGACAACCTTCTTATCACCTCGAAAAACCGCCATTTCATTACAATGGAGTTCCTCCTCAAAGGTACCAAATTCATGAAAGATTACAACAACCTTACTTTCCAAGTCATGATCTCTTCGAAAATTACCCGAAAAATCGACATTTTCATCAACAATCTTGTTCTTGTTACCATTGTTGGCGAATTTCGATAACTCCTGAACATCATCTACCATATAGTAATACCGGTTTATATGATAATGTCGGTCCATTGCGTAATCCTAGAGGCTATATAATACCACAAGGTCATGGAAGAAGATGGTCTAGTAACTTAAACGATGGAGAAATCGATGGTTTTTGTCGAAATCGCCCTCGTGGATTACGGCAAATTCGCCCTTTAGGTTCCGGTGCACCGTTTATAACATGTCAAAACTGTTTTCAGCTTCTTGAATTACCTAAAAGATCTGAAATTGTTTCGAAACTACGATGTGGAAGTTGCTCTTGTTTGATCGATTTATCGGTCATTGATAAGAAGAAATTCGTTCTTTCGACAAATCAAGATCGAAATCGACAAGTTAAAACCACAACAAATGCTGATTATACTTCAGATGAATATGATCTTCATGGTTATGTATTCCATTCATTAGATGATGAACAAGTACCGGTTAATGTACCGATCGGTCCAAGGGCATTTTCGGAATCTGAAGATGACGAAGAATGTTTAGATAAATTCGAGTTTTCGACGATGAATCATGATAGATCTGGTGTAGGAAGTAGAAGTTCAAGATCTGAACAAGAGAAAGTGAGTTTAAGTAAATCAATTATGAGACAAAACTCAATGAAAGAAGCTTCATTAGCTACTGAAATGGAGATTTCATTTAATGAGTATTCTCAATCTAAAGATTTAAGATCGAAAAAAGGCGGTTTTGCGAGTATTGTTAAAAGAAGCTTGAAAGATTTGACGAAATCGATTCAGAGTAAAGAAGATGAAGGAAGTAGAAGAAATGTTTCGGTTAACGGTTATGTTTTAACCGAACGTTTGATTCGAAAAGCCGAAAAACTAGCCGGGGATATTCAGCCCGGGAATTACTGGTACCGCAGCGATTTCGAAACTAAGTAACTAACTTTATAACTAACTTTGTAACTAACTTAACTAACTTTTTTTTGTTTGGTATGTGTATATAATGTAGGTATGATTATAGAGCTGGATTTTGGGGAGTAATGGGCGGTCCATGTCTTGGCATATTACCGGTATATATATATATTTATACTTAAGGTCTTTCAATATTTGAAGTTAGTAGATTTAATTAATTCGACATGAAATTATTTAGTTAGGTAGATGAGATAGTTTTGACGGTTATAACGTTTTTGGTGTCTATATTTAAAGATTGAACCGGAATTTTTTGAATATACACAAAAATAATTAATTATTTTTTCTGTTAATAACATATTTATATTTATTAACAATTGCATTAGTTTACGACTTATTTTTAATAGTCCTTGATTTTTCAATTTTGTTTTTGTCAAAATTGAAAAAAAAACAAATTAAAAAATTGTGTTCGGATGGTTATTTATTTTTTTCCTTCAAAATTTGAAGAGTTGCTATTTATTTACTTTCAAAATTTACTCTGAAAAATAGATTTTTGAAGAAAAAAAAAAGAAAAATTATCATTGAAATTATATTCTTCGTTTTTGTTTTCAATTTAAATAATCTTTATAATTTGAAGAAAAATTTGAAAAAAAGAACCATTGGAAATAATCTTAATACTAACTATATATCTAATAATTTACCAAAAAAAAAAACTATATATATCTAATACAGATATTTTTTATATATGTAGTGTGTCTCGTAATAATGCAATTTTTTTTTATCGAATTGGCTTGGAATTTTTGTAATTTTAGGCTTGGTCTTGGGTGCATTTGTATAATTGATTGTTTTATATATTTTTTTGTAGCCGTTGATCGAGGAACTGAATTTTCCGATACCGGAAAACTGCTCCGGTGGAACAACGGGAGTATTTGTAAACGGAAGAGAACTTCATAGTAAAGATTTAAACTTGCTTGCAGGTAGAGGTTTACCGGTAGAGAGAAATAGATCTTATATTTTAGATATTACCGGTAGAGTTGTAGATGAAGATACCGGTCAAGAACTTGACTGCCTCGGAAAATTAGCCCCAACGTAAGAAACACAAAAAAAAATTAATTTATTTTTTCTATAATGATTTTTTAAAAGTTTTTATTTATGTGATTTTTTTGTTTTGTGATTGTGTAGGATTGAGAAGTTGAAGAAAGGATTTGGTATGAGATTGCCTAAAAGAGCTGTTTAAAATTTGTAGAATTAATTATTATTATTGTAATTTTGTTAAAGAAATGCAAAAAAAAAATTATGGTATTGGTAAGTGTGATTTAAAAGAATTTAGATTTGAAAAAAAAAAGGTTTAAAAATTAGATTTTAATGAGTATTGAATTTCATTAGATTAAAAAGGGCGGACCGGAGAAAATGCGGTTCAAGAAAAAACTAGACCGGTTAAGTATATATAGACATTGATTTTTATTGAAGGCCCAAATAAGATTATTTTTTTAAAAATGGGCCCGTTAAAGATTAACTTGTTTGTTAGCGTTGGGCCCATAAGTATACTATATTGCACATCAAGGAATGTAGTTTTTTGTATTTATAAGAAATTTATTTAAATTTTGAGTGCATTTTAACTAAATCTAAAATTATAATTCTAATTTTATCACGTTATAAATATAAAAAATTGGAATTATAATTTTAGATTTAGTTATAATTTTAGTTTTGCGAGACACGAAATTTATAAATATATAAAAAAATATGATAATATCTCATACTGTATTATTACATCATTAAATAGCTATTTAATAGAAAAATGTTGACTCCAAACATAGAAGTTCTCTTTTTATTTTTATGTTATTTTTATACATTTAATTTTTGTTTTTCTCGCATTAATTTTAAGTTATGAAAAAAGTTATCTTAGTTTAATTTGCGAAAACGACGCCGTATTTCATAAGCCAATACCTTTCAATAACCTCCGGCGTGCGTCCAGGGATCCTTCTGGCTATCAACGGCCACCTATACATGTAAAATTAATGTTTAACATAATTACAAAAATACCCTTGTTGAAATTACGAAACTACCCTTAGCTGACCTGTCACCAACGAGTTTGAACATCCGATGAATGAGATCAGCTTCTTGTTCGGACATGTTCACATCTTCCCATTTATTACTACTTACTTCTGTAACTCACGAGTTAAAAAAAAATACTATCTTAAATTTATTTATAGTTAATAAAAAAATCATGATTTATAAGAATTTAATTGATGATTTATTTATTTATAACAATGTATAAGAAATCTCAAAACCCTACAACTTACAAATTCTTCTATTATATATAATAAAGTATATTAAAAATAATTTGTATTTAACGAAAATTACGAAATACACATATTACTTTTTTGCTTGTAAATATTTATATCAAATGTATATTTAGATTTAGGTTTCTAGGCGTATTGTTTTCAAATTTAATTATCTACTTGTAGCATCACAAATCGAAAGAAAGCTGACCTTCGGAAGAAGAAGACGTCGTCGTTTTGCTCTGATTTCGTATATATTTCTTCATTTTTATTTGTTGAAAAATAAATCAAACTATCAAATTATCAGATTATGTAATTTGAAACAAAAATATAAAATAGAAAGAAACCAGGGTTAATTCTTTTACAAACGAAACAAAATTTTAATGGAAGTTGAGTCTTGTAGATTCTGACCAAATTCTAGGGATATATATTTACATTTCCTAGATTTTTTAATTTATAATTTTTTTTTTTTTGTAAAAATAATTTATAGATATTAGGGACCAATAGAAAAAAAAAACTCGTACTAATAAATTGAAAAAATTAAATGAATGTAATTTAAAGCGTTGCAGCTTTTTCAATGAGCGTAAACGTGAAAAATATTTTATTTTAAAGGTGTTTTAATTTTGAAATAGATGGTTTTCTAGCGTTTTAAAGAGCTTCTCATTTATAGTACTAGTGTAACAATTTCAACCATTCAATAAGCTTTATTTGACGTTTGATATATAAAAATAAAATACTTTAAAACATAAATTGTATTTATGACATTTCCCACTTGTTTAGAAACTAAAGCAGTGATTCTGTTTCATTAAAATTGATCTCTTTACCAAGTCGATAGGAGTTAAAAATATTTAACAAAATACACATTTAATTTCTTTTTCTCAGTAAATCCACATTTAATTAACTATTAATTTTAAAAATAATTGTGAAAAACTTTAAAAAACCTTTCTTATTAAACAGACTGGGTATTATTTTTTAAAATTAAAATCCTGAAAAATATCTAGAGTCACCTTAAACATCATATATATGGGATGATGTTATTGTTAGAGTATTATCATCGTCAAATTAAATACAATAATAAATTATATGAAACACAGATCACGTGTACAATACTATGTGGAGTAGATTATTGTCTTTGTCAAATTTAAACACACCAATAGTAACAATAAAATTTCAACTCTACGAATAAAAAACAAAATTATATATAGTGAATTAAATACAATAAAATTACACAACCAAATAAAATAAAGAAAATAGGATAATACATATATATAATATATACACAATGACATAGAAAAATATACTCAGTGAAAATACTACTTTTTCTATTATTTCTCAATTCCCAAACAAATCTTTATTTTTAAAGATTAGCGGTCCAAGATCTTGATATTGACTTATAAAATGATGATACAATACATAATACAAATTCCTAATAAAACAAATCTACATGGTTATATTATATTATAGCTTTACACAAACCACAAGCTCACATGGTGGAACCGTTCATGAGTTCATGAAGCTATTCTAAAGGACACAATGGTAATTATGCACGATTTATGAACTACACATTGAAAGAGAGAGAGAGATAGAGAGAGAGGAATCAGTACCGGTCAAGAACTCCGGTTCTGTCCTGAGCAGCCATTCTTTCGCAAACATCAGCTAGAGATTTGAGATTGCATCTAATAAGAGCTTCCACAAAGTAACAAGTCTCGTCTTTGGTGTTACCTTCTGGTACATCGACCACAAATGACTCGATCACCATTGTTCCAGGTCTGCCTTCTATTATCTCTGGATGTACGGTCAATACTGATGAGTAGTTCTGCAAGAACAGTAACTGATCAAAGTTAGGACATTGATTGTATATAGTGCAAGCTAAAGCTAATTTGAGACATAGGACACGAGATGAATCAAAAAACAGTGACTAAGTTAGTTCATTGCAAGATGCTAAAGGAAGCTAAAGGGGATATAAGGCAACAGAAACAATAATCCTGAGTTCTGTATAGTTCATTGAAAGATAATCTAAATTGAGACTCTAGATCTATAAAAACAGCGACGAAGTCGACGTGTAGTTCATGGGAAGATGCTAAATGCAGCTAAATGGGGACATAAAGCACTAGCTTCAATGAAACTGTAATTGAGTCTTAAGTGTAGTTCATTAAACGAGAGACTAAAAACGCAGATGAATGGGGAGATAAGGCAGTAAGATCCATCAAAAACAATGATCCAGTTTGTGTATTGAATTATGCTATAGCCATTTAATAGGGAAGTGAAGAAATTTGAAAACAGTAATTGGGGACATAAGGCACTAGCTCCAATGAAACAGTAATAGAGTCTAAGTGTAGTTCATTGAACGAGACTAAAGGCAGCAGCAGCTGACTAGGGACATAAGGCAGTAAACTCCGTCAAAAACAATGATTGAGTCTAAGTGTAGTTCATTGAAATATGCTATATCTAGCTAATGGGGAAGTGAAGAGATTTTATGTATAAACCAGAGATTGAAGAGGGAGATAAACCTTGAGTCTGTGATCACCACCAACGATTTTGATACCAAGAATGTGTTCATTATCGTCAAGGAGTTCTAATCTCTCGGTGCTTGTGGTAGCTGGGAGACCAGATTTAACGTCTACCTCACGAACACTGCCAATTCCAATATCACCTTTCATAACACACCTACTGACGAAGGGCTTGTACTTCTGTGGCTGATCGAATCTCCTCACGAGCGACCAAACCTGATGAAAATTCAATCATAATCAGCTCAAAGTTTAAAATTCTTCGAGTTTAGTTTCATTAGCATACAAAATTAAGCAATAAACGATGGATCACAGGATCAGTGTTGTTTATTTCCTCTAAAACTATAGCATATATGAAATCAATTAAAAAACCAGCACACTAACGATCTCAGAGATTCGCATCAATCCTAGAGAAACCGATTCGACGAGTGTAAAAGCATATAACGCAATTGGATCTCTTCAAAAGAGATCAAACCTGCTGAAAATTCAAAGTAATCAGTTCAAATTTGAATATATTTGCATTGAGTTGTAGAACATTAGTAAATTAAGCAATAAACGACGTATCGAAGCTGCTTATTACCCTAAAACCACAACAATTTGGATCTGATTTGCAAAGAAAACGAACACTCGATCTAAAAAGCAGTAGACAGTCAAAGAGGAAGATGGAGAATCTCCACTCGCATGAATCCAGAGGAATCCGATTCGACTAATAAAAAGGAACATCACAAAATATCGAGAGCGAAGGGTAGTGGTAGAAACAGATACTTACGAGATGCACAGGAGCTTCAATATGCTTAACGAGAACAGATGAGCACTGATTTTCCTTAGGATCGTGTATATGATTCATCCGAATCTGAAGAATCTCTGCAGCGACACCGGAACCGTCTCCGGCACCACCGCCGATTCCGATTTCCATCATTCGAAATCTTACCTCAATTCAACTTCAATCTCGATTAAAGAAAACGTGAACTGCGAATCTATTTGTCAAACAGAGATGAAATTGAAAGGAGAATATAAAAGATTCGATGATTCGAGAAACTTTGATTGAGTGATTGAGATAACGATTGAGGCTTCCAAGTTGCAGAGAGTTTGGTGCAATGTACAGAGGATTTGCGTGAGCTTCATATTCCCTCGAATTTCTATTTTAAAATTATAGTGCATTTTTATTATATGTGTGGGTCCATATATTTTTGGCAGTACATTTTATTTTAATTTAATTATTATTCGCATATTCGATTATCATGGATATCTTGGTGTAACAAATCTTAACAAAATCAACATTTTATTATTTATTATAAATGTTTTCTCCTATTATATATTGTAAATTTGAAGTCGGGTCATTAAATTTTTTTATTTCTGAAATAAAATAAAGTTTTATAGTAAAGTTCAATGAATGTATTACATATACTGATATACATATGCTTTAAATCTAATGTATAGTTTTTATTTATTTATTTATAAATAGCCAATTTATATAATATTATTACATGTATAGTTACTAAGTTATGATTGGTCTACAAAAATTACATTTTAATATTTTTAGCAAACTATATATTCTTTTGTTCTTTACGCAAATGATATTTGACAAAAGAAAAATTAAATAATCATATTATCTGTTTTAAAAATATATAAAAAATTATAATTTTGCATATTTTTATGTAGGAAATTTATATATTTTTGAATAAAAAATAGAGAAATCAAAGAACAAAAGCCTTATTCTTTTGTCCTGGTGAGTTAGGTAAGTATTCTTTACAAATGTCGGGCCAAATTTATTTTATTTATTTATTATATGATATACATTGTGGAGTTATGACGAAATTATTAATACAAGGTATTGTACCCGCGCGTTCCGCGCGGGTTAAAGGTTTAAATACATCTATAAAGAAATACATCTTTTTGTAGAAAGAAGTATACATTTTGTATAACAAGAAATAAATAAGAAATTTTACCTTTTACTGGACCATGAATACATAGAAACCATATCTCTACATACACTAAAAAATCACACGAAAATTACCTATTTAAGTTAGTGTTCGATTTTGAGGATTAGAAAAACTTAGATTACTTTTTAATAACGATTAGAAGAACATGGCTATAAAGAAAAACATAAGGAAAACAAAAACTTGTAATCATGAAATTTAAAGTTCAACCGATTTAGGCAATGCAACATGCATAAAGTAACAAAAACAAAAAGAATATGGAGAACATGTACGTATATATATGTAGAAACATATCACCCACAAGTTACTAAACGAAAAAGTGTTAACAATCACATCTTTTCAAATTTAATCTAAACCATTAGATTTAAGTAAACTAATTATAATCATTAATTTTGAGTAGTTACGAATTGAAAAAGTGTTATCAATTGCATCTTTTCAAAATTAATATGAACCATTGGATTAAGTAAAATAATATTAAACATTGATTATAAGTAGTTATTAAATGAAAAGGTGTTACCAATCATATTTTTTTTCAAATTTAATCTAGATCATTAGATTTAAGTAAATTGATATAAACCATTGATTTTAAGTAGTTATTAAATGAAAATGTGTTAGCAATCACATCTTTTCAAATTTCATATAACCCATTAGATTTGTTAATGACATCATCATTTTAATAGAAAATCAACCACAACTGTTAGATTTAAGATGATGACATCAATAGTCCCTAAAACTCATTTTGTTATTAAATCTCTTCTCTTTAGTCGATTTTGGCCGTCTTTATAGAATGGATTTGCCGCCGTGGAAACTATAAAATTTGTTCTCTACATATATTAAAATTTCATTTATATACAAAAGTCTAAAAAATAGTTTCAACAAAATCATATAATTCAACGTTATACCAAAATGCATATAATTATTATAAAAAAGGTAAAACAATTACCTATATATTATAGAAACGATCAATGATAAAATTACTAAAAAACCAAAATAAAAGAAAATGAATATGAGACTAAATAAAAAATTGAAAGACAAAAGGTGTTATAATAATTTGCATATTTTTTGTTTTAATATAAACCATTATATTTAAATAAATCAATCTTATTCATTGATTTTAAGTAGTTATAAACCAATAGATTCTATGTAGACTCTTTTGTTTTTATAAAATACAAGAACTTTAAAGATAATTTCAATATGATCAAGAATACTCATGTAATCTAAAGTTTCACCATTAGAGACAACGCAAGGTTAATAAAATGACTAAAACATTAAAAATATGGAAACCAATGTACCTTTTATATATGTAGAAGAAACCAATACAAGTTTCTTGGAGAAACAGAAATAAACCAATACAAGTTTTTTGGAGAAGCAGAAATAAACCAATACAGTTTCTTGGAAAAACAGAAATTTGAGATTTCTTGGAAAATTAAAAAATTGGAAGTTTCTTTAAAAATCAAAACTCTGATTATATATAGTAATGAAAATGTGACATAACTCACATCTCTACATAATGAATCTAAACCATTAGATTTTAATAAATCATTATCAACCATTGATTGAATGGTTACTAAATGAAAATGTGTCAGATTTAAATTTAAATATTAAAATAAATATCGACCATTAATTAAAAGGTGTGATAACTCACATCTTTTCAGTTTTAATTTTGACCATTAGATTATAAGTAGTTATTAAACGAAAATGTGTTATCAATATTTTGCATCTTTTTAGTTTTAATCTAAACCATTAGATTTAAGTAAATTAATCTTAACCATTGATTCTAAATAGTTACTAAACGAAAATGTGTTATCAATCAATTGCATCTTTTCTGTTTTAGTCTAGACCATTAGATTAAAATATTAATATGAGCCATTGATTCAAAGTAGTTACTAAACGAAAATGTGTTATCAAACACTTGGATCGTTTTAGTTTTAATCTAGACCATTAGATTTAAATAAATTAATCTTCACCATTGATACTAAGTAGTTACTACACGAAAAAGAATTATCAACCACTTGTATTTTTTCAATTATAATCTAAAATCATTAGATTTAAGTAAATTAATTTTAATCATTGATTCTAGTGGTTACTACACGAAAAAATGTTATCAACCACTTGCATCTTTTCAGTTTTAATCCAGACCATTAGATTTAAGTAAATTAATCTTAACCATTGATTATAAGTGGTTATTACACGAAAATGATTTATCAACCACTTGCATCTTTTCAGTTTTAATCTAGATAATTAGATTTAAGTAAATTAATCTTAATCATTGATTCTAGTGGTTACTAAACGAAAAGGTGTGTATATGTGTTAGCAATGACATCCATACAAATTTAATCTCAACCATTGATATAGATTGATGACATCATCATATGTTTTGAAAACCAATCATAACCGTTGGATTAAAAATGATGATATTATCAGTCCTTAAAACTTATTTTGCTATTATATATAGATTAAGCTAATAAATATTTATTTTAGAAAGATTGTGTGTTTATTCTACCAGAAATTGATCAAAATCAAATTTTAACCTAACTTTTTTTAAAAATTAATTAATATTGTTGACTGTTTTGGTTAATGCTTTACATTGTCACTATCATCTTAAGGTTCCAATCTAGAGTATTCCTTAATCCTTATATAGCTACAACAATCTTTTATTTTATTTTTATAAATTACATTAAATAAATACATTTTTAGTGTGTTACGTATCATTATCTAACTTAAATATCAATTTTGTGAAAAAATGAACAATCACTATCCACAAGTTGACATATATTGCTGTCCCAAAAATGTAATCCATATAAATATAATACATTATTGTATAATTGTATCATTTATTTATTTTTTGAATCAAGTGATTCTATGTTGGCCCAATATCATAGTGGGCTTAGTTTTGTCATTTATAGGCCCAACGATACAACACATTAGGGAGAGTTAAACGGCAGATATTTTATGATGATGACACGTGTCAATACGTTGGCTGACAGGGAAATTTTTATTTTGGAAATAATTAAAATAAATATTAATATTTTATATTTTTAAAACTATAGACTAAAACCGGCGGGATATAAAAGGCGGCTACAACCACCTGGGACACGAAATGTGGACTCTACTGACGCTCTTTGCTTCATGCAACCGAACATTTGGCTAGCTTCGATCATTTTTATGTAAGATTACCATTTTACCCTCCTCTTGCGCATTGGTCAAAGTCAACTAGATATTTGTTACGCTTCTTTCTCCCGAGCGGACGGGTTTGATTAAAAAGACTAAAACACCCCTAGCTTACACGTTTAATTACAGATGAATTTCGTTTTCGTTCTTTGACACTCCATCGATGGATTTTGTTTTAGATTTTTAGGGTTTGACTAAAATTAATGAAACTTGTGGAATAATTAAACATAAATTTAATATAGTTAAGTGATGATTTAATTTAATTTTTTTTTTTTGGTTTAATTTCATAACGACATTTACCAAAGTTTTCTCGGCTATTTATAACTACTCTCCAACCACCAAAGGTTTCTTCTTCTCCGATCCGTAAATAAATTAGTAAAATGAGGACATTTTCGTCATTAAGAATATTCTTTCTCTCTCTGTGACCTCCACGTGACTTGATTCTCTCTCTTCTTCCTTCGTTCTCTCATATATATAAATCGGTTTGCATCTGCGTATGTGAAAGAGAGAGAGAGATTCATGAATCAATTGAATAACAACAAAATCGATTTCGGAATCTTGTCTCGTCTCTTGTGATTCATCGTACGTGTTATTCAAATTCTTCTTTCTCTTCTATTGTCGCCATTGTTGGAATCTTCGCGAGATCTGATTCAAAAAATTCTGATGATCCTCTACGGCTGATCCTACGGTCCCGATTCGCTGTTTTTGAAATCCTCCATAACAGAAAAGGTACGCAAATCGCAATTTCTCATATATCGCAAATCGTAGTTCACTAATCTCAAATCGTACACTGTTGATTAATCGAATCGAATCGTCGTTTTCGAGACTCGTGTTTCTCTTCTTCGATCGCTGTTTTTTTTTTGTTTATTCCAAATTTTTCTCGCGAAAATCTGTAAAATCTGTCGTTATTTTTTTCCCCGATTTCATAGTGTTTCGCTAGGTAGTGTTCTTCGTTGATTACAGAAATAGAGATCAAATTTAGCAAAAAAATGAAGTAATTATTCAAAGAATCGGTCAAATTTATGATTATATAATACATTGGCATAATTACGAACCGTTAAATTAATTACACAATTTATATCGGTCTGTTTTCATTTTCAATTTTAGGTTCTTGTCCAATAATTAATCATGTTTAAATCCAAAAATATGTTATTAGTCCCATAATTATAGTGTTATTGTTAACTAAAATATAATAATTTTAATGATTTATTTTATTTATTTTTGGTAACGATGTGCTTTATTGCACGTGGAAGCACATCTGTACCACGGACCCAGTCCAACCGTTTAAGCTCTGTTTCGAGAAAAAAGTATAATTATTCGTTTGCTTCGTAATCGTGGCTATTAATTAAATTTAAATAACGTGTAATTTCAATAATAAAATTAGTTTTTTAATACACCAAAAATTAGTTGTTAAAACCATTTAAAAACGTTACAGTTATTTATAATTATTAGGAAATTAATTTAAGTTAAGAGTGATGATATAGTGACAACATTTTACTATTTTCAATTGTTTCTGTGTTAGAACATTATGAATTATTTTTTTATAATAAATTCAATTTAAATTACGAGTAATTTCAATGATAAAATTAGCTGTTTAGTACACCAAACACTAGTTGTTCAAACCATTTGAAATCGTTAAATTTATTTATAATTATTAGGAAAATATTTTTTAAGTTAAGAGTGATGACATAGTGACAACATTTTACTATTTTTAATTGTTTCTTATTTAAAACATTATGAATAATCATTTTTTATAATAAATAAAATTAAATTACTAAATTAGCTGTTTAAAACACAAAAAAATAGTTGTTCAAACCATTTAAAAACGTTACATTTATTTATAATTATTAGGAAATTAATTTAAGTTAGAGCGGTCATATATATATAGTGACAACATTTTACTATTTTTAATTGTTTCTGTTTAAAACATTATGAATAAATTAATTTTTAGTCAAATTATATACGTTACGTTATTATTTCCACATATGTAAAGTATGCACTAATTAAGGTTAGTTCAAAGTTTTATAATATAATACTTTTGATTCTTTTCTTATTAATGATTAAAACTGTTTTCTTTTTGTTGTACAGAGTTTTGGTCATAGAGAATGGCGTGTAATGCAGCTATGGCACCTACATCTCCAGACGTGTTTAAAGAACATATCGGTCTCCGTAGATCATTATCCGGTCAAGATTTAGTCGTGAAAGGCAGTACTATACGAAGATCAAGTTCAGACAATCACCTATGTTGTCATAACAATAACAACAATCGAATTCGAGCTGTATCTGTTCAGCGTCCAAGTTCAGGGTTCAAGAACAGTCGATTTCCGTTTCAAATCTCGAGTTCTATAATCCCAAATCCGATAAAATCGTTGCTTTTTGATCCAGAAAGTGATCAGATTGAGACAAGTTTAGATGTAAGTGGAGCTAAGAAAGTGAATTGGGTAGAGAAATTGTTGGAGATAAGAAGACAATGGAAGAAAGAGGAATTAACAGAGAGTAGAGATGATAATATTGAAGAAGAAGAAGATAGTGTTTGTGTAGTGAATTATGAATCTGATGATGAAACTGAAGATATTGAATGGAATCAAGAATCTTTCTCTAGATTACTTGCTAAGGTATCTTGGTCTGATACTAAGGAGTTTTCTCAATTAGCTTTATTGTGTAACTTAGCTTACACAATACCTGAAATCAAAACTGATGATTTGAGAAGATACTATGGATTAAAGTTTGTTACATCTTCTTTAGAGAAGAAAGCTAAAGCTGCGATTTTACGAGAGAAACTCGAGTTAGATTCGATACGAGTTCCGGTTTCTGCACCTGAAGAGGAGAAGATTCAGATGCAGCAGCGTTCATCTTCTGCTGCTTCTGCTTATAAGATAGCTGCTTCTGCTGCTTCTTATATTCATTCTTGTAATGCCGAAAAACCGGAGAAACTTGTGTATAAATCAGCTGTTGCTGCTCAAGCAGCTGCTACAACGATGACTGCAGTGGTTGCAGCTGGAGAAGAGGAGAAGCTTGAAGCAGCTAGAGAGTTGCAGTCGTTACAGTCTTCTCCTTGTGAATGGTTTGTGTGTGATGATCCAAGTACATACACTAGATGCTTTGTGATTCAGGTAAAATCTTTAACTTTAGTCCCTAAACTATCTGGATATGGTGAAAACAACCCTTAACTATCGAAATGGTTTTTTAAATCCTGAAAATTTGATAACAGGGTTTTAAAATCCTAACGGTTTTTTTAAAAATCAAAAGTAAAACACAAACTAAACCAAAATTTATCCAAAAAATAGAATTTAAATTTGGATTCATTATACAATAATTTCAAGTTTAAATTTGAGATTTTTGTTAGAAAAACCTAGTTAAATATTAAGATTTAGAGTTTAAAAAATCAGGGTATGAAAGTTCAGGATTTAAATAGGGGAAAATGGTAAAATAAACCACAAACTTTGCTAATTTGGTGAAAAAAACCATCAACTTTCAAAATGGATTTTTAAACCCAAACTTTAATAACTGAGTGTTTTACACCCTGAACTCTAATAATCATGTTTTTTAAACTAAAATATCAAATTGAAACTTGAATTATAGTTTAACTAATCCAAATCTGAAATGTATTTTTTTTAAAAGATTGAAACTATGGTTTAATTTGATATTCAAAGTTTAATTTTAATTTTAAAAAATCTTGTAGGACTTAAAAACACGTTTTTCAAAGTTCATGGTCTAGAAAACCCAATTTTCAAAGATCATGGTCTAAAAAACCATTTTTAAAATTGAGGGGTTTTTTCACCAAATTAACAAAGTTTGTGGTTTGTTTTACAATATTCCCTTTACAAACTTATTTTTGATAGTTTGGGGGTTATTTTTTCATCAAAGCTAAATTGTTGAGGATTTAAAGTACTATAATTTTGGTCTTAACATGACAATCAAGAACTCTGTTGTTTCTTAGATGATAATCATTAAATTGAGCTCATATTTTACAGGGATCTGATTCTTTAGCGTCATGGAAAGCAAATCTCTTCTTCGAACCAACTAAATTCGAGGTAAGGATCATGAAAGATGCCAAGAATCTCTGCAATTATGAAGAAATAGAGACAAAAAGATCTATTTTTTCTTGCAGGAAACAGATGTATTAGTCCACAGAGGAATCTACGAAGCAGCAAAAGGAATCTACGAGCAATTCTTACCTGAAATCACCGAACACGTGTCACGACACGGAGATAGAGCTAAGTTTCAGTTTACAGGTCATTCACTTGGAGGAAGTCTTTCATTGATAGTGAATCTAATGTTATTGAGCAGAGGACTTGTTAGATCTGAAGCTATGAGACCAGTAGTTACATTTGGTTCACCATTTGTGTTCTGTGGTGGTCAAAAGATTCTTGAAGAGTTTGGTCTTGATGAAGATTATCTCCATTGTGTTATTATGCATAGAGATATTGTTCCAAGAGCTTTCTCTTGTAATTATCCTGATCATGTTGCTACTATCCTCAAACGCTTAAACGGCGCGTTTCGAACGCACCCTTGTCTCAACCAAAACGTAAGTCCTTTTTTTTTTTTAAATTTAATTTAATTTATTTGTTTTCGGTGAAATCTCTAAACTATTTGTTTTCGGTGAAATAGATTCTAAAATATCAAGTTGGTAAAAAACTTTTAAATTTTTGTTTTTGGACGGAAAAAAACCTTTAAATTTTGTTTTTCTGGTAAAAAAGCTCTTAACTATCAAGTCGACGAAAAATCTCCTGGATTTTGTTTTTTTTGGCAAAAAACCCCTACTTTTTTTGACGAAAAAACTTATCTATAAATTTAATCATTAAATCATTGTTTGTCCCTAATTAAATAAAAAGTTGAGTTTAGACAGTAAAATCAAAAGTTATTAATGTGGTTAATTAAAATTAATATTATATTGTTTAAACGACAATTTAACAATCAACTTAATTGAGAGTTTTTTTTCGCTCTAAAAACAAAGTTTCTGAATTTTTTCGCCAATTTAATAGTTTAGGGTTTTTTTGCAAAAAACAAAATTTACGAGTTTTTTTTGCCAACTTGTTAATTTAGAGTATGTTTCGCAAAACAATAGATAATTTAGGATAATTTTCGCCAACTTAATAGTTTAAGGTTTTTTTTGCAAAAAACAAAATTTACGAGTTTTTTTGTCAATTTGTTAATTTAAAGTCTATTTCGCAAAAAATAGATAGTTTAGGAGGATTTTTGCCGCTATTCCAATACTTTAACGGTTTGTTAGAATTTAGGATTTAGGATCTCTCATGCTCCTGATTATTTATTTATTTTATTTTTTTTGATAGCAGAAATTGTTATATTCACCGATGGGGAAAGTATTTATTCTACAACCAAGTGAAAACGTTTCACCGTCGCACCCTTGGTTACCAACAGGAAACGCTCTCTACGTTTTAGACAAGAATCTTGAAGGCTATTCTCTTTCAGCGTTACGTGCGTTTCTAAATCGCCCACACCCGCTCGAAACGCTGAGTCAACGAGGAGCTTATGGCTCAGAAGGTTCAGTTTTGAGAGATCATGACTCAAGAAACTACGTTAAAGCTGTAAACAGCGTTCTCCGCCAACACACTAAAGTTATCGTTAGAAAAGTTAGGATAGAACGCAGAACTAGCGTTTGGCCGTTGCTGACGTCAGCAGGACGTAGCGGTTGGAACAACGACGGGAGTTTGACGACTGAGGAGATTATGACACGTGTTTAGTCAACGTGTGAGGAGATTGTGACACGTGGCTAGGAGGAATTAGCGGTTGATGGTTGTTTGTTTGTTGTATATATA
Organism: Aethionema arabicum; assembly: GCA_000411095.1. Taxonomy (NCBI): domain Eukaryota; kingdom Viridiplantae; phylum Streptophyta; class Magnoliopsida; order Brassicales; family Brassicaceae; genus Aethionema; species Aethionema arabicum. Next base: position 292,665 of record KE152346.1, on the reverse strand, counting down.
ATATAATGCGTTTGTTTCATTTATTTTTGGTGAGTTAAAAAAAAGTTAATAAAATGTTGTAGGAAAACGTAAATATAACACTTTTCTATAGTAAATTTATAGTTTAATTCTATAAATAAATGAAATTTAATTTCTTATTTTTGTCAAAAAATTAATTTCTTATTTAGACCCATAGAAACATTTTTTTTTGAAATAAAAGAAATTTAAGAATCTATATACAAAGAGTAACGAAAAATACATTTTTTTCCACTTCTAACGACATTAGGACATTTTTTTTGGACAAATCTATATACAAAGAGTAACGAAAAAACTATAATATATATTAAAAATAAAGATTATGGTTGCATAGTGGATATATATTTATTTGCTCAAATCCATGGACCACACATATTTAGTGTCATCGCTTGTAATTCATGGGCCTATAATAAAGCCCATCAATAAATAAAGACTTATTAATCACATAATAATAAATAATCTTAATTAATTTTCATTAATCATAGTTAATTCGACAATGTATATATAAGCCACTTTAATATAAAGACGTGGATTATTCACATACTCAAATGAGTATTACGTAGACATCTATTAAATTTTGACTTTGATATATATTCTCTTAAGTAATTTTTTTTTAAATAAGCTGTATATTTTATCTAAAATGACGAAAAAGCCCTTGCTAATTCACTAAATCTCCTTATCCTCGTCACCAAACACCCCCCACTTTTTCTCTCCTTCTCAGAGCAGAAATTGAAAATGGAGAATGAAAAAAAAAGAGAGTAAAATTAGGATATGAAAAAAAAAAACCTAATCAATATATATAAACATCTTCGTCGTGTCTTCTTCATCATCTTCTTCCGCACGATTTCAGTCCGTCAGTGTTGTTTGTGCGCTGATCAATTGTCGCATTTGCCTCTCGATTTGTCGATACTGCTAGATTTCCTCCTCGATTTATCCTAGGGTTCTTATTGATTTACGCCCTATCTGTTTTTAGAATCTAACTAGTTTCTTTTCTCTCTTCGTTTCTTCCTAGGGTTTTTTTTTTCTTCTTTTCGAACCTTTGAATTCGATTTACTCCTTGTGATTTTCTTCATTTTTGCCCGAATATTCGGTGTTTGGATCTAACGTAATCGATTAGGTTCTTACAATTTGAGAAATTCTGGGAGGGATTTCGTGGATTTACAAAGGGAGAATCGAAGGTTTTCTTGGTTTGTAGAATCTGAAGGGAAGGTTGCTTAATAGCAACTGCTAAAGCAACCGTAACGGTTGGGGGATAACTAATTTTTACGGTTGTAATTGTTCTTGATGTGCTTAAATATACTTGCTCTTTGTTAGATTAGGAGGTGGTGTTTGTGTGTATAAAGTCTGTGGCGGTCACGGTTAAGATTTGCATGGGCGAGAATGATTCATGGGCGGCGTCTCCGCCTCCCGGTGGCTTATTTCCGAACGGATTATTGCCAGGGAAGGCTACATCGGTTACACGACCGCTTGATGCAGAGCGATGGGCCAAAGCTGAGAAAAGAACATCACAGCTTATTGCTTGTATCCAGCCAAACTCACCTTCTGAAGATCGCCGTAATGCTGTTGCTAGATATGTGCGGAGGCTTATTATGGAATGTTTCCCTCGTCAGGTTGAGGTAGGGTTCTTATTGTGTTTGTAATCGTTGATATGCAATGATTGTGTTATAGTTCAGCTTCTGGAAGTTTGAATTCTGGTAATTTTCATCTGATCCTTGATTTAATTCACACTTTTTCTGCATCTAGATCTTCACTTTTGGATCTGTACCATTGAAGACTTATTTGCCTGATGGAGACATCGACCTAACTGCCTTCAGCACGAATCAAAATCTGAAGGATTCCTGGGCTAATTTGGTTCGTGATATGTTGGAAAAGGAGGAGAAGAATGAGAATGCTGAATTTCATGTTAAAGAAGTCCAGTATATTCAGGCAGAAGTATGCCCCTTTACTTCCCTGTGCTATGAGTGTGTTTATCTTCTTTCTTTCTATTTCCTAAATTTGTTTCGAGCTATACTACTATTGGAATTATGGATGAGTTGCTTGAGTATTTGGATTGTGTATTAATTTTTACTGGTTTAATGTTTCAGGTAAAACTAATCAAGTGTCTAGTGGAGAATATTGTTGTTGATATATCTTTCAATCAGATTGGAGGGCTGTGTACACTATGCTTCCTGGAGGAGGTTAGCTGCTTTCCCAAGAAAATATTTTCCTGGCTTCTTCTTTTGATTTCAATACCTTTATGTGGTTTTTATATGCAGGTTGACCATTATCTAGGCCAAAACCATTTATTCAAGCGCAGTATCATATTGATTAAGGCCTGGTGTTACTATGAAAGCCGTATATTGGGAGCTCACCATGGGCTTATTTCAACATATGCACTGGAAACCTTGGTTCTTTACATATTTCATGTTTTCAACAACTCGTTTTCTGGACCCCTTGAGGTAGTGTTTATTATGCACCGTCCTTTGTACTGTTAAGACTGTTTCTTTCATCAGTCTCACTCGATTGCTTGCATTTGTAGGTCCTCTATCGTTTTCTTGAGTTCTTTAGTAAGTTTGACTGGCAGAATTTTTGTATTAGCCTCTGGGGTCCTGTTCCCGTTAGTTCACTACCAGATATAACAGGTATTTAAGATTCCCTGTCCGTGTAGCTTTTGCGTTTGTTGTGTGTGAAAACTGTCTCTGGTACTGATTGTTTATCTTACAACGTTTTTTAGCGGAGCCTCCTCGAAAGGATGTTGGAGAGTTACGAGTTAGCGAAGCGTTTCTTAGAGCTTGTAGTAGAGTTTATGCGGTTCAGCCTGCTGAGACTCATGGGCAACCTTTTGTTTCGAAACATTTCAACGTTATAGACCCTTTGCGTGATAACAACAACCTTGGACGTAGTGTTAGTAAAGGTACTTACCCTAGCTAAAAGCTGCTGCCTATCTCATTTTTGTTTGGATCCGTACTTATAGTTTAATGCCTATCTGTTGATCTGCAATTAGCATCCTGTGCATAACTTGCAATTATTCCTTTTTTCCTAGTATGCATCTACAAGATGTACTAAACATTATTACTTTCTTACGCACTTGGATTTTTGTTTTGTCGAGTCAGGTAACTTCTTTAGGATACGAAGTGCATTTTCCCTTGGTGCGAAGAAATTGGCTAGGTTACTTGAATGCCCTAAGGAGGAATTGATCCATGAAGTTAACCTATTTTTTAAGAATACATGGGAAAGGCATGGTAGTGGTAGTCGTCCTGATGCTCCTGGAAATGACTTATGGTTATCAAGACTGGGAGATCATGAACCATATCATCAAGCTCAAAATGTTAGTAATCTTTCTAGCAGCAAAAGAAACCAAAACTCCTTTTGTCACGAGACTCGTCTTGGTGGGGTCGGAGCTCGCAGTATGTCCTCCCAACCAAATAGCCATGGAACAGAAGTTATTTCTAAAGCAACATATCAAACCCAAAAGAGTCGTGGAGTTTCTTACCAGCCTTCCCAGGAGGTCAGTTCAAGTCAAAGTTCATCAATTGTTCAGCAAAGTGTTAAGCCAGAAACAATGGTGAATAGTTTTCATGGAAGACATCTTTTTGCCAGGACCCGGTCTAGCCCTGAGCTTACTGAGACATACGGTGAAGCTCCTTTACACTCAAGGCGTAATAGAGCCCCAGAAGCTGGAAAAGGCCAAACCAATTTTATGAGGGTTGATAGTGTCAGGAAAAAAAACATGGAGTCTGAAGTTTTGTCGAGCCAAATCAGATCTTTGGCCGACTCATCGTCAGTTAGGCATACTCCATCACCTCGAAGTCCCGATAGTACTGTTGACGCAAGTAGTGCAGTTACCAGTCATTATGATGATTTAGGTTCAGTTTCCGTGAATGAAGACTACTCTGTTGCAGGGGAACAGGGAATGCAACAGGAAGAACAGGATCTGGTTAACTCGATATCTGTTGCTCGGCAAGGTTTTAATGGGCACTTCCCCTTCCATCTAAACTTTGCATCGGGTCACTTACCATTTCCAATTGCGCCCTCTGTCTTCGCTTCAATGGCATATGGTCAGAGGAATGTGCCTGGCATTGTTCCTTCTAATATCCCTTTCATTGAGACACCATGGGGTACTAATGTACAATTTCCGCAAAACTTAGTTTCTTCGCCATTTGCCCATTATTTTCCTAGTGGATCCCATCCACACTTGGAAAAGCCAAGCAAAACTGGTAATGATGACCTGGGCTCTGCAGAAGTAAGTGTTGACGAGTCTGAACATGATTTCTGGCATGAGCAAGAAAGGGGGATCCATAGTTCTGAACTAGAAAACGGTGGTTATGGAATGCATCAGGCAAATGATAAACATCTGTCGTCTTCTGAGGACTACAGTTTTGCACCCTCAAGTCGGAAAATACAGTCAACAAGGGAAGATGATTTGGAAAATTCCAATTACTCAGTTAGAGAAAGCAGTCAGATTGAGGAGAGAACTGTAGGCTCTAGAGCTGTTTCTTCTGCTAGTTCCGTTAGAAGCAGAACTTCATCTGAGAGTTCTTGGGATGGATCAACTACTAGGGGATCAAAACCAGCTAAGGATAGACGAAATATGAAAATAGTGTCTTCTGGGCCTGGCTCTGCACTGTATGGAAAAGGAAAGATTGTTCCTGAGCACTCAATCCGGGCTGACGGTGATAACAGAGAGTGGATTCCTGTTTCAACCATTGATAAAGCAGAAAGAGATCTAGGGCCTCCGCCTACTGTCGCTTCATTTCAGGTTCAAAGGCATCACATACATGGTCACGAACCAGCTAAGACGAGTGGATCAGATTCCATAGTACCTCTAGCTCCATTTCTTCTCGGTCATGGTGTGCAACAAAACGGTGTGGATAATTCTGGATATACCTTTTACCCCACGGGGCCACCTGTCCCGATTGTCGCAATGCTTCCGATGTACAATTATCAAAAAGGTAACACAACACCAGATGCTTTGGCAAGCCATCTCAGTGTAGATGAAGGAGTAGAGAATCATGATCCCAGTAAAAGTTTTGACTCGTTCAGGGGACTTGATCAGTCTGAGATGGTACAATCCACTAGAATTTGTTCTTCAGATGACCCCTCGGAGCACGAAAACGATATTCTCAATGGTGACTTTATGAGCCATTGGCAAAATTTACAGTATGGCCGTTCTTGTCAGAATTCTCAACATCCTCCAGTTTTGTATCCTACTCCTGTTGTAGGCCCACCTGCTTATCTTCCTGGGGGTTTACCTTGGGATGGTCCAGGAAGACCTATTGCTTACACCGCCAGTGTTGCTAATCAGCTCATGACCTATGGACCTCGTCTTTTACCCGTTGCTCCTATACAGTCTGTGTCTACCAGGCCACCTAACGTTTACCCTCGTTATGCTAGTGAAGCACCCAGACATCGAAGTGGGACAGGGACTTATTTTCCAAATCCTGTAAGAATTTGATTCCTTCTTTTTTAATTACTGTCGTCAACTTTTTGGTGTCGGGATTTGTTGATCTTTCTATTCAGCGGTCTTGTGATACTTAAACAAACATTAGCTAGTTCCTAATTGCAAGCATTCTAGTGGTAAATGTCTGTGGTCATATGGTTCTTGAATAATCTTTACTTAAGTCTGTCTGCTTAACAAATTGCATACATTCTATTGGTGAATTACTTGAATAGATTTGGCCATGTTTTGAGGCTACGCTTCTGGGTGTTTCTGGCTCCATTTATATCCATCCTCACTGCTCTTAACTTTGTACTGAACTTTTTTGCAGAAGATTTCCTCCCCTAGGGACAGGTCTACTTCAAGCATGAGACGAGGTAACTATGGTCATGACAGAAACGAGCATCACAATGATAGAGAAACGAATTGGAATAGTGGTACAAAGACACGTGGTTCTGGACGTAACCACACTCGTAACCAAACTGATAAGCCAAACTCAAGACAAGACCGATCTGATAGGCATTGGGGATCAAATAGGCATGAGTCATCATCATATTCTCCACATCGTTCTCAAAATGGCCCAAACCGCTCAAACACTTCACAAGATGGTTATGGCGTGTACCAAGTGCCGGGCATGAAGCAACACAATGTGACTTCCGAGGGACATAACGGTCCATCTATCATGATGTTTTATCCTTACGATCATAATACAGTTTACAACTCACAACCTGAACATCTCGAGTTTGGATCTCTTGGATCAGTAGGTTTCCCGGCCACAAATGAAAACGATGGCAGCCTCTCTGCCGTGGGATTTGATGAGCCAAGGTTTATAGGTGCTACTTCAACTCATATGTCTTCACCGGATCAACCTTCCTCACCTCACCTCTCCAGGTAATATCCATTCTCTAAAGGAGAAATATTTTTTTTTAAAAAACCTCAACTTTCAGTGTTTAGGGTATAAAATTTCAGTGTTTACGGTATCCATTCTTTAAAGGAGAAATATTTTTTATAAAAAAACCTCAACTTTCAGTGTTTAGGGTATAAAATTCTGAGGTTTTTTCGTGGCAAAAGAAATCTTCAAGTTTGAAAACAAAGTATTTTGGTCCTTTCGTCATTTTTCTATCAAATAACTGTTTACTTTAATAAAGTTTAGACCTTTCAAATATAAATTAATGGGTTTATGGAATAAATTAACAAGTTTTGGGGTATTTTTTAAAAGAGTTAACAGTTGTTTGATAAAAAAAAATGAACGAGGAACCAAAATACTCTGTTTTCAAATTTTTTTTAACGGAACCCTCCAATTACAGACCACTCTAGGGGTTGTTTTTAGATATTCTTCCTTCTTTAAACCCTCCAATTACAGACCACTCTAGGGTACCGATAGACGAACATTTTCTTATAGATTTTCCGTTGTTGATTCCACGAAACAGGAGAAAGTGACATGAAGAGTGGTGAAGAAGTAGAAGAGAAGCATATAAGAAACAAGAAAAGGTGACGACCGAGTCAAGACTGGTGACTTTGAACTGAAGCCCATGTTAGATGATGTTTCAGTTGAGTTACATTTGGAAGGAAACCGAAGTGGAAGAAGAAACCCTTTAAAACGTTCCAACGGAATCAGTACTATGGAAAAGTAAGCATACAAGAAAAGAAGGGTGGTGAAGAGCAGATAAATAAAAAGATAAAATAAACCAAGAAAAGACAGATGGAGCAAAAACTGTGTTTGTTGTGACCAGACAGAGAGGGCAATTTGTAATTTGTTTGGTTTGTTAAGAAATGTCGAGACTATTCCTACGCTATGCTATGCTATGCTATGCTATTTGTTTCTGCAATTTTCCTTTGGTTCTTTTGTCTTTTACTCGACTATATATTAAGCTCAGAAACGTTGGTCAAATATATTCACACTTTTTACTTCTCTTCTTCTCTACAAATCACACCGGCCGGTGGCGAGAAATCATGTTTTCTACTTGAATGGGATGGTGGCGAGAAACTTCCTAAATTATCCGTTTTTTATCGGAAAAAACAAAGTTTGAGAGTTTTTTCGTCAATTTGATAGTTTAGGGTTTTTTTTCGTAAAAAACAAGTGTAAGGTTTTTTCATCCAAAAACAAAAATTCATAGTTTTTTTTCCGCTGATTTGATAATTTAAGGTAATCTCCTAAATTATCCGTTTTTTAGCCAGAAAAATAAAATTCATGGGTTTTTTTGCTATTTTGATAGTTTCAGGTTTTTTTCGTAAAAAAACAAAGTGTAGGAGTTTTTTCATCCAAAAACCAAAATTCATAAATTTTTTGCAATTTGATAATTTAGGGTATATTTAACAAGAAAGAGATAGTTTAGGGGTTTATCAGCAAACTC
>KE152346.1:255085-277139 GCA_000411095.1 Aethionema arabicum | reverse complement strand
ATATATATATATATATATATATATATTATTAAGATGAATTTTAAAATATTAGTAAATTCCATAAAATTGTGATGGAAAAAGCCTAAAAATTATAAATAAAATTGTACTAAATGCGAAAAACTGTCATTAATTTCAACATAAAATTTCATGAACTTTAAACCAACCAAAATGAAGATTAGACAGACTAGAAGAAACTAACTATAAAGTGACATAGCATAATAGGCTACAAAACATAAGAAACTGTACAACATAAGTCATATATAAGCATATCTGTGTTCTTATTCCAAGCTTAACACTATGCACTTTCTTTCTATAATGTTTATTCACATAAATTGTTGATTCTAAGTTCCATTTTCTCATGAGTTTCTTGAACTTGGACCTCGCTTGGCGTAGACTGAACCAGCAGCAGATACATCGGAAGGCAAAGAAACAGTAGCTGAGATAGGCTGAAAGTTAGTGTTACCAACGAACCAGTAAAGAGCCCATTTGAGGTTGCAGAGAGTGTATTTGAGCGCTTTGGTCCAATTCTCTTGTTTATTGAAGCTTTGAGTTATGGAATAGTTCTCAACTTTGTCGTTTTCGATCCTGCAAAAGGTTTTATGTTAGAAAGTTTCCATTTTTGTGAGTGTAGAGGTCTGTAGATGACAATGGAGAACTGTGGGGACTTACTTGAATGGAAGTTTGAGACATTTCTCTGGAGGAACATTGTTTTCTACATCTTTGGTGTTTGCAAAATTGACAAATTCTTTCAGACAAAACAGATATAATGTCATGGCTTTATCGTATCTAGTGCTCCAAAACAAGTTCACAGGACCAAACCTGAAGATAATCATTGGCTTAAGCAGAGAATTCCATGTAAAAATCGATTTGAAAGCAAATTTAGATTGATACAAAATCTCTCCTAGATCAAACCAGTAACAGAATTTGCCATTGAAGCAATGGGAATTACTTACAGTTCATATGTGTTGTTGTTGCTATCCACAATCCTAGGATAACTTCCCATTGGCTGTATTTTGACTGGACATCTTAGAAAGTGTCATTGGTCAAGGAAAAACTTCAAATGGATAATGAAACATAAACAGTAAGAGAATCTTATGAGGTATTAACAAAGGATACTGAAACTTTGGCCGGAAATAGTTACACATTGTATGGAGGAGAAGACAAGCTTGACCCCAAGCAGCATTTATCTCATCCCATTCAACCTAATGTGAACACAGTTTAGATTTCATGCAGGAAATTACAGGTTAGAAACATAAAATTACAAGGAATTTACAAGCTTACCGGTACTTTAGGAAGTCTTCCAAGTCGGAAATTGTTGATTGTACCAAAATCTCCATCATACCGAATGGGGAAAGCATCTATTAGTACGTTTGTCTTATTTAATAACTCTAGATGTGCTTGTGATACTTCAATCTTTGCTAAGATAGCATCTGTCTCTTCCTGTTAACCAAAAACATATTTTTTTATACGAATACTAAGAAAACAAGCGTTGAAGGATAAAGCCTAAAACCCTTCACAGGACCTAAAACATTTCATAGGCATTACTACAATGACTACATAAATGTACTCAGAAGCTATATTTACAATAGAACCCAATTTCTATGAAAACAAGCTGAAATAGATCTAAAGATTATCACTAGACATGTACCTGATGGGCTATTAGTTGAAACTGAAAATTATTGAACTCTTGCCAATACCTGTAATATATGAAACCAGAAAAGTTTGAAACAATGTGAGAAAATAAGAAATAACATTGAAAATGTTTCTTTGATGAAGAGGCGAACAGCAAAAGAGCCTAACCGATCTTCCAGTTCTTTAAAACGATTCCTTTTTGTTTCAAGCTCCTTTAATTGATGGTTTATCTCAGCATTTTGTTTCTCTGTTTCTTCTATAGATGCAACAAGCTTTCTTTCTTCTTCCTCGATCTAATTAAACGGAAACGGAAACAATAACAAAGTTGTTATGTGATATTCTATGCATTCTTATTAAAAGTTAAACAATATGCTGAAAACTACCTTCTTTTTTTCTTTCAGAAAATCAGCTTCAGTAAGAACATCTTGGGCCTCTTCTTCTAACCGCTGGAGACAAGCTTCATATGTTTCCACGTCCCGTGTCACATCCTCAACTTCTTTTTCAAGTTTATCAGACAATACCCTCATGCATTCTAAGCACAACGGCTGCTCAACCTAGGAACCAAAATAGGGTACTATCAGGTACATTATACACAGAGAATAACTCTTCATTCAAGACAAAAAAACGCTACAACATAGTAATACCTGTGTCTGAGTTCTTGCAATATCGAAAGCACGTGTTAAGACATCAATAGTTGCATTAAATCCAGAATTATTTGAATGCAAGGGACCATTTTGACCCATTTGTAAAGATGGGTTAGGAGAAGTGCCTGAATCAGAAGGTGACTCAGACTTATAGACAACCACAAATGATTCTTCCATTGTCTTTCCAGATTGGCCTGCATCAAGCTGAGCTAATGGCCCTCGAGGACGTGGAGGAATGCCTTGACCTTGAGGCTTCTGCTGAGGTAAAACAACAAAAGAGTTGTCCATACGTGTTGAACCCAGAACACTATTACCTCCATGGATGGAGGAGCCCTGCATTACTGAATGTAACAATATAACTTTCATCGTGAGGAATTTTATCTTTGAGAACAAAGGCACAAAGAAATGAACATATACATTCAATCTCAACATATTTGATTCAAAAACTCCTTAAAACTATAAGTTTTATAACAATACTTCTGAAGTCACAGTGAAATCACATTGAATGCCAAATGCTTCAGCTCTAAATCTATGAACACATTCAGAATTTTTTATAGATTGCAACGCTAATAAGAACCCTAAAGGGAATAAGCAACCACGAGCAGCATGAATCTAATTGTCAAATATAAATTCCCTGAATTCATGATCATCCGAACGATTTCAAAAGTTTTCAAGTGCCAAATTACTTCCCACAGAAGAGTAACCACCACGAGATGCTTTCAAGGAGACTAGCAAGAACAGACAAGCGAAATGGAGGAAGAAACCTAACCTGTACGAGGTGAATCGTTCACGAACTTTCCGGCGTAGGATTCGACGCCGACAATGGTGAGGGAGTGATGACAGTTTTGACAGACCCATCTCGGAAGATTCGGATCAACCGGTGTTTTCCGAGTTCTATCTAGAATCTCCTCTTTCCTCATCGCTCATGAAACTCTCCCCCAATTTTTTTGGGGATTTTACCAAGTGCCGAAGAAATCCCTCTGCAAACTAGCGTCGTTCTTATTTGATCTTCAAGAAAAATTACTCTCTAGAAACTGTAAATCCTTGCTTATGATCATTTCACCGATTAAATTTATCTCAGAGATATCAAATCCAATAAAACTCCCAACTAACGGAAGAACACGATAAAGATCTGACGATAACGAACTCGCACGAAATCAATTTAAGAAACAAAGTAAAGAATAACACGTCACTAATATTCATCTAGCACCAGTGGTCTAGTGGTAGAATAGTACCCTGCCACGGTACAGACCCGGGTTCGATTCCCGGCTGGTGCATTATTTTTTCAATTTGACCTTTTGGGCTTCATGGATTTCTTAAGCCCACATTCATGGGCCTATTAAATAAGTTTGTCACAGTACAGACCCGAGTTCGATTCTCAGCTGGTGCACTAATTTTTCAAATAACTTTTTGGGCTTCGTGGACTCCTCTTAGGCCCACATTAATGGGCCTATTAAATAAGTTTTCAGTACAGACCCGAGTTCGATTCTCAGCTGGTACATTAATTTTTCAATTAACCTTTTTGGGCTTCATGGACTTCTTAAGCCCACATTGATGGCCAAATTAAATAAGATGCCACAGTACAGACCCAAGTTCGATTCTCAGCTAGTACATTAATTTTTCAAATAAATTTTTGGGCTCCGTGGGCTTCTCAAGCTCATATTCATGGGCCTTTTCGAGAAACCCAAAGCATATAGATAGTATTTACAAACTTCACCAATGTTCTATACAAAATATCAACCTCATATATGACCGGGGGCACGTTAACCGGTCGGTTAGAGTTCAATCTGACTCATAAGATCCGGTTCGATGCACTGGAGATGGATTACTCCTACAAACCGGGCAAGAATTATGCAGCTTAAGCCACACATCAATGCAATCAGTATGAAAACAATGATCGCATTCAGGTAAACACCTAACGGTCTCTTTAGTTGCATATTCCGATAAACAAATGGGACATACATTGTCGTTTGGACCAGCTGGGAGTCTTCTACTTTCTCCTAACTCAACTTTCTTGTATGTCTCTATTATAGATTCATCTAGACCGTTAGATCTTACCACTTCTATGTCACTTGGTTGCGGTGTGACAGCTCCGGCTAGCCGTGCAGCTGCAGCGTGTCGAAATTGGGACGAGACAGTCCCGGAACTGCACATGATGAGAGAGACACAAAAGGTCAAAGCGAGGAGTGGTCCAACTAAGGAGAGACAGATTATCTTTACTACTTGGAACACTGTGCTGTAATCTTCTCCTGTGTTCAAGGAAAACACAACGGTCAGTACAAAATATATTTATTAAAAAAAGTTTGTTAAGGAACTTGCTAAAACATTGATTTAAATCAACCCGTAGACCAAATCCCATATTGACAATAACATCCCTAGTCAATGGTGTAATGGTTTTTTTTTGTTCATGTCTCTAGTGTACGACATTCTAGCATGTTTTGCCTATTTGAAGAAGTGATTGATTAGTGAAACAAAGTCAACGAGTTTATGGAATTAATAAATGGCCACTAGATTCATATCATTGTCAAGTATCAACTAGTCTATTAGCTTTGAACTTTTCCACGGGACATGATCCTTTAGAAAGGAATGTTCTTGAAATTAGATTAAGCAAAAATTGGTTGATTCAAGAAATGAGTTGAGAGAACGTACCGAAGCATTTGACTTGGTCTGTAGTATTGTTTCTGAATCCACATCTCAAAATAGCCTTTTCACATTCTCTGCAATTCGGCGAATCCCATTGCAACCAGAGGTCTTGAGTGTCGAAGTCAGAATAGGGAACAGGTAATGTCTTCAAGATCTGACAACCCGGCAGCAACAAACTCTTAAACCATAATGGTGAGACGACAAAGAACGAGGAGGTGGAGTTATCAAGACAAGGGATAGATTTTAGAAGAGGTGATGTGATGTTTGCGTTTTCAGGACATACCAAGAACGTGAGGTTACGAGGTTCATAAAAAGAGAAAGGAGAACCCAAAGTGTTGAATCTGAGAAGCTCTCTAGCTACACAGTTTTCAGGATCATTGAGACGAATACGCTGATTTAGATAGTCAATCTCACGGACAAGAAATGTTTCAGAGTTAGGAAGCTTTAAAGATGTCTGGTGAGTATCGGTGCATAAGAGATTGAAGTCTATGTGGCCACAGGACTCAGGCTGTTTAGCGAATAGCCAGAAAGGGAAACGGACATGGACATTTCCACGTCCGCAAGATGAAGTGTAACAAGTTTTAGGGGTTGAAGCATTTAGGAGAGGGAAGAAGATGATGAAGAGGAGGAGAAATTGTTTTGATAAGGTCATAATGTGAGTTTGCGCTAAGGTAATGAACATGAAGGGTAAGTAGTACTTATACACTAATAGAAAAAGTCAGAGAAGCTATATTATATAGATAAAGAACGGTCATCCTAAATTATAACACTGGATGATGTAAATTTTGAATATGTTGAAGAGGAAAATGATATGCATACCTGAAGAAATCAGAGTAGCTGCTGAGAGATTCTGATGGAAACAATGTCACTGTGCCTGATTTCATACAAGGAAACATTCAATTTAGAACCTGGATTTAATTCTCGATACAGAGTGGTTGATTATGCAATGTGATATGGATATATAGTACCTTTAGTTTTCTTGCAATCTTGCGTGAACAGCAATGGTGTTGGCTTATGAATCCTCTGAGTCTCTCTATTCACTTGAGGTGGAGCATACCTATGAGGTTAATCAGAGGTTAAATTCATGAGTTACAGGAAAATTACATAAGAGTAGGCTTTAAGTTACAGGGAAATGAATAATATGACCTTGGAAGCTTCATACGCATCGTTTTACAACTTATGAGACCCAAGTAGATTGTATATACGATACCCAGTTTCCATGCTTATAGTCTTCATCGTCCCTACAAAATGAACATTAACACTCTTATCTGTAATCTAGTTTTTACAGAGACATTATTCACACAGGCTATTGATTCAAATACTACTCGAAGAGAACGTCTAAATACTAGTGGCGAATTCGTACACAAGAAACAATAAAATTCCATGAATTCTCGCTCTTCTGACAGATGCAAAGTAAAAAAACTTGAAATCACTTAACGTAGAAGAGAAATTACCAAGAGGAAAAACTTACCCGGAGAGCGAGAGAGAAGAAGAAGCCTAACCGGGATGTGGAGAATCTTCATAAGAAATTCCAGCGTTGGAAACAATGCCGACGCCGGAATCGGAATGGCTACTGTAGATTTCAATCGGATTTTATCTGAAATCTCCTCTTTCGTCATCGCTGATGAACTTCCCCAAAAATTGATCGAAGAAGTTCGTCTGCAATCTAGGATACTCGCGGTGGAGTTTCAATGAATCAAGTATCAACCCTTACTTGCCTCTTATAACTGAACTGTGCTGCTACTCCTGTGTTGATCCGTTCACCGGAAAAACTTCTCTCCGGGAGATAGTGATCCGATTTCAGTAGAATGAGACGGTTAATGAGGTTGAAGCCCATTAAGCCCACTAAATTGAGCATCTTAGAGCTTCGTGTGCTTCTTGATAGCTCTTGGGCCTCATGGGCTTTATTTGATATTGGGCCTCTTACTAAGACTATACTATACTATCGTTACATAAGCTAATGAAACGTAAACGACGGCGTTTTGATATGACGTTGAATTGAAGTGTGCGAATTTATACAGAAGAGGCTCAAGTATCTCATGATTTGCAACATATTAGTTATATATAAGGTTTACTGTAGATTTTCAATATATTGAAGTGAAAAATGAATGTGCCTAGTAACGGAGAACACATTTAAATTTTTGAATAGAAATCAGAGCAGCTGCTGGGAGATTCTAATGGATACAATATCACCATTAGTGCCTGCTCTCATTGTCTGATACTTTACGAGTATACCTGCAAATTTATACATTTATGAATTTGTGTCTATTTGCTTTATAACATGGATTTATATATATATATATATATGTATACCTTCGTTTTCTTGCAATCTTGTGTGGACTGCGACTGCGTGTGGTGCAATGACTGCTTTAGGTTGTGAATCATCTGGCTCACCGGTCCAAGACTTGAGGTGGAGAATACCTTTTTATTATAAGGTTATGATTAATTTTAGTGTTCGTTCATGTGAAAGTGTGGGATTAAAGGAAAAGGGATTAAAAAGGTACCAGAGGAAGAAGATTCTTTAAGGTGTTTGAGATCAAATATGGCGCCACAAGCAGCACCAGCATCTTTAAGTAACTTATGAGATCCAATAAGATCATAATCCCAGCTTCCATCTTTGTATTCTTCACTCAGGAAAAGCTCTATGTGTCTTGCATCAAGTGTTTGCATTGTTCCTATACAATGAGTAGAAGCTGTTATATACTGCAATCTTGTTACTGTATGGACTATATAATATGAGAGATTAGAGTTTATTAGTGTATGTTATTACCATCACAAGTACTGAGGTCACAAACAGGGCAACGTACAAGCTGTAAATCTGGAAAAATAAGATAGCCATATTAGATTAAATTTCTTGAATTGGGTAAGTTCAAAAGGATATGAGAGAGGAGATTTGCATTTACCTGCTATCCAAATACCGGTTTTGATGTCTTTGATAAGACATGAGCCATTGTTATGCAGCATCCGTTCTATAGTTCCTTCTCTTGGGACTCTCAAACGGCCCTTCAAGCTCTCAGTCAGGAGTGATACTCGAGAGTCAAGGGTAAATGCACCAATCCGCATCCAATCTATAGATACAGAGTAAAGTTTCAGACTATACAAGGTTATAAAAAGTTTCAGATCAACTACAATGGTGGCTTAATGTAGACTAGTAAATCAATGCCATGGAGAGATTATTTGCAAATCAAGGAGTATTATAAATTGAGCCACTGACCAATGTGCTTTTCATTCTGGCGAAAGAGGTAAGAGTGACTCCCATCTGCAGTAGAATGTTCAGATCGGTTATAAGTTGGAAACTAATCTGTAATTGTTATCTTAGTTTTATGTGAATTTGAATATTCCTTACCAAAAGCCGAAGCGTATATCTTAATCCAGCTGAAAGAAACTGGGCAGGGCTCAGGGATCTGAAGATCACGCAAGCAGGCAAACCTCCAAACAGTATCCTCCATGATGACCTTATTGAACCATTTGTTTGTTGTTCCCAGCATTACCAGTGACTTACCATCCAAAAATCTCGCTATGTATGTCCATATATCTTGCTCAAAGCTAATTTACAGAAGAAGAAAAAAATGAAATAGGTTGAGAATACACGCAGGAACCTGAAATAGACACTGTGGTCTAAGAAACCCGATTAATTTTCAAACTATTATTAATCGTATCTGGATTCAGATTTCTTATAATCGACAGCGGAATATATGGAGAATCCTAGTTTTCAGCTTAAAAACAGTCACGAACAGTGGTCAATTACATCTGTTTTTCATTTCATGTTTACCGATGATGATTTATCGAGCTCTATGACCTAGATCCATCAAATACAGTTACATTAAACGTTGTACAAGCTTTTCAAAATCATTTCGAGTTCAAAACTGAATCCACAGAGCGAGAAGATCAATCTCGTTGATAAAATTGTAACTCGATGTACTCTAGAGAAGAAGAAAATACCATGAGAAGCTGGAATGATACATATAAGCTGAGCATCGAGGAGATACACATCCATGGATGCCTCTAATTTTAAGGATCTTCCCGTTCGTTTGCTCATTTCTTTGCACTAATCGTCTCTTACCTCTCCCATCTTCATCTCTCACTAGTGCTCTACTCTTCCTGCTATCTCCTTCTCCATCACCAGAGTTTATCGTCATTCTCTCTCTCTCTCACACACAGAAAACTTAGTATCTCCTATAGTTTGTTAAGAAAGGTAAATCAAATATGATATGAGCTCCAAACCATGGCGAACGGACTATATACGCGCGAAGGAGACACCAAATTTGAATTTCGTAAATACAAAATGACGGATGTACCCCGTGTAACAAACTGTAAGGCGGGCTTTACGGGACAAAAAATTTTCTGAGCGTCGGTTAAATACATGTTAAACCCGGTTCTTAATTCAATCCGGTTTCGTATTAACCGATAATAAACCAAGAAATCAAATGTAAAATGACGGATGTACCCCTAGTGTTGTTGTAATCTCTGTGGTTATGTTTCTCAAGAGTAAGTGGTCAAATTCTAAACATTTACAAAATCGCCACGCCGGAAAATTGCTGCCGGCGGATTTACATTTAATGATGTAACTAAAGAATCAACCTGAAGAAATCCACATGAACCCAAGCTTCCAAGCACAGCTCAAATCTGTAGCTTTTCAGTTCATGAATCTGCGGCAGTTTGAAGATTTACAGAGGCAAGGTACTTTGATTTCTTCGGATTCATCAACTTCAAAGAGATAATCATACCTGCAGAAATGGGTTTCAAAGAAATGGACTCAAGAATCAAGAGAGGTTAACGATAAAATCAGAAGATGAATCAGAGAAAGTAGAGAAAGATCTTAACGTAAGCTCTTCGCCAGCTGAGACATTAGTCTTTGCGATGAGAACGATTCTGTTTTCTTCTCCATCACCCATACTCAGTATACGCGCATAGCAATTTGGCATACACTGAAACAAGAAGTGAACATCGTTACTGTGAGTTCTACGAGCAAAATAGCGAGTTGCTGCTAGAGAATAAGGTTTTGTGAGTTTGGGGAACTTACAGAATGGTTAATCAATCGAGCTATGTTTCCAGAGTATGTAGCGTCAATAACTATCTCTTCACTTATCTTGAAAAGCTGCGTTACACACGACAGAGTTTTGAACATTAAGATGCACCAGAGATAATATCAGAAGCAATGTGTGAAACAACTTACGTAGCAGTCTTTGCCTTGGGAACGGTATTTCGCCTCTCTCAAATCTGCAACGCTTCTTCTAACTTTCACTCCACGATACTCAATGATCTGAAAAAGAGTTTCAGTATCAGTATTTTCAAGATTCCCATTCTACTTCATTAAAGAAGATGCACATGACATTCAAGAAGATGCACATGACATTCAAGAAGATGCACATGACATTTTCAAGTACCATTTCTCCTTCTTGAATACTTGTCTTTGCAAATAGTCCCCATCCATGTATGCCAGATTTACCAAAGCACACCCGAAGATTTTCTGTCCTCTGAAGAAGATGATGTTCTTCATAAGATTACAGGATAATGAACTGGAGATAATATTCACTCTGTATGAATCAAAAAGGTTACCTGCAGCTGCTTTAAGCGTTCTTTGAATGAAGGGAATTCTGACGTATCCATGTCCTGGTGTAAGTATATAAAGGGAAAGTGAGTATCTTGTTGGGGTAACCAGAAAAAAACCGACATTTTTTTATTGTTTTGTCTATATATATGGAGTTATGAAGAAGATAATTACCTTAAAAGAGTTTAGATTCTCTATTTCAGCCAGAGAATGACGGCTTGGTCCTTTAAGCCTGTGGTATATCGCCTCCAGATCAATCTTCTGAAAACCAGGAGTTACAGAGATCCGACATTGAAACTTCGTTGAATTTAGATTGCTAGAGACTACAAAAGAATAGATTGTCTGATGTCCAGATGCATTACCTTGGTGTTTGATCTATTATAGATGCGGCATCTTGCTGAAGAAAGAGAATCAAATTCATGACTCTGTATGGCTTGGGGTTGGACTTCGGAACCTGGAAGCTTTATCTTCTTCGTCAAAACTAGCCTTGAACCTTTGATGTGACCATTTTGATTCTGAAGTAAATTTCTAGACCCAAAAACTCCCGAAGGTGTGTGCACAACTACTACACTATTTGGATCTGGCTTCCTACAGTGTGTAAAATAAGCGATCAGACGGTCATTTCCACATCATAGACCAACTAAAGCATGTAAGGAGGCTAAAACCTGTGAAAAGCACAGTAGATAGACTTCCTTGTTCTCTGCACGCCATTCTTCTCCAGGCAGTGCAACTAATATTTCCACAAAAAAACACAGCTTTAAGACGATGCGAACAGAACAGAGACTAAGCAGTTTAAGGACTAACCTCCATGTTGTAACCTGCCCGTGACGCACACATTGTGTGGAAATGAGTGGCGCATTTGCAGCATTGCACACAGGAACCATGGGTCTGGGTACATATTGTGCAGACCTAAGATATATAATCAGAAAAGTATCATCAGCAGATCAATTATTGGATTGTAAGAACAGAGCCCACTTAAAGAACTTGGTTATACTCCTACTTCCGCCATATCAGTATACCTTTAGAAATGAATTTGCAGGAATTCTGAAAAGTCCAACAGCAGGCTCCATGTTTTCATGATTCAAAAATCCAACTTCTGGCCTGAACCAAGCACATGTTACATGAACCCACAAACCCTCAACATCGCTTGGTTTTAAAGCACCCCCTGCATAATTTTGGAAGAAAACCCTCGTTTAAAATTTTGCAATATGAAACATAGAGAGATTTAAACTTGCAGTAATACCTTTTACAGGACAAAGACAACACTCTTTCTCAATTTCTGGTGTTTCACATGCTCTGCAAACCCAAGAGGTAAGGTCCTGTGCTTTGCTTACCCCATAGCATTCTTGATGCACAGCTACTTGACATCTGAAGACATATCATAACTGCGTTTAGCTTTACATATTAAGACTCCACATTCAGTTATATAATTGCTGTGGAATTAGTAAAAGCCAAAATGGCCATAAGGTAACCTGTTACAGATTATCATTTTATTTTCTTCCCAGTCTTCTACCCATCTACATACAGCGCATCTTTCAGTAGTCCACTTCGCAGTAACTGGCTCATATTTTTCTGTGCATACAAAATAAGTAGTAAGCAAGTAGAAATTTGGACTTCAAAAGAGGGAAGCCTGTGCATAAGAGCTCGACGGTAATCTACCTTTTAGCAAAGAGAGCATCTTCTGCTTATCTAACGTCTGTGGTTCTAGACTTTGGGCACTATTTTCTGCAATCTGCAGTAATGTGTTGTCAATATTAAGATTGACATGTCAATTTCAGGGGTATACAAGGGATAGCTTTATAAGAATACAGCTTAAGGATTGTACCCATTTTTCTAGAGGTAGCATTGTGTCCTTCACTTTTACACTGTACTTCCATTTTTTGGCTCTGCAGCCTGTATGCCGCTCCCATTCACTTGGCGACTGCTTCCTTGACCCACATGAGCCACATTTGCACACAATTCTGAAAACAACAATTCCACAGTAATTATATCGGTTTCATCTCTAAAACCAAAAACGAAAAGGTAACTGTAGTCTTGGAATAAGTGTGGAAACTGTATTTAAGTATTTTGGGTGGTGGTGCTATATTTTACAAAGTAAATTAATTATGCTTAACAAGGAAATTGAAATATAAAGCTGATACATTTGATACTTACGCATGAAACTTTGGGATATACGCCCCTTCCATGCCATTGCAGACTACAATAATCTCATTAGGGAGCTCAGTCTCCATTACTTTTTCGGAAGACCTGTCACACAGACGTTATGAAGAGTAAAGTTTTCAGATGGCAATATAACAATGCAAATAACAGAAGCAGGGAAATCATATTTTTCAAAAAAGTAGAAGTGAAAGATCATAACATACGTGAACACTGAGTTCTGTTCTTCTAATATTTTTGGTGCACGCTCATGCTTAGCTCTGCACGCAGGACAATGGTACTTGTTGTGCTCCAGTTCCTTAAGATGATGACCAAATTAGTGCAGTCCTTAATGTACTTATATGGAGATAAACATCCAAGTAGATGTATTATAACTATACCTTAAGAAGTGTGTTAGAAATGTTGTCACACACAGCATGTACCCATACGTTACACCCATCACAACATACCTTATATAAAATCAAGTTAGCTACATATATATGTAATGACTTAATATTCACGTCAGTATTTCATCAAACATGGTCACAGATGTTCTCACCCAATCTCCACTATCTGAAGGGTGCCATATTCTCTTGCAAACTCCACAATAATGATTGGATTTCCACAGCTGAAACAAGAAAATTTGGAGTCAAATTCTTATTGACCTAAGAAAACTATGGAGTCAAGAAATTTCCTAATAACCTTTGAACAGTGTTTGCATAAAAGCTCTTCAGGTTGTGAACCTTTAGTCCTCTTTAAAAATTTTATTGGCATTACTGAGCCACAGCCATCGCAGGTCCTTACGTCTACGTGACATGAATCCTGTAACAAAATAAAAACAGCATATCATCTCAAGGAACACATTCCAATAAACTAACCGGTGAGCTCGAAAGTTCGAACGTCCTTAATGGATTGCCTTTTGTCTTCTCGAATCAGATAAAATTCAAAAACTTCAAGAACTGGTAAAGAAAAGGAACAGGTTTCAAGAAAACGTGCCTGGAATCTAGAAGCGGCTCTACGCTCCTGGTCCGATCCTGTGGGAGAAGACTCTGGGCAACTAATTTCAGCAGCTCCAAAATTAACCTCAACACCATTTTC
Organism: Aethionema arabicum; assembly: GCA_000411095.1. Lineage (NCBI taxonomy): Eukaryota > Viridiplantae > Streptophyta > Magnoliopsida > Brassicales > Brassicaceae > Aethionema > Aethionema arabicum. Next base: position 263,435 of record KE152346.1, on the reverse strand, counting down.
TTTTAAAACTGCTTCCTCGAGTGCTTTCTTAAAGTCACTTGCCTTGCAATTGTACAAGTTTGTCTGATCCTGAAATCTGAAGAGACGAGAACCTAAGGAACAGAACAAACAGAAACACCAATGATTCCAAAAAAGAGCGTCTTATTAACTTACTTGTCCATATATTCTTTAAACGGGAACATCATTCCTTGTCTGACCCATGCATAGTCCTGTTAAAGACCATTAATTTCAAAAATACAAAGATCGTGCAAATAAATGCGTCAAAAGCTAGCTTAAGATTAAAGAGATTACTAACTTACCCTCTGGGTTCCATTCTTCGAGTGACCGAAAAACATAACACATGTTGTACCCGGAACGCAATGTTTCAAGACCGCATCAGGAGCTTGTGATATGGGATCGATCACCACCGCTGGCCACAGTGGGAATCTTTTCCCGCACTTAGCCCAGACAAAATCTCCGACCGCAAAATCCTCTGGTTTGTACACGTGTCTCCGTGTAGCCACGGGTTTTTTGTCGGCAAGGTCAAACCCTGCATAACACTCCCCTTTAACTCTCACGGTAAGAGAATTAGCGTCGTCGGAGGAAGATAACATTGATAATCGAAAATTCGTTTCCTTTTCATTATTCCAGTCATCAAACTCTATTTCGCTGCTGTCTCCATTATCTTTACGTGAAATTAGTTTCGAGTGTTTGTTAAGACGCAATTTTGAACATCCATTCTCAGCAATTTTATCATCCCTGCCACTGAAACCTTCCACTTTCTTCTCAAGGTATATTTCTTCATCATAGAGAGACTCCGTACACTCAACCTTGCGACGTGTAGTTTTCCAGGAATCAACAATCGAATCGCTGAACCTTGAAGGAACCGCGCGAACTCTACCCCACGATGACTTCGACTGATCGGAGCCCAGTTGAGATTCTTTACTGGTCAAAGACCCAGAGGAGCTACTGGTAGAATCTTCGGGTTCTGGTTGTGGCTGTTCCACACTTGCTCTTTGTCTTTTCTTATACACCATAAATTCACCCTTTTTGCTCCCATAAGCAATTTCTGAATCAATTTTGCACCGCTTCAAATTCTGGTTCTCGAATGTCAAAGACCGTTTCAATATCATTATCCTAATTCAGTAAATTTTCCCTACTCAACATAAACGACCATCCAGATACCAATTCCCAAACCCTAATTTCATCAACCAGCGAATTAACGCCTCGTACTTCCAACCCAACCTCAATACGTTTCAATTCCTCCAACAAATCGACTAGAGAGTCAATGAACCAATGCTAAACCGTCTCTTTAACCTCCAAGGAAAACGAATTCACGGAATTCTCACTTTCCCCTTTAATGAGAGATGCGAAAGAGATAACAACGGACGAAAAAAAAAATCGCGAAAAGATGACAAAACACGAAACTAAGGAAACAAACCAAATTATCCTCAGAAAACCCTATGAAAATCCCGGATACAACCAGGTTCACGCCTGAGAGGATAAACCCCAAAAGCTTGTTTGCAAATCAACGGCGACGGCGAAGAGGAACGAGAAGGATCTGTTTGGGGGCGGGTGCTCTTGAGAGAGAAGACAAACCGTCGGTTTATATATTTCCTAATTATTTTTACGAATTAAATCTACGGTTATGCCAAATAATTATAAAATTAAATAATAATATCGAAATTACAAAATTCGAGTTTTGATGACGTGGCAGTTGAATAAAACACTATTTGGCTCCATGGGTTAAGGACGAGGGAAGAGTGCGAAAATAGAAGCGCCAAGTCGAAAATTATTAAAATCTGACGTGGAAAAAATAATAAAATAATATATTACAATAAAAGCCTATTGGGCCTAAATTTTCAAATGGGCCTATATTTCCTAACATTTGGCTATTGTTTTCTTTTATCTAATCCAACGTGGAAAAATAAATAAAATTAAAAAGAAAATAAAAGCCTATTGGGCCTATAGTTTTAACTGGGCCTATATTTCCTAATATTGGGCTATAGTTTTTCTCTTTTACTTAATCTGACGTGACAAAATAAATAAAATTTTAAAAGAAAATAAAAGCCTGTTGGGCCTATACATCTACTGGGCCTACATTTTTCTAATATTTGTGTTGTAATTTTCCTCTTTTATAATTGCCTAATTCATTTTTTTTCCTCAAAATTGACTAATTCATTACATTACAATTTTTTCAATAATGAAAAAAACTATATTCAAAATTTATAGTTATAATTTCATTAAAAACCAAAAAAAAATATGAAAAACCACTCAAAAATATTACATCCAAACAAAAAAAAAACAAGCAACAAAATTCAAACATTGATTCAAAATTCAATGATAAAAACAAAAACAAAAAGCTTTCAATATATACACAAACAAATAGATGATAAAATCAGACAGTAACAGAAGTTGGAGGATGTGTTTCAAAAGAAGTAGGCGCGTGAGAAGAAGGTAATCCAATGGAACCACGAATCCTGAGAATTTCAAGAACAAGAAAAGCAAGTAAAGTAAGTCCCAAAAGAAAGCCATAGCCAATTTTGATGTCATCTCCTTCATTAGCTAATTTAATGCCAAGAACAATATTGATTGATCCAAAAAATAGTGAAATTCTCCCAATCCAATGATGATACCAATTCCAATATCTCCTCATCTTTGTTTCTTTCTCCGGACGCACAAAAAATGCCAAAACCTGAAAACCCCGAAATATATTCGTTATAGATTTTACATAAAAAAACACTTATAAAAAGTGTATATAACAAAACATAATCGTTCAAAATGTTTACAATTAATCTAGAGTCCATGAGCTAAAAGAATCATGTAAAAAAATGTATAAAAAATAATATACATACATTATAAACCCTACAAAAATCTCAATGTTAAAAACTTTATTTTTAAAAAATTTACTCGAAAATTTGTATTGAAAATTAGAATTGTGGACATTCTTTAGTATATAAATTACATGAATTTATCTATTGTATTTACTATCTAACTTGTTTTGAATTAAAAATCCGTGTATTTATGTTTTGTAGAATCTTTAATCTATTCAAAATTTTAAATTTAAATATAAATTACATAGAGTCAAAATCCACGGAGATTCAGTCATTTTGTCACTAAGATTCAAAAACGAAAAAAAACATATATATAAATTACACAAAATATATCATAAACAGTGAAATTGTTCTATTCATTGTCAATTGATTTTGAATTAAAAAAAATTAAAACTTTTTTTATGATTTTTTACGAAAAAAGCTCAAGATTTCGAACTCAAACCTGGAGAATGCTAAGGACAAGCAAAAAGATTCCGATTCCTCGATGAGCAGGAATATGAGGTTGGATTCTGTTGTAGAGTTGAATTCCGAGGACAATAGCAGTTAAACCGAAGATAAATCCGATGAATTGGACAGTAATATGAAGATAATACCAAAGAGGATCTTTATGTCTGAGATATCTAGCTAACATTGCACCTAATGGAAGTAGAAAACCCCATCCAAATATTGCTATTATTCCATGTTTTTTCTTCTCTTTTGAAGAAGGTGTTGTTTTCATTGAAGTTACACCGTTTGCTGCATAAAACGACATCGTTTCTTCCATGAAACATAAACCTTAACAAAAAGCAAGAGAAGAAAAATTTGCAAAAATACACTTTTCATGAAAAAATTGTAAAAATACACTTTTCATAGAAAGTTTACAAAAGTACACTTTTCATAGAAAAATTGCAAATATACACAAATTCATTAATGCATACAAAAAATACTCATATCTATATTTGAAAATATATCCATGTACAAAAAATGTATTTTTTGCAAATTCTCGTAAAAATGACAAAAAAAAATTAGAATATGTTTTTGATATTTTTTATTTTATACCCTTCGAAATAAGTGTAATAAGACAAAACTCTTCTAGTTCCAAATAAGTGTAAAAAAACAGAACTTTTCTAATATTCTTTTTACATAATAGTGTATTTAATTAGTAATGTTTTGTGTTTTGAATTTATATACAACAGTTGTTAATAATATCTTATAGTTTTGTAAACAACTATAAATTAGTTTAACAATTTTATATTTCTTTTCCCAGTTTTTTTTAGATTAAAAACACACAAGATTAACAATAGTTAGGTAACAATCTCGTTAATGACACCGTTACATTTTCAATGATAGAATATATAAAATGTTAACAAATATTTTTAAGGGTTTGTTTTATCAAAATTTTATGCTAGAGAATATAAAATAGTAAATAAATTTTTTCCCCTTATCCCAAAGAAAAATAAAATAAATAATTTTAAGAAATACACTCATATATGTACAATTTTCCAAAAATATACTAATTCATTAAAGTTTACCAAAAATACCTTAGAAAACAGAGTTAGTGTATTTTTGCAAAAACTCTATATATTAGTGTATTTTTGCAAAAACTCTGTATATATAGTCTATTTTTGCAAAACTATGTATATATAAGTGTATTTTTACAAAAACTCTATATATAGTGTATTTTTGCAAAAACTCTGTATATATTGTGTATTTTAGCAAAAACTCTATATATTAGTGTATTTTTTGCAAAAACTCTATATATTAGTATATTTTTGCAAAAAATTCTATATATGAGTGTACTTTTGCAAAAACTCTGTATATGAGTGTATTTTTACAAAAAAAAAAAACTTCATAAATGAGTGTATTTTCAAAAATTTCCCTGTAATAAATCGATACACATACCTTTAGAAAAATCGACAAAAACCGTAGTTTTATCGTCATGTTTACTCAACCGCCCCGTTTTGGTCGGATAAACAGTACTAAACGCTAAAATAATCGGTCTCCGATCAATTTTAGTAACAAATTTAACTTGAAACGCTAAATAAATCATAGCTCCATGAAGAGCAATAACCGGAGGAACTTTTTGCAATTGCAATTCACCAGAATCCGGTACAACTTCATCTCTTTGAGTTCCTTGAAGATAATATTGGTTTATTTTAGCATGACCTTTCTTAGATATGTAACCGATCATTGCACTTGAACCGATCATTTGACCGGTTTTTGAAAAACCGATACCGACCCAACCGGTTGTGTAGAGAGCTGAGAGTATTATTGTCATTACATTGGTCTCTTTGTTTTCTGAGTACTTTTAGAAAGAAGGAAAAAAACCCAAATTAAACCGAAATAAACCGAAATTGTGAAATAATATAATTATTAAACCGAAATTTTGTTAAATTGAATTAAATCAGTAAGTAATAAGATATTTTGTAGAATAAAACTGAACCGGAAGAAAAGAAAAACCAAATTAAACCGAAATAAACCGAAATTGTGAAATAATGTAGTTGAATTAAACCAAAAATACTTTCAAATTTGATTTGTAACGAACATGTTATTAACCAGCAAGTTATGATATATTTTATGGAATAAAACCGGACCGGAATTGAATTTAGATTCAATTCAATTAAAAGAGAATTATTTGAAAGATATTATAAACTAATATTTGAAAATTTTAGTCAAAATATATTATATATATTCCAATTAAACCAAATCAAACCGGGAAATTTTTTGAATTTGAAAGAAAAATTATGTGAACAGAATTTGAACTAAATTTTCTAATCAACTATTATATATATACAAAATCATGTGAATTTACTACAAAAATTGAATTAAAAAAAAACAATAAATACATAAAATAGACCTAAAATATGATTTTGGATTTAATTCAATAACCCTTTTATAACATTTTGAAACTAATCAAAATTTGTTCGACACCAAACCAAACTAAAACGAACCGAACTAAAACTTATTTAAATTTAGATATTAACAAATCTAAAAAAAATCCAAATGTATAATAATAAATCTATATATCAATCAACTATTATACATACAAAATTTAATTTATCAAAACTATGTGAAATAACCAAAAAATAAATAAATAAATTCAAAGTTACATAAAATAGACCTAGAACATGATTTCGGATTTAATTCAATAACCTAAATTTTCTGTAAACCAAACCGGAGTAGAACCGATTCAAATTTGGATATTAGAAAATCCAAAACTCGAAATAAGTAAACCGGATCTAAACCGGGAAAACAGAACAGTTATATCGATTAAAATGAAAACGTAAATGTAAAAAAAGGGGATAAACTTAGTAGTTACCCGTAAAACGAAAGTGTTCCAAAGAGGAAGACAAGGCATTGAATCGGAGATATTACTGTACGGAGGTGGAAGAAAATCAGATAATTGTGTTGCCAAACACAGATTCTGTGTCGGATTTTGGTTATTATTTATCTCATCTGCAACTAAAAGTGAAAGATTTTGACAAAGAAAAAGAAACAGAATGTAAAATCCAACAAGGGTCTTCGTTCTTGATCGAAACCCAGAATTTTCCATTGTTGAGAAACACAAAACAGAGAGAGATCTGAGAGAAAATGTAGAGAGAGAGAGAGAGAGAGGAGAGAGAGAGGGTTTATTTGGTGAAGTTTGCTTGAAGAAGATAATAGTAATGAGTTTGGTGAGTGAATTTGGCGGTCAATCAAAATCAAGAAATGTTTTGATATTTGTATGTTTTAGGAGTTTTATATTTTTAGCATCGGAATAATATTTAAGTATACAAAAATTAATAATATTAATGTATTTATATTATTCGTTTAGCCACAAGTTTCGTCGGTGAACCGACAGAAAATGTACCAAAATATATCTGAAACTGCAATAACTGTCTTTTTTGGGGATTTAATATCAATTTTTTTTCTATTTAAAGAATAAATTTAATGAGTGTATAAAAAAAAATAACACTTCTACACCTAATCTGTCTATATATACAAATTAGGTGTAGAAGTGTTGTTTTTTTCTTATAAATTTTAAGCATTTTGTTGCAAAATAATATTCCTGGTTGTTCAAATTTTATATATATTATTATAATTGTTAGTTTTATAGTTTGAAAATGAATTAAACCTTTTTTAAAGTGCAAAAGAAAGAGAGAGAGAGAAGAGTGGGGACATGAAAGGATGAGAGTAATAATAAGTAAGTCTGATACATAATATAATTGGTGAAGAAGATGGTGCCACCATTACCATTTCACCATCAACATCACCTTTTTTTTCTTCTCCTAACCATAAATTATATTTTAATAACAAATCTTGCAAATAAAGTAATCAAATATTATAGATCTAACCCAAGAACCTTAAACAAATATTAATTTATTTGTTTATATATAACTCATGGAGATTAAGTAACAAAAAGGGGGTGTAGCTCATATGGTAGAGCGCTCGCTTCGCATGCGAGAGGCACGGGGTTCGATTCCCCGCACCTCCACTTTTTTAAATTTTTTGGTCGAAGTTTTTTTAGGTCCACTTTTTTTTTTTTACTAAAATATCACATTATATATTCTAACTTGTGCTGCTAACATTTGCCGACAAAACGTATAAAAAAGCTATAGATTATTTTTGGTTGTCGAAAAAAAAGAGGTATATCATATCTATTTATTGCTTCTCCAATGTTGTGTTTGGTGGGTTGATATTTATTTAACTACCAAAAGTTATTAAATGAACAAATGTTTATAATTCGGAAAACGAATCTAAAAGAAACAAAATTTGGAGGTTTTGTTATGTTTGTTACTTAGCCCAAGCTACTGCTTCAATTTCAGACTGAGCACTTCTATAAAGCTCAAGTCTTTTAGCAATGGATGTTCTTCGTTGTTGTACTGCTGGATCCTCGTCCAATAACTTTGCTAACTTACCCATCTGTTTTCAATACACAAAATCATCAAAATCAAAACCTCATTCGTTGCAAATCGATGTAGGTTTTAAACGGGATCATGGGCAAAAATTGACTACAAAAATAATTTATTTTATTTTTTTAGAGTTTTGTAACTTTTGTTGTTTAGCTGAAAGTCCTCACAATTTGAATTGAAACAAAAAAAAGTCTATTTTGTTGTTTTAGCCAATAAAACTGTCTATAATCTAAATGAAATGAAACCGTCAATTCCAGAAATAAATAAACCCATGAGTTTTGGTGAAACTACATCACTCTAAATGTCATACATTCGATCCCTAAAAGCCTAAACCCTTCAAATCCATTAAAAAAAATATCTTAAAACCGATCATTTTTTCATTTTATAAAGGGAAAACGACTAAAAAAATCCTCAACTTTTGTGAAGTGATAAATTAATACCTCTACTAAAAAAAATTTCAATTTAATCCTCAACTTGTCAAAAGTGAGTAAATAATACCTCAACTATTTAAAATGTAGTCAATTAATACCCTTACTAAAGAAAAAATTAATTTAATCCCCAACTTGTCAAAAGTGAGTAAATAATACCCCAACTATTTAAGATGTAGTCAATTAATACATCTCCATTAAAATCGTATAACGTCGTTTATTTGGATGTTTAAAACGG
>KE152346.1:210607-254826 GCA_000411095.1 Aethionema arabicum | reverse complement strand
GACATGAGAAACAAAATCCTCAATTATATAAGAAACCCTAAATCCCCAAATTGAACAATGTAAATAGACAAAGAAACGATGAAATCAAGCGATTTGTGTGAGATCATTTTGTTATATAATGGAGATGTATTAATTGACTACATTTTAAATAGTTGGGGTATTATTTACTCACTTTTGACAAGTTGGAGATTAAATTAATTTTTTCTTTAGTAAGGGTATTAATTGACTACATTTTAAATAGTTGAGGTATTATTTACTCACTTTTGACAAGTTGAGGATTAAATTAAAAAATTTTTTAGTAGGGGTATTAGTTTATCACCTCACAAAAGTAGGGGATTTTTTTAGTCATTTTCCCTTTTATAAATTCACTAAAATTCACTATTTCGTTTAATTATGAGGTCAATTGTTTCATTTCATTAACTAATTAACTGTGAGCTTAAATGGTATAAAGAAAACTTTTTTTAACCAATTCAAATCTGCGAGGATTTTTCAATCAAACGGTAAAAATTTCTTTGTTTGAAAAAAAAAATGGAATATTTGTTTTAAATCAATTCTATAAAGATTTTTTTGCCATGATCTTTTTTTTTTAATGAATGTAGAGAGTTGTATAATATAGTGGTCAGGTACCTCTTTTTGGCCGAGTTCGGTGAAGAAGAAATCGAGTAGGCTTCGTTTAGCTTCACGAACTTGACAGTAAACGATGGATTTGGGAATGGAGTTTCTCAGACCAGCACAGACCATGTTCACATATGACAATACATTGGAACCGATTCGTCTTAGATAAGCATCATTGTACCTGTCGAAGATTGAATGTGTTGGATTCCCACCTTTTTCTGTATCTTGTGGAAGTTTCCTAAAGAATTCGACCGTTAAGTAACCAGATTCCATGTCTACAAGTAATAGACTTGCTTTCCTGCTTTCTTCTCTCATTCTATCTAATGAATCAACTGCTGCTGTTGATACTTCTACTCTCAGTGTTGGGTATTGTTTCAGTTCCTGTTTAATCATGAAACATATAATTAGGACTCAAAAAAGTGTTGATGATCTTGAGCCTGTTCGTTTGCCAGTGACTGGCGATAAAGTCTTTAAGCCTTGTTCGTTTAGTACTTTGGTGAAACGGACCCTAAACTATAAAGTCGGCGAAAAAACCCCTAAACTTTGTTTTTTTTTTGCGAAAAAAACCATAAACTATAAGTAGGCAAGAAACCCTTAAGACTTTGTTTTTCCGGCGAAAAAACCGTTAGTATCGTATTAAAAAACCGATGCGTTTAAACTATAAAATTTTAGTTTTAATTAACCGCAGTTATTAACTTTTAATTTTATTGTTTAAAAACGTTGTTTTATTTAATTAGAGACAAATAATGGTTAAATTAACGGGAGAAGTTTTTATGCAAAAAAACAAAGTCTATGGGTTTTTTGGCTTGGAAAAACAAAGTCCAGAATTTTTTTCGCCGATTTGCTTGTTTAGGATTTTTTTCGTCAAAAAAACAAAGTTTAAGGATTTTTTAAGGTCAAGGACGTGTCACCGAAACTTGTCACTTAACCAGCTACAAATAAATGAACATGTCCAGCGACAAGTTTCGGTAAATATCGCTGAACCAGCGAGACAAAACAAACAAGCTCTTATATATTGAGATTTGGGAGAAGTTTTTTGTTACAGATGTTTCGCTGATGGATTTGTGGATGAGATCTTTGAGAATGGAATGAACCTGGAGGTGAATGAACAGAATATGTTAAGTTAGAGAATGTGTGATTTATGAAGGAAATGTAATGGTTTTAATGGTGGTGGTTACCGCGTCAACAGCTGATTCAGCAGGGCCTCTAATGGAGACTAAGCATGATTCTATGAGACGACGATAACCTTGTTCAGGAGCTATGAGATGTGGTTGATATCCATCTGCTTCAGTTATTAGTTTTCTTACATTATCCATTGAGAGATGTTTGTCGAATTGCAGTCTTTTAATGGCAGTTGGGAATTGACTGTCGAAAACTGTGTTTATCTTCTCACCACCTGAACGCCTGGAGTAGATTTGTAGCTGTTAGTGGTTAAACTTTGAACATAAAATTAAACTATAACTTCGAAACTTAACTAAAAAATATAATTTAAATTTGGATTAATTATACTATAATTTCAAGTTTAAATTTGAGATTTCGGTTTAAATGTTATCAAAATTCAAAGTTTAAGAAACAATTTTGATAGTTGAGAGTTTTTTTCATTGAACGGAGAAAGTTTGGTCTAGAATACCATGATCCCTTATCATAATTAAACTTGGAACATAAAATTAAACTAGAATTTCAAAATTTAATGAAAAATCATAATCTAAATTTGGATTCATTATACTATAATTTCGATTTTAAATTTGAGTTTTCGATTTAAAAAACATGGCTATCAAAATTCAGGGTTTAAAAAACGATTTTGATAGTTGAAGGTTTTTTTTATCAAATAGAAAAAATTCGGGGTCTAAAATATCATAATTTCTTATCATAAAGCCAGGGAAAGGGTTAGTTATTTGTTTCACTTACGTGCCGTCAAGGTGTTCTTTGAAAGTTTGATCAAAAGCACGACAAATTTCCATGATCATGTATAGTTTTCCCTGCAACCAAGAGAGTTCCATAGACGCTAAGTAAGTATCAATGGTGATAGCAGTTAATGCAGAGGAGAATCTAAAGAGATAAGATTCTTACACCAGCATCAGCAGCTATAGGTTTTCCAAGACGGCTTAGTTCTGTCTCTAACTCAGAAATAGTTTTTGTGATAAGAGCCTGAAGTCCTGGAATTCTCGATTTGATAACAACTTCCAAGTGCTGAAAATTAGAGAAATTTACTAATTTTTTATGCAAAAAGTTTCAAATGTATAAGAAGATTTGGTACCTTAGAGAGCATCTTTCCTAAATATTCTGAACCCATTCTATCAGTTAAATGTCTGTACTCTGGTGTGGTATTGAAGTAGTCACGCTCTCGCCGACGAGCAGCAATCATATCAACACTCTTATTGATATCAGCTTGAGATCGGTTAACAACACCAACCCAAGGATACCTTAGTTTGTATCCTCTTCCTTCAAGTATCTGAAATGCCCAGAATTTGTACAAGAATTAGCAGGCTTAAGAGATCAAGAAACTTTATTTAAGACGAGAGGATGTTCAATATTCACTCACTACTATTTAGTGAGATTCTCAATTTTATCTTCCTACTAACATTTTGCAGAGAGAAGAGTTCTTTATATCATTTCTAGTCAAAATTTTAACAGGCAAAAGGCTTGTGTATACAATTCCATTTACCATGCAAATTTTTTCTTAAAAGACCAGCTGCTCAAAGTGGTCATTTGTCTGAATTCATGATATATAATCATCAGAATATAAACTTACGTCGACAGCATTAGTACCCTGGTCCATGAGATCAATTTTTGTCAAAACTCCAAATGTCCTGTCTCCTGATAGCAACAAGGAAGATAACATGAACCAATTAAACGTGAATTCAAAAAGCAGTTGTATGAATCACAGAGAGAAGGAAGAATCTGACACCTTTTGGATCTACTTCACGAGAGATCTTAATGGCATCAGATGTAGCAAGATCTTGATTTGCAGGGGAAATAGCTAATATGATGCAGTTGGGCTGTAGAAAGGTGAATGATCAGTTTTTGTTACTTTTCTGTAACACACAGAATTGATATAACCATCATTAATCAATAGTCGAATACTGCTTCACTTCTTTCAGACCAATAGCTACCTTCTCAATAAACGATCTGACCATGTTCTCAATGTCTTGAACAATGCTTTCAGGCTGACCATCTACAACATTATTGACACCAAAATGTCATTGATGCTTATCAATAAAGAGAACTTGAGGTGGGGTTCAAAATCATCATTAAGAAAAAAGATGGCCTCACATACCAACAGCTACTTTTGTAAGTCCAGGAAGATCAACCAATGTCAAATTCACAACTGCCAACATTTTAAACAAAGAGACTTATCAGAGTATAGAAACTGTAATAAAAGTGGCAAAGATGGAAGAGATCATTAAGCGAGTTTAAATATTTGGGTGATGCTAATTTAAGAATTCCAGTGTCTTCTCTCACCATTAGGGGAATAGATACTGAGGTGAATGGGGACTGTAGATATTACTTTGCTGCTGCGGCCAGTTTCACGATCTGTCTCGTCTGAGATCTCCTGTCTCACAGCAGCTACGTACCAAGAAAGATGAAAAAAAATATCAAACATAAGAGAATCAGATGAGAAGGCCGTGTGCACTTAAACAATGTATGAACATAGCAAGCAGTCAACGGAAACATAAGAACCATTTATCTCCACTTAACAAGAAATATACCAAAATCAGTGAACTTCTTCTTAGGAAGATGCATAAACTCTCCATACTCTTTGCCTTCATCGATTCTGTGAAGCTGCAGGACAAGAGGTCTACGTGTAACAATCCCTACATGGAAGACACTATTCTAAGTAACTTTTACAGTATGGAATGGATTTGGAGCTATCTCATGTACGCTCTAGATATTGATTTAAGCAAGCTTACCTGCTCCACGAGGTAGAAAATCTTTCCCTACAACGCTCTCTAGCACTGAAGACTTCCCAGAACTCTAGAAGAGTTATCAAAAAATTTTAAAATCAATTGATTCCCGAAGAAAATATACAGAGCAAAACATTTCATATATTCTCATGAAACAGCTCCAATCAAAAGGGGGAGATCTCATCTAACCATTCTCGTAGGTAACATCAAACAATTTCTATCACAATCACGATCACGATGGATAAGGGGCGGTATCAAATGATAAGACACCAACGAAGAAAATTATTGCTTTAGCCATATTTCGTGAGAATTAATTAGGATATATGCATCGAAACTCGAAACCCCAAATGTATGTTAACGAGAAGGCAATGTCGATTGCGAATCACCGATTCAAGATCTCACACCAAAAATTCAGGAGAAATAGATCATACCTGACCACCAACGACGGCAATGGCGGGCAATGAGTCCCATAGAGTGGGAAGAGAACTTCCTTCGCCGTGATCTCCCAGAGCCGTACAAGCTCTCTGTATTTTATTCACCAGCGAAATCAAACTCTCCATCACAGATCTAAAATCAGCTCCGGTTAATCAACCGCGAAAATGCGACGGCAGAAGATCAGCCAGCAACCGTCCGGCGATGAAAGAATAAGAGAAGAACGGAAACGAAATAACCGCGAATGCCGATCATGTAGGCGACCGTTGAATTTTTCAGAGGAATATATAAAACCCTAAAATGTCTAAAGTACCCCTGTTGAAAAGTCAAACCAAAAGTTGGACCCATAAGTTAGTTGCAGGCCCAATATTCAAACTTTGGGCCCATTATAAAAAGGAAACGGTTCCAAGATTACCGCAAATCAAAAAGACGAAACAGCCCTCCGCATTTTAGGCATATTCCTTTACGTTAGATTACAAGGTACTCTCTAATGGCAGTTTCGTAATAATATACAAATACAATGCCTCTTTCTCCTCCACACGAATTTTATTATTTTTTAATTCGTCATGAGTTTTCAATGACTTACTAATTTTAATTATTTAATTAATTAAACTCTTTTTTTAAATTAAACAATTTACAAAAATCTCCAATCTTTCTTCGCCAAGTCTCCACATACTTCTCTGTGAGCTTCTTCTCCTTCTGTATATGACGCAAAGAGAGCTTAAAAGCTTAGCAACTTTCTCTAATGGAGTCGCTTACATCAAATCCCTCATTTGCTTGTTTGTCTAAAAGTATCTCTCTGTATCCTTCTCGTTTTCGTTTCGTTAAGCTAACAAGTATTCACCACAAACTCGAAGTTTCTTCAACCATTTGCTGTAAATCCTCTTCCTCAAACCCTAAACCTGATTCTAACAATCGAGGTATCAAATTAAATCCTCTATATGTTCTGCGTCCAATCATTCAATCAATAAAAGGATTGATTTCGTCTCAATCTCGTCAATGGATTTCACGTTTTCGAGCTTACAGAGACGATACATCAGCGTTTTCTGAAACATTTCATGGAGATTGGAAGGAAAATGGTGGATTAGGGATTGCTCTATTGAGTGTTACAACAACTGCTAAAATTAAGATTAGTCCATTTGTAGCTACACTTTCAGCAAATCCAACATTCGTATCAGCTGTTTTTGCGTGTTTCTTTGCTCAATCGAGTAAAATGATAATCAATTTCTTCATAGAAAGAAAATGGGATTTTCGTTTACTTTGTGCATCTGGTGGAATGCCTTCATCTCATTCAGCTCTTTGTATGGCTTTAACGACCTCTGTTGCGCTTTGCCATGGAGTTGCAGATTCGTTGTTTCCTGTTTGTTTAGGGTTTAGCATGATTGTTATGTATGATGCAATTGGTGTCAGACGTCACGCTGGTATGCAAGCTGAGGTATGAATCAAAATCTTCCATTGTTTTGGTTAATCTGAAGAACTTTTGAAGTTTCTCATGTCTTTGACTTTGCCTTCTTAAATGCTTTGAGGATTTTGATGATTGTTGTGGGGTTTGAGTCAAAGATATTGACTATATAGTTCAATGTTACTTTCAAGGTATTAAATTACGCTCATGAAGGTTAATACACATGTAAAGATTGAGCAGTAAAGCTGTTCTTGGCTAGATTTGAAGCTATGGTGGTTAGGTATATGTAGATACCTGTTCTTGGTTCTTGAATGATCTTAAAGATTTCCAGGACAAAAAGGGTTTTGTATTGTTGAGGATTAGGAACTATGGATTGTAACCTGTTCTGGTCTGAAGTTGTAGAGTACAATATCTTGTGACATGTGCTAGCATCTAAGAGCAATTCCATGTCTTTGTTCTGGTTTGATTTAACAAGATTGTGTAATCTTTCTCTTTTGTTGATCTCAGGTACTGAACTTGATCATAAGGGACTTATTTGAAGGACATCCCATAAGTCAAAGAAAGCTAAAGGAACTACTTGGTCACACTCCTTCACAGGTTCTAGCTGGAGCATTTGTAGGCATTGTGATTGCTTATTTTTGTTGTCAAGGCTGTCTTATCTCAGCTTAAGATCTTCATAAAGTTTTTTCTGGTTGGTTTTTGATTCGATTTAAGCTCTCATTAGCCTCGGATATAATTCATGTTGTATCATATCTTTCTTCAACAATAGAGAATCTTGTGCTCTTTGAGCTTTTTGAAATCCCTGAAAAAAAAATGCAATGAGAGTTTTATTCAAGTCGTTACACCTTCATACATCTTTAATGGTATCTGCAATACTCTACAAAACTAATCATTGCATTGATTTGCTTCTGCAAAACTTCATAAACTTTATACAGTGAAGAAAAAACTGCTATAAGATCTCAGACAGCTTAAGCAGACCTCTTGACTTATGTTTCTGCTTTGTGTTTCAGCTACTTTTCTTTTCAGGATTTCTCATACTCTGTTTCAGGCGTTTCCTAAGGAATCAAGCATACAGAGAGTTAGAGAATGTTAATAGCTGATCAAACCAGTCTTGAACTGAGTAAGTTACCTTGTTCTTGTAGGTTTGGTCTTAAGGTTAAAGACACCTTTCATCAAAGAACTTATATCTACAGACCGATCTTTCATGATCTTATCATGATACATCTTACTTCCTATCTCACAAATCTTTTCTTCTACTTCTTCTAATGGCTCATCTATATTCAACTTCAATTCCCCTTTCCTAATAACCGTTACACCAAACCCATTTCCCTTTGCTTCTCTATATGCTTCCTGGTTAAAGAAACACATTGAATTCATAAAGAGAACAGATTTGAAGAAAACGTTAGTTTCTCAAGAACTTGGGGAATTAACTTTTACCTTAGGTGGGCGTGGAACAATGAATACATTACCAGTTCCAAGCATATCTAAATGTGCTTGGATTATGTAACAAAGGTTTCTGCAATCCACTGCGTTTTCAAATGCAATCACATGATGTGGTTTTGGTTCTATTTCAAGATCTGTTGCCATCTCCAAACTGTAAAAACCTACTCTTTCATCTCCTTCTTTCTCCACTGTGTACATCTCAAGACACTGAAACACAAACATGAAGGAAAAATGTGTTGATTTCAAGGACTTGCAGGGTTTGTTAATGGAGAATCTAAGTAAGAAAACATACCAATACATGTGGAAGATCTAACCACCATAGGTAATCTTCTTCCTTTTCTTCACCATATTCACTGTATTTACTTACAACAGCTTGAGGACCAAACAATTCCATCTCTCGTTTGAGTTTGTTAAGTTTCTTTTCCATAAATTTCTTGTTTTTCTCTGGTAATTTCTCCATTAATTCAGCTGCATCTTTGATCTCTTCTTCTGTTATCCATCTATCTAAATCCTTTCCCATGTCTTTCATTACAGCTTTCACTTCTGGATCAGTCTCTGCATTGTACAATTCAAGAAACCCACGTGACCATTTCTTTGTGTGTTCCCAATACTCTTTTCCTGACTTTTTCCCAGCTTTTACAGATCCATCACTTCCTTCTACAACAATCTTTGCTTGGCTTGAAGTAGTTTCTGATGCAGATTGTGATGTTTCCTGAAGAGAGCTCTCTTCTTGTTTCACAGGAGATGTAGATGCAGCTTTACCAGAGAATAATGCTGCACGCTGTTCTTGAAAGTTATCAAGAAACTCAGGATTTTTCTCCATTGGAGGACCTTTCCATCGAGGTATGACTTTCTCTGGTGAATCATATACACTGATGCCATCTGAAAGATGAGAGGAAGAGAGAGATCATAAGCTATATAGATTGTGAGTATTTTGCAGGGAAGAGATTAAAGTGGTGAAGAAGATGTGTTTTTACCTAGTCCATAATCAAGATTTTCAATGTTTGAATGAATCCATTGATGTAAATGAGACAATTTCTCATTTTCTTTCTCAACTTTCATCTCCAAGCCTTGTAAGAACATGGTTTTGTCTTCAATTTCAATCAAGTGAAAAGGATCTCGACCAGCTAGTTCATTGTCTCGAACACGGAAGACAATATCTCTTAGCTTCTCATCTTTCATCCATTCAAGTTCATCGCTCTCCTCAGATCTGTAAAAATCTGCAATTTCAGCAATTGTTCCTGGTTCTTGTGGTGCTTTCTCTCTTGCAGCCATGTAATTATCTCTAAATCCAGATCTCATTTTTTCAACAATAGGTTCAAATTCATCAAAATGTTTCTCAATCCAGTTCTCAGTTCCTGATGTTTGCTCCTTCTCTAAATGTTCAGTATCAGTAGAAGAACTTTCAGCTAGACTTGTTTCAAGTTCCTTAACTGCATTCTCAGGTTTTGTAAATTTCTCGTCATCTTTCTTCTGGGATATGAATTCAATATCTTCCCCTGAAATTTGAGATGAAGTAGATTGAAGTGCAGATTTTAAGGCTCCATTTACAGCTACACCATTTTGGTCTCTCTTCTGAGATGGTTCTTGATTAAGCTCGATTCCATCAGTTTTTCTTGAAAGGAACTCTTTAGCTTCTTTTACAGATCGTATGACTCGTGACTTACGACCATTGCTCTTGAATTCATCCATGGAAACATCACTAGACTGGATGGTTTTTTCTGTAGGAGTTCGAAGGAAGCCATTAGTTTCTTCTTCTGCTTGAGATCTTGGAGCATCTGAAGCAGAAAACTCAGTGATTTCATGATCATTAACAGTCAAAATCTTCGAGTTTTCGTCTTTCTTATCTTCCTTACCTATTTCTTTATCGAAATCGCTCTTCTTCTCTTCATTGATTTCAACAGCAGCTTCTATCTCTCGTGCTCGTCTAGCCATTACTCTAATTTCATTGATTTTCTCATCAGATCCAACTCTCTGAACCTGAGAAGATTCTAAGTTATTCTTCAAATCCTTTACTTTAGCTATGCTTTTCACAAGCTTTTCTTGATCCATCAATGGCTTCTCAAAGGAATTCATCAATGGCTTCTCTAAAACCTCCATTGTACCCTTCTTTAACCTTTGATTTCTCTTCCATGCTTCCGTTTTTCTCCTCATCATCTCTTTCTCCATCTCTGTACACTCCATTTCATTACCACTCTTAAACATAAGTAGTTTCTTAAGCAACCAGAATCCAATGTAACTACATAAAACTACTCCTCCAATCACCGGTAATTTTGGAACTAAATCAACACGACGAATTAGGTTTTGGATCGAGCTTATGAATTCTTCTTCTTGTGAATAAGAAGAAGCAATCTTGACTAGAGAACTATCTTTATGTATCACATTTTCACCATTCCCCATTTTTGCAGCTAATTTTTTCGCATATTGAATTTTTGAATTCACTGTTTCCAAATCTTCAATACCTAATCTTCTACGCAGAATCTCATCTTCATCAATTTCAACTTTCTCCACTTTTCCATTAGAATCCTGATAAACCCTAAAAATGGGATTTGAACCAATCCCCCAATACTCTGTTTCTTTCTTATACCGAGAAACCCAATCTTCGAGATCATTAAGCAAATTCGAATCTTTCGAAACGCTATCTTTCAACAATTCTGAGCTACTAAATTCGACCAAATCATCATTTTGATTGAAATCGTGATTTGGGTTTCCAGGTTTCGTACCTGGGTCAGCAGATTTCGAATTCGACCACAAATTCCCATCTCCAATTAGTTTCTTCCTCAACGAATTTCGTCGTCTTGACGTCTCTCCAAAACGAGCCGAAACTCGAAGAATTGGCGGGAATTTAGAACTGGGTAACCTCAATCGGTGTCGATTTCTATCACTAATCAATCTATTCCTAGATTTATATGACAAAGACGAAAAATTAAAGAGATTAATAGGAAGAACAGAGCTTAAAATCTCCATAGCAAAACCCCTTCTAAGTAAAAACCCCCAAAACCCCAGGTACGCTTAACAAACCACCACAGCTCAAAACGTCGTCGTTTAGTACCTAGAACCCTAAAAAAGCAACCGACTTTATACAAAAACAGAAAACGCTTCTCACACCTCAAGATTCTTGGCAAGTAATTGCAGATCTCAAAAAACAATCATTAAAGAGTTGCTGAATGGGATTGATGAACACTAGAAGATGGAAAAAAGTTCCAACATTTACATTTTTCAGTTACAGCAGAGAGTATAATGAAAGAGATTAAGACACAGAGAGAAAGAGACCAGAAGATGAAGATCCCAAGTTTATGATCAGTAACAGAGAAATCTACTTACAAACACTAACCAAAGAAGCCATGGCTGATGTTGTAGAGACAAAGACACCACAAAGTTGGAGAGATTTCAAAATTCAATTTTGAATTTCATACTTTTTCAAGACAGATTTGGGATACAAGCACCTCCTCCTTCTCCATTTTGTTGTTGTTCTTTCCAGATTCTTCCAGTAACTCTTAGTTTAAGCTCTTTCCTGTCTCCACCTGAGAAGAATAAAGCCATGTTTCTTTGTATAATTAGACCATCATGACTATCTCTTACTTTCCTATGACTGTCTCTAACACTTCTTGGTGTTCCTTCCCAGATTAGCTTCCTACCAAAGCCTCCAACTTCTAAACTGTAATTGTAGTTTCGAGCTTCTGTTTCGTCGCCCATAAAACGCAGAAATGCCATGTAAACTGGTGCCATTCCAAGCTGGAATGCTTCAAAATGGAGACAAAAGTATTGACCAAAGCAGTGAAAAACCTGTTTCATTTTACCAAAATCAAAACAAAAAGAACTTTAGTACAATGATGGAGAATTTGCAGCCATTGATCTTGCAAATCAAAAGCTTTACCATGGAATTTGCAGTTCTGAACTAATTTACATCAAAGCAATGGTTAAAAGTTAACTGCATTGATTAAATTAGACTTATCTGATTGCTTCACATGTCAGAAAATACCACAAAAGGCAACTCTTCTCATGTCATAAAAGATCTAAGTTTATAAGTACAGAAAGAAGATTTGCAGCCATTGATCTTGTAAGCAAAAGCTTTGCCATAAAATTTGAATTTCTCAAAAAATTTACATCAAAGTTAAAAGTTAACTGCAATGGTTTAAAGTTAACTGCAACGTTCAAATTTGACTTATCTGTCAAAAAAATACCACAAAAGGTTTATCTGACTAATTTACATCAAAGCAATGGTTAAAAGTTAACTGCAATGTTAAAATTAGACTTATCTGATTGCTTCACATGGCAGTAAATACCACAAAAGGACACTCTTCTCATGGCATAAAAGATCATGTAAACTTCAACAAAATCCACAAATCAGATCAAAATTTAGAGCTATGAAGTATAAATAAGAACTTATGTTCAAATTTGGGATTTCTGAACTAATTTATGTTCAAAATAGACTTGTCTGATTACTTCACATGTCAGAAAATACCACAAAAGGGACCAGAAAAGGGCACTTTCTCATGGCATAGAAGATCTAATAAACTTAGAAAAAATCCAGAAATCAGATCAAAGTTTAGAGCTATGAAGAATGGATAAGTACTTACAGTTAACATCCATGTAGCATTTTCGACTTCACGAGGATTTGATTTGACATAACGATGGTTAAAAGTACATCCAGAATGCATATCCACTTTGTGATCATCTCTTAGATGAGCTACTAAGAAAGGAATATCACCCATTACAGAACACTCGGAGCCGGCATAAGGACAGTTATAAGGCCTGAAGTTACATACAGTCTCATGTTTGAGTTTACTGTAATAAGGGAAGATTTCAGGACATCCAAGAGACATGTATTTGCAAGGTAGTTCAAGTGATTCAGCTACTTTTTCAAGTGCTAAACATCTTATATCACCAAGCTCTTGTCTACAAGTTGGACAACGATTATGCACCCTGTTTTTACAGGTTGAACATAGAGTATGTCCATTGTGACACTGCAAGAAATCAAAATGGAGAACAAAGCTGTTAAAATGGCGATAAAGGATTTGATGTTTGTATAGCGAATTCATTGGCAAATGCTAAGTAGAAACCAAATCAATGGAGGATCAATCCATACACAGAAACAAGACAATTACAATGTCAAAGATAATTCAATGACACTAGAGCTATATTCCATAGATATGGAGCTGAATTATCAATGGAGGATTATCCAAACACTAAACTCCATAGATATTGAACTCAAATTCAAGTAATTAAGCCATTACCTTGATCAAAGATACAAAATCAACAAAACTCAATTTTCAAATTAGGGTTTTCTTTGAAATACTCAACATAACCACTTGTTTCAACATCCAAATATCAAATCTCCATGAAGATAAACAACACTTTTTATATCTTAAAGGAAATTGAAATGTTTCAGAAACTCAAAGCAATCAACAAAGTAAAGATCGAGAAAATCAAGGAAAAAAACCAAACAGAAAACAGACCTGATGAATTGGGGGATACATAGAATTGGTGCAAACAGGACATTCAAGAAGCTCATGAACACTAGTGGTGGTGGGAAGAAGAGCAGAAGCAGGAGCATTCACGTTATTGTTATTATTACTATGATGTTTCGAAATCGATGCATATGAATGGCGATCTTGATGGATCTCTTCATCATCTGTAACATCCATGGTTGAAGTACAGTCCATGCTATCTAAATCCATGGAAACCCCCAAATCCCTAATCGAAGATAAATTTTACAAAAAAAAAAAACAATTTTTTTATACAAGAAGAATTTTGAAAAGAAGATCGAATCCGATTTACAAATTGATGAACATCACCGAAATAGGTCAACCCTTATCAACTGTGGATTATTTCAGAGAAAAGAGACAGATGCTTTTCTTCATGAATTCCGCAGATGGAAAGAGAGAGAGAGGAGAGAGAAAGAGAGAGAGGAGAGAGAAAGGGTTGCCGTCAAATGAACCGGAGACACTTGATTTTAAATCGGACGGTCAAGAAGGAGACTGTAGAAGAGAATGTTACAAAATAAGAAATTAATAAAAGGAAAAGAAATCATTTAATAATAATATCACTCAATGATTTATTCCGTTTTATTTTTTTAAATATTAAAATATTGGACAAAATATTCAAAAAAAATTATTATTATATTTTTGAGTTATAAAGGGGCCTGATCCAGTAAGGATGGGCCTAAACATGTCATCGTGCACATGCTTGTATTTTTCTGTAAGTTTTCTTCGTTTCTATTATGTGTTTTTTTTTACTTTAATTATTTTCCATATTAATTTCTAAGTAATAAAATATATTATAAAATGACATAAACTAAAAATAGTGTAACTATAAAAAAAAAATAAAGGTTAATAAATTCAATTTAAATTACATTTTCCAATTTTGATATAAAACTAATAACCTAAAAATTAAGGAAACTAGTAATAAAAAAATCGTTAATTAAATATTAATCCTAGTTTTTTTTTTCCAATCTCATAATTAATCCTAGTTAAAACTTAAAAGTTATGTTAAAGAATTAAAAACAATATTAAAATTAGACGGCAAGAGAAATGAAATAATAACTATGTAGCTTAAGTTCAAAGTCACTTATTAATAATGTTAAAACAACAATTTACTCTTTCTTCAAATCTCACAAGCAAAGTCACAATTTCAAAAAACATAATTAAATCTCATGAACTCTAATCATATCCTTAAAAAAAAAAACTAAAACAAAAGTAACAGCAAACAACAAAATCCAGCTTTCATGATCTGTACAAATCCACTTTCTATAACTTAAAAGACTTATGAACTGTTCTCTAACCCTAAAAGTGCATCAAAGAATCAAACTTTAAAAGTATTAGAAATCACTGACCTGGAAAACACTGATCGATCATCATCACCATTGATTAGCTGATGTTTCCCTGTATTGTTCATCATCACCATGTGCAGACTGTTTAAGTTTCATGTCTTTAACTCTGTTCAATCTCTGACTTATCCTGTCTTTACTCGTTGTTTTCTTACGCAGCATTGATGAAAGACTTTGTTTTGTGTTTCTTGTGTTCATTATTCTATCAAACTCTTGATCATCGATAACAGATGATCTAGAGCTTGAAGATAAAGCCGCGTCGCGAAGAACAGCTTCGTTATGTGCCCGAACTTTCGCAAGTTTAGCGCGATTCGCTCTTTTAATCTCTTGTTTATCTCTTTCTCTAACATTCTTCAAAGCTTGTTTTGCTATTTGTCTTGATATGTGATTAGGATCAGAATCTGAGGTTGTTGATTCATCCATTGGTACCATATCGTTGTTGATTTCTGTAGTTTCTTGTGTTATCGGGTTTCCTGTATCGTCCCGGGGTATAATCGGGCCGTGAAATGGACAGATTCGGAGATCTTTTCGTTGACAGAGAGTACCGTTCTTTAATGGAGCATGACATGGTTGTATCTCTGATCTTTCTTCTTTATAAACTGTAGCTTGAAGATTGAGTTCTGCTATTTTCTCTGCGGGGATTACAGCGTCTTGATCTACTCTTCCCCAATGGCTCTCGAGGTCTAAACCGCGATGATTAGCTCGAAACTCTGTAGTTGAGTCCCAGTTACTTAACTGTGATCCCCAGTTCATCTCCGGGGCTTCGGAAAATAGTTTATCTCTAAGAGAAAGTTCAGTTTTTTGTCCACCATTTTTGTTCTTCACTGGTTTGGTAATCTTAGATTCTGATGTAGATGGTAAGGAGGAATCCTCTACGTGCTGGTTTATCGTAGCTGGAGCTAAATCAGTTTCGGTTTTACCCGAATCCTCCTCCCAGATATCTTCTTCCTCGGTTATGTCGTGACGAGTTGTTTTTGTAATTGAGAAGCCAGCGTCTTCGCATTTCTTTTTAACTGCTAAGATATTGTTCCTTATATCGATGAAATCTTTCAGCATTGAATCTCTGATTCTGTTATCTGTTACTTCTACTCTGATGAGAACAGAGATCGAGTCTTGGACTGAGATTAGATGTTTTGTCTCTAGAAGCTTGCATTGTTCCCGTAATGCGTCGAAGACGACTCTGTTCTCATTAGTTTCTTCGACTTTTTCGGATTCTTTTAATGAATCAAGACGGATTTGCCTCAGGTGTGAAGAACGAAACTCTACTAAATCTTCTTCATCTAGAATTGTAAGTGGAACACCATCATCATCTCTTGCTTGAACAATTTGTAGACACTCTTTGATTTCCTTTATTGTTTCGTTGATTTCGTCTTTGATTAATATGAAGTTATCCTTCAACGATTCAAACTTGTTTTGTAGAATCTCTTTTGTTTTCATCTCCCTCTCGTGTCTTTCCCGTTGAATTCGTGCAGCATTTGCTTGTAAATTAGGGAACTGGAACTTGAGGGTGTGTTTAAGGTAATCAAATCCAAGTCTAAGCTTCTTGTAATGAACTCCAAAAGATGAATTCCACTTCTCTAAGAACTCAATTGCTTTAGAACGCAAAAGAGTGGCGATAGCTGGAGGTGCAGGAAGAGGCATGTTGGTTCTAAACCCAACACTTAAACTGAGAAGTTGATCGAGATTTTCGATTATTTGACTTCTAAAGAGCTTTGATCTCATGAATAGCTCGTCGATTATGAGAAGCGTTAGATATCGAACCTGCGAGGAAAAAACAAATGAACCTGCTTTACATTCAAATTTCAAATGTACCGAAGAAACCATAGTTATGCGAATTGAAAGATCAGAACTTTTATAAACATAGTTAACCATAACAATCCGCAAGGATTCAACGAGGCAAAATAAGAATAATCTCAACAGTAACAACAACAAAAAAAATCATGAAATCCTTTAAAAATGGAATTACGAACCTGAGAATGGTTGCGCTTCATGAGCTCCATTAGGGTTTGCGCGCCGAGTCGAACCTCTGAATCAGAATATCGAATACAAAATTTGATCGCTTTGAGCAGTCGCGGGTCTACCTCATGCGCAGTTGAATTCGTCGCTTTCTCTATCAAAGCCACGACTTTTCCACCACCAGAACCGGAGCCAAAATCGCCGTCGTCTCTCCCCCTTTCCATCGCCGGCAATCAGAAAAAGTTTCCTACTTTCCCAAAAAAAAAGAGAAAATACAATAAGTGGATCAATTTCTGGCTTATTCGGTTTAATATTTGTTCCTGCTAATCTAGTCGGTTAAGTCGGTTATCTCATGAAATGACAGATCTACCCCTCTACGTGAACCCAAGTCTATGGGTATTTATGTAATTTTAAGACAAACGTCGCTTATATAGTTCTGAAAAATTTCCACCAAAAAAATTGCAGTCAGAACCTTGAAATCACTCCAAATCAATTGAGAAACAAAAGAGAGAAAATGATGATGAAGATGAACACGAGAGAGAGAAGAAGAAGAACCTCACAATACACTTTCTGGATTCTCTTCATCTCAATAGCTTCTTGCTCAGCGAATTCATTGCTTGGAGGTAATCTAACGTTCTAATTATGGTTTTTCTTGAGTTTTCTTGATCGTTTATCTCTCTTTTTCCTTCACTTGCTTGCTTGTTTCTGTTATGATTTCTCTTAGGTTTTGTTACCTTTCTTGATCCTCTTCTTTCTTGAATTTTCCATCACTTTCTTGTTTTTTCTCCAGAACCAATGATCGGGATCAACTATGGACGTTACGGCTCCAATCTTCCTCCACCAGAAGCCCTACCATCGATCCTGACTTCACTCTCCATTAAACATGTCAAAACCTTTGACATTGATCCAAGAGTCACCAAATCATTCGCCAACACAGGAATCTCTCTTTCCCTCTGTATCCCTAACCACAAGATTCCAACTCTAGCTTCCAATTTCACCGAAGCTAAAGAAATCATCAGAAAGTTCATCTTACCTTACCACAGAAACACCATCATTACATCAATTGCAGTCGGAAACGAAGTCTCGCTAATACCACAATTCTCCAACCACCTTGTCTCAGCTATGGTGAATGTTCATCGTGCAATCAGAAGGTATCGATTACACCGCAAAATCAAAGTATCTACAACACATTCACTCGCTATTCTCTCACGAAGATTCCCTCCTTCAGCTGCAACTTTCCACAAATCGATTGCTGAACCAGTGTTAAAACCACTCCTAATGTTCCTACAGCGAACAAACTCTCCTCTTATGGTGAATCTCTACCCATACTTCGCGTATAAACAATCATTTCCTTCGATTCCTCTGAATTTCGCTCTGTTCCAGCCAATGAACAGCCTCAAGCAACGTAAATACACCGATCCATACAGTGGACTCGTATACACCAACATATTCGACATGATGCTGGATTCCGTGGACTCCGCCGTGAAATCCCTAGGATTCCGGAAACTTCCAGTGGTTGTATCAGAGATAGGTTGGCCATCGCAAGGTGACCCTGATGAAGAAGCGGCTACTTTGGAAAACGCTAGGGCTTTCAACGAACGACTAATTGAGCATCTAAGAAGCAGAAGAATTCAAATACCTGTGTATATCTTCTCTCTCTTCGAAGAAGATCAGAAAATCGGATCCGCCGTAGAGAAACACTGGGGATTGTTGTTCGGTAACGGCACGAAGAAATATGATCTGAATTTTTCGCCGCCGTGTGAAATGGAAAGTATTCCAATTGAGTTCAGGTGATGGCAATTTGGTCATTTTACCATATATTGGGCTTTTGGTTCCGTTATGAAATGAGCCTTGAAATTGGGCCTTTTTGTTGACTATTGACTTTGTGCGGTTTTATTGAAAATAAATAAATGGATTTTGTTCGTTTTGTCGCATATGTCACATGCATGAGTCAATTTTATTTTTATTAATAACGACATTTGTCCCGGAATAACTTGGAAATGCAAATCCTCATCATTTTTCGGGAATTGGTCGCATTTTTTAAAGTTATTTGTATATATATACATATATTATTATTTTACATAGAAATTTTAATATATTAATAAGGAATAATAGTGGTTATTTTTCGTAAATTTTCAACATATAGTAGAGATATTTTTAGGAAAAATTAATAAAAATAAGTAAGAGGAGATAATTGCGGAGAATATCACGGGTATAAGAGGGAGTGGGTTTATATATCCACCATGTGGATCCCACGTGACTTTCTTAGTGAATTGTATCTGCGTAGATTATTTATTTTATATTTTCTTTTTATTTATCGAGCAATATCATATATTAATATATTATAGTTTTTTTTTCAACACGTCAAAAAAAGACACTAGTCTTAACACATATAAAACCAAGTCCTGTCCGATCTTCACGTTATCTCTTTTACACACATCAAGAAACATTAAACTAAATTCTACGTAGACTTACTAATTAAGATCATAATATTCTCTCCCTTTAATATTGATGTATTTATTAAAAAAAGATGTTTTTATTTTGAATAAAATGCAAAGAAAACAATAGATATTTTATAGTCTAATTTAAAAAACAATTTATAAAGCGGAATTAGGAGAAAAAATCTCTTTATATTGGGATCTCCACTAATAATTATAACAATAATTGATAAAAATAAATTACTATATTTTTTTAATTTATTTTTTTTGTTCTTCCCGAATTAACTTATTCAACACGCCCGAGGAGAAAACCCGACCCGTGACCCGGCTAAATCATAAGCGACCCGGAAACCTTGTTGTTGTATATTCCCAATGATCGATAAACTTCCCATAGTTCCGGCGAACGCAAAGCAAAATCGTCCTTTAGAATCTACCGGAATTAGATAATTACTCGCCGGAAGCGAAACTTCTCCACCTCCGAAGTGAAACACCACCGTCGGAACCTTAACCGTCTTCATCCCCGATAAATCAAAACACGTATCAAACAGAGAATACGACGGAGCAACTTTTAAACTCCTCGCACCAGTACGAAACGCGTTTCTGAGTGCCACGTAAGCAGATTGAGTCAATCGAGTAACAGAGGTACCGGAATCGATGATTACGCCGCCATCACCGGCGGCATCAAGCTTGAAAAGCGACGGTGAAACGCCTCGAACGCGTGAACCGCCAACGCTAATTCCAAGTAATTCTAAGTAATAAAAGGTATCAAGTTTGGGGTTAGTTATTAACGGCGTGAAAACGGCGGTTTTTGGAACGGCGTCGTTTCCAAATACAATAGTTGACGGCGGTTTAACTACTCCACCGGAAGTTCTATCAACTAAACAGTAAGAGAATTTTCCGTTGTAACGGTTTTTCGTCTGTGACGGAAACGATAAACCTCCACGACCTAAACCTAACAAACCGGCGGCTCCGACGAATAAACCTTCGTTATCGTGACCACATCCTAACGCCACGTGATCTACACGTGCTCCTTGAAACGACAACGTTTCGGTTGAGAAATCTCCGGTGGTAAATGAACCGTCACCGTAAGAAACTTGGTAAGGACAAGTCCTACTTCGACGGCTGTTACATTCCGATGTAGAAGACGAATCTAAACTCCGGCAAAGAGGAGATCCACAGAGTACAGTGGAGAATGATTTTGATTTTGCTGGATTGAAAATTGGATCTGATTGGTTGTAACAAACTTTGCAAGGAGAACATTGAAGCCAAACGACGTCGCTTCCTGTATCAAGGACCATGTAAACATTACTCGCTGGAGTTCCAACGCCTAATCGCATAAAATACTCTCCAGATCCTTGTGAAAGTCCAGAGATCACAGCGCCACTAAATCCACCACCAGATCGTGGAGTTTTCGTGACATTTCGTCGGATTGCAGCGAGATTAACCAGGGATTTGGCACGAAGAGTGTCGCGTCGGAGACGAAGATTGAAGAGACTCTCCGGTGAGGCGTCGGAAGAGAGAGCATCGACGTGAAGTAAATTGACGGAGAGTGAAGTTGTGGACTCAGATTGAGCAGTTAGGGAATCGGATTCAGGCCATGAGAGAGATGGAGAGGAAGGGAGAGTGTTGACGATGAGTGTTTGGTATTGTGAAGAAGAGAAGACGGAGGAGATAACGGAGAAGATAACGGTGGAGACGACGAGGGCATTTAGGTCTTTTCGCTCCATTGAATGTATATGGAGTGTATAATATATGGTCTGTCCACTGAAAGTATATAAAGGCATCTTGAGGTCGTCTGTCATGTGAATGGGTTTACTTACTTTTTTGTTGTGGACGACTTTTTTTTTTTTTTTCTCTTTTCCGTGAATTATCGATTTAACAAAAAAAAATATATATATATAATTAACGTTTTCTACGATTTTAATAATTTTGAGAAATTATGTGAATTGGTTCCATGTTCTAGTGGTCAGTACATTGGACTCTGAATCCAGTAACCCGAGTTCAAATCTCGGTGCAATCTTTATTTTCTTTTTTAATATTTTTTTATTTGGGCCATTAAAGCCCAACTATAGCCCGTAAGACTTTGTTGGTTTTATTTGGGGCATGGTCTAGTGGTCAGTACATTGGACGATTTTAATAATTTTAGATATTATTTTCCTTAAATTTTAAGATTTTTTTTTAATTTTATACATAAAGTTTAATTTTGATTAAAAATTTTGATAAAGTTTGAAAAATCCCATTATTGAAATTCAAAAGTTAAAAAACTATTTTCATAGTTAAGGGTTTTTTTTCACCAAACAAAGATAAAATGAGTTTAAAATACCATAATCTGTATCTATCACTTACAAACATCAAAAACAGTTTAAATCTAGATCTTTTGATGCCATTTTTGTTTCAGGTGCAAATGCAAGGGATATCAGTAGGTAGAGCAGTTGATTTAACACTATTGAAATCGTATAAAGAACTGATTTTGGGGGTATAATTGGAATTTTTCAGTGGGTTCTGCAAGATGGTGAAGAAGATCTTTATATATTCAAGAGATGAAGTTCAGAAAATGAGAGATAAGTGTTGATGCTTAGAAGTTATATAAGGTATTAAGCGACGTCGTTCTCAACGGCTTTCTATATAAAAAGGGTTTTAACTATTTTTTGGGCTTATTTTTAATGGGCCGGCCCATATTTTATGTGATTGTGTTCCATATATAGTCAAGTGTAAGTACACTTAGAATCATCGTCTATTAGTGGGCCAAAATTTTAAAGCCCAATATTATTGGCCCAGTAATGAAGTATTAATTAAAAACTATATGATAAATTTATATTGTATGGAAGATGGAATAATGTAATGTGGGCCATAGAGAATTGACATATAACGTATAATTCGCGGCTGGGGATTTGATATTTCATTTGGTATGTAATGATTACATTCATGGGGTCCAATCAACTTTTTTTATATATATAAAATTTATCAATTTAATGTGGTTATAAATAATTCAAAAATAAACTGAATTATAATTTATAAGAAATAGTTTGAACAATAGTGAACACAGCTTGATAATGTAATTGTTTACAATATTAACGAATTTAAAATTCTAAATATTTTAAATTGGGCTTTATAATGATAATGGGCCGAATATTAAGATTGGTCCTGGAGCTATATTACTGAAGCCACGTGGCTGAGTCGTTTTAAGCTTAAGAGAAAGACGGCACGCAAGGCGAAGATGTTACCGCAAAACGACACGATAGTTTCGATTCAGAGAGAGAATTACCTGGGAGAAGGTGTATGAGAAGAATGACAGGTGTCATTATAAAAATATCAGTCTTCAGATTTGAAAAAAGCAACAAATAATTTCAATCACGCCCGATTAACGGAGCCCACCTTCTGCTTTTTGTCGCTTATTGTCGGATCTAACTATATTTCTTCCAGCCCCTCTTATTTTCAAATATTTACATACATAGCCTACTTTATTTTACTGTTAAAACAAAACCGGTACTTGTCGGTGCATAATTATCTTTTAAAGCTAGTTATAAACGATTAGTTTTTTCGATGCGTAAGTGATTTATTTGGTTTAATTTTAATTCAATTTATTAACGATGCATTTTATTACAAAATTGCTAATTATTAGTAAAAAAAGATGCCGCACGTTGGATAATCACGTTATAACACGTGATTTATTATTTTTAGAATGATTATTTGTTTTTTTAATCAAATTAAAAGATAAATAATAATTATTAACTTCTTTAGGAAGTATATTAAGTTGGTTTTCTTTCTTTATAATTAGCCTGGATTTTCTTATAATCCACTTTTGTTTTGTATTTCTTTATTACTACAATTAACGCGACATTTGTTATTTAACTTTACAATTTTAAAAATAATGAAATTATATATAATTATAGCCATGTGTGATGTAATATATAATAAATGGTCCTTTTTACATAAAGCAAATCTCATTTGAAATTTTGGTGTCCTCTTCTTTCATGAAAATAAAATATATATTAAAAAAGTATAATTGATTAATTATACGCCAAAGAATAACCCTTTATACAGTCAACATAGATATAGTAATTTAATTAAAAGTTAAGGGAACAAAACCCTATGTGTGTATATATATATATATAACGAACATATTTAGTCATACTTTTATTATATATTAATCATGTAATTAGAAGAAAAAAAATTCAAGTCCCCACCGATTTTTGTAACCTAATCTAAATATAATATATAATTTATAGAGTAATTATGATATCTATATTTGATTGATTGTATATATATATATAGTACAAGGAATTTGAAATTGACAGGGTAATTTGACGGATCTTAAGCTAAAAATATAATATATAAATCACAAAATGGGTGGGAGAGAATAGTATACAACTCATAATTCCACTCACATTTTGTATTAAATAAGAGTAATTGACATCAATACATATACATATAATTAATTATTTTAGATTGTTATATATAACCTTTTTATTGTATAAACAATTTTCAACAAATAATCAGTCATAATTCACTAAATCTTAATAAATAATTCAAACCAATAAAAAAAATAGAAACTAAACAATATTGAATCTAAGATTTTAAATTTAAAAATAGTATTACATATGTATAAGCATATTATAAACAATGGTATATATGGCATAGTCCATAGATATCTAAAAATTATAAATATGCCACGACTAATAATTTTAACCTATAGTTTTTGAGAAATAAATAAGTATATCATTTATAAATAATATAATCTATACACGCTAATCTAATATGACCAATAAGAATACGATTCTATATTCTTTATTAAGCAAATTATTTTATAAATACAAAATATATAATTAAAAAGAGGGACCATAAGAAAAACAAATAGTAGAGGGAGGTCATGAGACATTATTATCACTAGTCAAAAACAACAAGCCCTCCTTTTTGCTTTTTCATATTTTTTAAAATTCAATTTTTTTTTCAAATAATTAATTAATTAAATTATATAATTTTATTTATTTATTAATTTTTGCAGTTCCTTCTTCTCTTCTTCTTAGTTGTTTCTTTCTCTTCATCATGAATAAAGTGAAAGCTAACGCATAGATAGAGAAGCATAAATTGTGTCCTAAATTAAGCAAAAATCCAAAAAAAAAAGAGAAAACATTCTCTTTCTTTAAGTCTTTACTCTTTCTCTCTTTGTCGGAATTCAATGGATGCTACGAAGTGGACGCAGGTAAACATTTAAAAAGATCATTTTTTTACATATATATAACTTTAAATCTTCATTATATAAAAGTATGTTTATGTATATGTAAAAGTTTATATATATATATGTATGTATATGAATATATGGGTTTTAAGTTGGGTTTATATAATTGTTTTTGTATAAATTTGCATGGGAAATTAGTTTAATGAAGTTCTTGAATGAAGTTAATTACTTTTTGAGTTATTTCACTTTTTTTTTGTTCTTTGATATGATAAAAGTTTTGAAAAATTAATGGATAAAAAGGTGTGATTTGTTATTTACCTTTTGTTCTTGGTGCTCCGGTCTTAGCAATTTTTTTTTAATTAAAATTGTTTCCCTTTTTTTATATATAACTTTGTTTGCTTTTCTTGATTTAGTTTTGATATGATTCTTGACGGATTAAGAAAAAAAAAAGCACTTTTTTATTAGTTGGGTTTAAACTTAAAATTAATTCTCTCTCACATCAAACCCTAATTTTGGTAAGCTTGAAAAAGGTTTTGTGTTATTATTCTTATGATAAATTTGAATTTGAATTTGAATCTAAAAAGTATTTTTGTACAGAAAATTTGTATACTAGATGTTTTTGAAAAAAAAAATCGTTATATGAAAATGTTTTAGATGTTAATTTTTTTCATGAAAATCAATATTTTCTTTCTACATACACTTTTCTTATGATTATTAATGTTGAATTTTGATTGAGAATATAATAAACCAAGTATTTTCAATAATTTTCCTATAAAACAAAAATAAAAACAACCAATTATTTTTTACACATTTTGCCATCATTTTTTATCATCAAGGTAAAATTACGTATTTTAATTTCTTCTTAATTTTTTTAGGGTTTTCAAGAAATGATAAACATAAAACCAATGGAGCAATTACTCCCCAATAACAACAACACCAATACATACATAGCCACTACAACCCCTAGACCAAACGCACCCGCCTCAAACGCAAACGCAAACGCAAACGCAACCGCTCCAACCGCAGCCAACAATAACAATAACAGTGAAAGAAAAGTGAGACCACAAGAGAAATTAAACTGTCCAAGATGCAATTCAACAAACACAAAGTTTTGTTATTACAACAATTACAGTCTTACACAACCAAGATACTTTTGTAAAGGTTGTAGAAGGTATTGGACTGAAGGTGGTTCACTTAGAAATGTTCCTGTTGGAGGCAGTTCAAGAAAGAATAAAAGATCATCATTACCATCATCATCATCATCATTACCATCATCATCGTTACCATCATCATTTTCTAAGCTTCCTGATCTAAACCCACCAATTCTTTTCTCAAAATCATCAAAAGGGTCATCACAAGATCTCAACTTGATGTCATTCCCATTGATGCAAGATCATCATCATCATCATCATCATGGTATGTCTCATTTAATTCCTTCATACAAATTTATAGGTAAATTGAAAAAAAAAGAAAAAAAAATTTCACCTATGATTAAATCGACAAAAACTTCATTTTTTAAATGCGCAGAAAATAAACTTAAACTAAAGATTAAATATCAAAATAAAATATGTAACCATACTCCATCAAACATCTGTCAAATTTTATAAATATACCTCCTAACTTTTAAATTTACAAAAAAAAACCAGAAATTTTCTTAAGAAATTTTATTTTTAAAAAGTGTGAATTTGACCCACTTAAAATTTAACATTGACTAAAAAAATAAAGTTTTTAGTTAATTTAAATTAAATTTAAAATAAAAATAATTTTAAACTCATACATATATTCACGTAAATTAATGTTGCCACTAAATTAAACATAATTTTAATTTCAATCAAAATTTTATAACAAATTATTTATCTGATTTTGTTATATTATTGCTATGTGTGATGGATGATTATAGCTTTGGAGCTTTTAAGAAGCAATGGAGGAGTGAATTCAATGATGGATCCAAACACAGTTCTATACTCATCTTTAGGGTTTCCAGCAATGCAAGATTATAAACAAAGTAACAATCTTTCATTCTCCATTGATCATCATCATCATCATCATCAAGGGATTGGACATAACACTAATCATCATCAACAACAACAAAATCAAGAAGAGATTAATGGAACAAGTAGGATCTTGTTCCCATTTTCAGACATGAAAGAGCTTTCAAACACAACACAAGTTCATGATGATGATAATCAACAACACAAGAATCATGGTAATAATAATAATAATCATAATAATAATCATAATAATAATTATTGGAGTGGGATGTTCAGTAATACAGGAGGATCTTCATGGTAAAAAATTAGATATAAATATTTAAAAGTGAAAAAAGAGATATTATATTCTCTTTTTTCACTTTTAATAAGTTATCTATTTATTTTAATTTTTATCACATGGGGAGAGCTTTAGTTAAAGTTGTCAGTATTTAGTTTACAGATTGTCTTTTTATTTTTATTTTTGGGGTTTTTTTTTTTAAATCTTTTTCAATATATATTTTATAATTGGGTTTGTTGGTAATTTTAGATTTTTATTTTATTCTAAGAGTCTTTGTTGAAGAGAAATGAGAGTAGAAGAATAAGTGAATATGATATATAAATATTCATCATTTCTTCTATTTTGTAATTGTGTCTTCTTTGTGTAATCTAAAATTCATTTTTTTACATTTATATTTATCGTCGATTTATCATTGATATTATAACAAACTTAATTATAGTTAATTAATAGTAAAATAAAGCATGGACTATATATATACATATCATTTCGAGAATTGGTTTAAATTTCAAAATGTACAATTATTGAATGGAATTTATATATCCATACTTACATATATATATAATTTGTATTTATCATAACATTAAATAATAATGATAGAAATGTTCATATATCGTCGTAATGTGTCAAATTAATTTGAAATTGATCGACGAGTGGTAATAAAAATTATACTAGTATAATATACTAGAATTTCTAATTGTATAGATTTATTTATTATAACGAGTGGTAATAAAATATAATTATGGAGGGATATATAGTGATGATTATCAAATCCCAAAGCATCGCATTTTTCAGGCACTAATTTACTCATTGAGCTCCTCAGCTTTTGACTTTGTGCCTCGTGCGTTTTTATTTTAATTTTAATTTTATTTTTCCTTTTTAGTTTTAATTAATTAACACAAAAATAAATTTTCAAAATTGTAAGATTTTGGAGACAAAGAAAAAAGAAAAAATTGTGACCATCGATTGACTATATATTTTGTTTTGAAGTGCGACCATATTTTGTAATTAATGGCTAAATAATAATGTTTTTATTCCATAATAGATTTTACGAAATGAATATAATGTTGGTTAAATTGCAACATTTTTATAATTTGGTCAAATAATGATTAAATTAATTAATGTTCATGAAATGCCAACGAAAAAGGAATGTTTTTTTTTCTTAATAAAAAATGTTTTTATTGATAACTTTTATTTTACTCGATGACTTTTTTCTTAAATATTTTCAAGAATATAAATAAGTATTTTCTTAGGTATGACACCTGCCTCAACTCAAAGCCGTATGTAGCATTAATTAATTAATCAATTTAATATAAATTTATTATGTATGTGAAACTATGAATTTGGCCATATTAATTAATTGTAGTAATTAAATATTTCTAAAAAGCAAAATATCCACTGAGATTCGGAAACGACGGCATGGTTTATTTGAATTTTCGTTAGAACAGTTTTACCACAATGTCACATTCCACTTTCATTTAAAAATATATATATCAAATTAAATAAATTTGTATTATAATAGTATAAACCTTTATTCACGGTGAACACCCACCTAATCCGCTAATTAATCTCTTAATTAGATTAAGAGCTTTATTATGTCATACACAATGATGTACATGTTTTTGTGTTGATTTCGTTTAAAAATTAAAATATTCATATACTAATCAATATTTAAATATATATATATATATATATTTCGTTCGCTTACATAAAAATATTGTTTTGATATTTTTCAAACGGATTTATTAGAATATACTATATAATATTATGTCGACATTATATTATTAATTATATTGTATTTAACAACATTGAAAATTAATTTGGTATTATTTATAAATCATCATAAGTATAGTTTTCGATGGTCTATATTTTAAAAATAGCTCTATATTTTTTTTTCTTAAAATCAAATTTACATTTTAATGAAGAAACTAGTAGCAACCTACGGATAAAAAAAGTAAATTAATTAACTACTATTTTGCATTATTCTTGTGAATTAATAAAACTACAATTAACAACAATAGATAAATACCCCAAAAAAATCCTAAAATATAATTTTGTAAAAATCAGACACTATATATATATATATATTGTGTTGAAAATGCAATTTTTGGTAATATATATAAAGTAAAATAAATATGGTGTGTATGAACACATTATGATTAGATGCCCCACTTTCTAGTGTCCGCCAACTAAACATCTCTTGTTTATGTATTTTTAATTATTTAATTACTGACAAAATTTGAATAATTAAATATCTCTCTTTAATAATTCCAATTAAAATATATAAGAATCAAAATGCAATATTCTTCCAGTCTATAACAAATCTAGATTTATCTGCGCATGGTTGCTTTATTCATTCAATATTAGTTTAAAAAAAAATGGGTCGATCCATTGAGTCAACTACTAAATTTTTAAAAACTAAATATAGTATATAAAAAATTGTTATCTTCTAGCCAAAGAAATCGAACGAATAAAAGAATAAAATTTTCATTATTTTAAAAGGGTTAAGTATGTTTATAGTTATTAAGAAATGTAGAGATTTACTAGGTCAATTAAATAAAATAAAATTTTAGTTATATACTAACTACAAAAAAAAGTAAACATTGTTACACACACATCACTTATGTACTCAAGCCAAATTGAATTTTATTAAATAAAGCAAAGTAATATTATTAGGATAAAAGCAAATGGATATCTTAAATAACTAAAATTACGAAGATACAAAAAAATTATCAATTCTAGATTAAATTTAATAAAAAAATACGCTAAAAAAAGAAATAGCTAACAATTATTATTGGTGCTTCTTTTAAGTTGAAAAAAAAAAGAGAAGAAAGCTGTTAAATTTTTATTGGGTCCAACTCACGCGCACATTTATCTCGAAAAACAAAAATGGGCCAAAATTGATGATTTTCCCTGGGCACATTTGTCCAGAGATTTTGACAAAACGCGCTCAACGCGCTTGAGCTGCGCGTGGGCTAGTTATGAGGCAAGTAATATATATATATAGGCTTTCTATACACACGTGGCTAATTATGTTTTTTTTTTAACTCGGCTAATTATGTTTGAAGCGTACTGCATTTTAATCTTTTTTTTTGTTAATGGATATACATTTTTTTCGTGTGAAAGATTATAAATTTCTTACTTTTATATAAAAAAAAATAACTATCAATTGAAACATTTAGGAGTGGTATATATAATAAATTTGATTTACATTTTATAACAACCAATGTCTATATTTCCAATATTAGTTTGATTAGTATTTTAAAATAAGAAAATGACTAATAATTAAATCGGCTCTATAATGACTTTTATTACCTAATCTTCTATATATTATTTGAGAAGTACCTTTTTGGAGGTACCCTCAAAATAACCACTTATTTACAATCTATGCCATTATAAATTAATTAAACATTATTTATCTATAAGGACAAATTTGGAAATATAAACTACACATTTATTTATTATATTTTATTTTAAAAATTATAATTTTCTTATCATAATTTAATTATTTATTTAAGATCAGCTTTTTAATAAATATTATTCTAAAAAAATTCAAAATAGGTTCATGTTATAATAAACAATATACATGTATATATAAACGAAAAAAAGTATAATTGTTATACATATTGAAAATATTAATATATAATGATGCTATGTATATATTAAGATATATATATATATATATATATATATATATATATATATATATATATATATATATATATATATATATATATATATATCAATATCGTATGTATTATACAAATGGGTGTATATATATATATATATATATATGATTGAGTGTTGAATATTAATCGGGTAATTTGGTTCAATTTTTTTAGGGTTTTGAGTTTTTTTAGAAGTCGAACCAATCGGGTTTAAAATTTAATTCGATTTGGTCCTGTTTGAATTTTTTGGGTTTGGGTTTTTGAGTTTAAAAAAAATCAATCCATTTACATCCAAAAGTTTGGATAAGTTCATATAGGTTCGGATCGGTTCGTGTTCTATATAAAATTGTAGCATAAAATTATCTTTGTGAGTGAATCACAAAAACATGGCATGAAATTGTTGAAATAACATCAAATTAACTTAGATGTTATTTTTTATTTTAAAAAAGTAATAATAATCTTAATTTTATTGCAAAATTTAATTGAATAAGTTGAGATATTTTGGATTTTCGGGTTATCCGGGTTTGATCCGGGTTAAACCAAAAATAAAAATAATAGAGTCATTCGAGTTTTACTATTTTTGGATCAGATTCAGTTCAACTTATTTTGAAACACTTTGGATCAGATGAAATATCCGACCTATATATATATATTATTATAAAAAAACATATTATATATATTAATCAAAATCATTAAAAAAAATATTTATCCCACATTATTTACGGATTTGCAGGTAAATTTCTAGTTAAAAATATTTCTTACAAATCGATAATAATATGAATACATATTTAACATATATTCTCTCAATTTTAAAATATTTGATTTATTAACATTTACACCAAATTAAGAAACATTTAATACATATTAAATAAATCTAATATTTTTGTTTCAAATAACATACTAATTATTTTAAAATAAATCAAATATTTTGAAAAAAAAATAAAATTAAAAAAGTCATTCTTTTTTAAAGAGATATTATTTCCTACTTTGTTATAACATCATTTTTCACCCTTACATACAAAAGTTCAAAACGACGACGTATGACTAAAGCTATTTGGGCCATCTTCGGCCCATTAAACCCAACAAGAATGAGAATCCTAAAAAACAATGAAACAAAGACCTCCAAATCTATGGGAACACAACACAATTCATGAACACAACACATTATTTACAAGCTGATTGATACTCAAAAGATACCTTCAAATCCGTGTCTGATCTCTTCTATATTCTATATTCTATCTTCTTCTACAAAAAACCGGAGATTGGCTGTAAAATCAAGCGTTACACATAGAATATGACGAAGATACACAATGAGTGATAAGCCAGATTTATACCTTCTGTTCTTGTATCTGCCATAACCAGAAACAGGGCTTCTAGTTCTAGATCTTCTACTATACTCTGGACTTGTAGCTACACCTTTGTATTCTGGACCTCGATAACGGCTATAATCAGGACTAGATCGTTCGTTGCTGATTTCTCGTCTTGGACTAGCAGCATAATGGTCAGAATCTTCATTGCTAATTTCACTATTGGAATATTTTATGGTCAGAGGTCTACCTAATATCATGCTGAAATCAAGTAATTGTATTGAATTATGAGTAAATGTTAGGAGAAAGTACTTATATATATATGTGATGAGTGTTTGTTTACCTTCCTTTAGTAGCTTGCAGAGCTTTGGTAGCATCTTCTTGTGTTGCAAATTCAACAAATGAGTGTTTGCCTCTCATTTTTACATCCAGGACCTTACCGTAGGGATCAAAGTGTTTCTTGATATCGTCATTTGTTGTTAGAAGTGGGTTAAAGTTAAAGACAAACAATGTCTTTGTAGGCTTCAAGCCTGGTCTCCCAGGCATACCCTAAGAGATGGAAGAAAACTTACCGAATCAACTATTAGATATGAAAGCAGGACATGTGATCAAATATGAAGCAGGGAAAAATGTGAAAACTTCGAGATAGATACCTTGGCCCATTTAACAACTAGCCTGCTTTGCTCGTTTCCAAAAGAGGTATTGTTAAGCCTGCTGATTGCCCTTTTAGCATCATCTTCATCTTTAAAATACACAAAAGCATATCCTGCAAACACAAAAACTCGGGATTATAAGAAAAAGGCAACAAAAGAATCACAATCTCCCAGTCTTGTGTTAAGATTACCTAATATAGCAAATCTTGTTTCCCTAGAAGATAACTAAGATATATGTGAAGGCTTGAGATGTAGAAATCAAGATTTGTATCAAATAGAAAAACAAAACCAATACAAAATCCGATTGATTGCAATTCAACCTTTTGACAATCAAAACCAATTCAACATACTAAAGAGCAGGAGTTCAAAGATTATGGAAGACCATGGCATAATGGAGTTCAAAGATTAGTATATCATGTAAAAATGGGCATGAAAAATGAAGAGATTAAGTTCCTTTGAGGAAATTTCTTGGAACCAAATTCAACACTTATACTGCAAAATTCCCTAACACCATTCCCAATATACAGGAAAACTGCATATGTGAAAGCCCAATGATAATAAACTCTAAGAGATGAAACAAACAACGTTTTCCCTCTATTTTCAGATACCATCTACAATCACTAGAAATTGGAAATCAAAGGTGATTTACTTTTACCAGATTTCATTTCTACTCGATCAAGTTTTCCATATTTCCTAAACAACCGTTCCAATTCCGATTGAAGAGTATCATAACGGAACTGCGCGACGAACAGAGGCCTCATATCCGAAAGCGGAAATCCGCCTGAAGATACAATACGAAATCAAAGGAGGTAATCAAGCGCAATCGAAAAAGAAATCAAAGAGAATCGAGGTGTTTACAGCTAGGAAGAGCTTACTTTGAACGATCAAGAAGAGATAAACAAGAAATTAAACCCTAAACGATGGCGAAGACGGCCTCAGTGAAAATGGCGGGGAGAAGGGAGCGTTACGAATTTACCAATAAAAAGCTTTGAATTTAAAACAAAATCAGATATATTAATATATCATATACTGTATGTATGTATATCTAATTGGGCTTTTATAAATGGGCCTAGCGAGACCTAACTTTAAGTAGGCCCATATAATTAAGGCCAAGTCTTTCGTTAACTTGTATTATTCTAATCATATTCTTTTAAAATTAATCATGTTTTTGTTTTCATACAAAATTGATGGGATTTTTAGATGCGTAAAGCGGAATTTCAGGAAACAATTTCCTAACATCTAAACAAGGATCTATTGCATAAATCGATTAGATTAACAAAAGGTAGAATCACTTACCTCTTGATGTGTGTTCAACCAATCGGTATAGAGATACAGAGTCACAAGTGTAACTCCTCTATTCAGTCCACCCGAGCAAAGATCAGGATCCCT
Source organism: Aethionema arabicum (assembly GCA_000411095.1). Classification (NCBI taxonomy): domain Eukaryota; kingdom Viridiplantae; phylum Streptophyta; class Magnoliopsida; order Brassicales; family Brassicaceae; genus Aethionema; species Aethionema arabicum. The sequence continues at coordinate 221,345 of KE152346.1, read as the reverse complement.
TTACGTCAGCTGCTAGGGTGACCGTAGAAAGAGAGTTGGGAGAAAACGTCTCACGTTTGTGAGTTGTGAAAGCTTCAACTTCTGACTATCTCTTAGGTCAAACCTTTATTTATAGTCATAAGTAGATAAATATTTAATATCCTAATTAAATATTCATACTTATCGATAAACAACAAATAACCTTTATTTAAGTTTATCCTCTAGATATTGATAACTCCTTATCATTATCTTTAGCTATCAAAGATATATCTTATATATCTTTATATTATATCACCTATATAATATTCTCCCGATATGTCCAGTCCATACACTTTTAGGGTGTGACCTTGTAGGACCCAGTTATAATAGCAATGGGCTTTACACCTTAAAGCCCATAATTCATAGTTGGCTTCTAGCAAAGCATTATGACTCCTAAAATAACCGGATTATGAATCTCTATTTCTAATCCTACTTCATACTTAATAATTGCACATCGATTAAAGGACACAATTCCTTCAAAAATAATATATAATTTGTATGAAAAATATTTCATGTCGTTAACGTTATGAAAAATGCAAAGATATCTATATAACAATTATTATTGGTGGTGCTATTGGGAAAAAAAAACTGTTTGATTTATAATTGGGCCCAACTCACGCGCACATTTATCCCGAAAAATAAAAATGGGCCAAAATTGATGATTTTCCCTGGGCTATGGTCCAGAGGTTTTGATAAAACGCACTCAACGCGCTTAAGCTGCGCGTGGGCTAGTTATGATGTAAGTTAGTATAGGCTATTCTTACACACGCGGGCAATTGTGTTTCAAGCGTACTGCATTTTAATTTAATTTTTTTTTTTAATGGATTTCGTTTTTTTTTAGTGGAAAGATTATAAATTTTTTACTTTTATATAAAAAAATAACTATAAATTGTAACTTTTTTTTTGACAGGTATCAATTGAAACATTAAGAGTGGTATATACTAAATTTTTTTATTGTTAAATAGGTATATGCCCAATATATAGTTTGATTAGTATTTGAAAAATAAGAAAATGACTAATAATTAAATCGGCCCTATAATTACTTTAATTACCTAATTAAAAAATATTTTCTTATAAATCTATAATTATATGAATACATTTATAATAATGTAATAACTATCAAAATTTTAACATATATTCCCTCAATTTTAAAAATATTTGACTTTTTAACATTTACACACAAATTAAATAAATCTTATTTTTTTTGTTTCAAATAACATTCTCTTTTTCAGCTGATTTTGTTGAAATCTAAGTGTTTAACATATTAATTATTTTAAATGAAATCAAAATCAAATATTTTGAAAAAAAAAAAAATTCATTTTTCTTAAAGTGAGATAGTATTTCCTATTTTGTAACATCATTTTTCACCCAACAGGCCAACATACAAAAGTTGAAAACATTTTTCATTATAAGAAACTACAACGTTGAGAAAAAAGAAAAAAGAAAAAAACAAAACGACGACGTATGACTAAAGCTATTTGGGCCATCTTCGGCCCGTTAAACCCAACAAGAATCCTTTCTAGTTTCTACGACTATCTTTGTTTCATGAAACTAAAAACAATGAAACAAAGACCTCCAAAATCTATGGGAACACAACACAATTCATGAACACAACACATTTATTTACAAGCTGATTGATACTGAAACGTACCTTCAAATCAGTGTCTGATTATATATACCCTTTTGTTCCTGCATATCTGCCATGACCAGCACGAGGGCTTCTAGTTCTAGATCTTCTACCAGAATCTGGACTCCTGCGTCTTTCATAAGCTGGTGCTTTACCTCTGTATCTGTCTGGACTTCGATAACGGCTAGATTCAAGACTTCGACTCCTTCGTCTTTCATAAGCTGGTGCTTTACCTCTGTTTCTGTCGTTTTCTGGACTTCGATAACGGCTAGTTTCAAGACTTGGACTCCTGCGTCTTTCAGAAGCTGGTGCTTTACCTCTGTTTCTGTCGTTTTCTGGACTTCGATAACGGCTATTTTCAAGACTTGGACTCCTGCTTCTTTCATGAGCTGGTGCTACACCTCTGTTTCTGTCGTATTCTGGACTACATCCTTTGTTGCTTTCGGGAAAGGCATATTTAATGGTGACAGCTCTATCTAATATCTTGCTGAAATCAAGTAATCGTATTGGATTATGAGAAAGTGATGGAGATATATAGGTGCTGATGAGTGTTTTCTTTACCTTCCTCGAGTAGCATTGAGAGCTTTGGTAGCATCATCTTGTGTTGCAAATTCAACAAATGCGTAGTTGCGTCTGATTTGTACATCTAGGACCTGACCATGAGGATTGAAATGTGTCTCGATATGGCGCCTACTTGTTCTAAATGGGTCAAAGTTAACGACAAACAATCTCTTGGTAGGCTTCAAGGCTGCCTCCTTATGACGAGGCTGATCACCCTAAGAATCAAATGTTTTAATTAGTCTGCGTTTCGTGAAATGTGAAGAAGTGTATGTCAAAGATTCGTGAAAAGAGTGTATTGATACCTGCGCATTGCCCCATTTAACGTTTAGTATGCGTCCTCCAAAAAGGGTATTGTTAAGCGTTTCGATTGCGTTTCTAGCATCACGTAGATCCTTAAAATAAACAAAAGAATCACAATCTTCCAAAATCCAAACTCCCCAATCTAAAATCCCCAAAATCCAAAATTACCAATCCGAAATCGGAATCCAAAATCCCCTTGCAATGCGCTATGATTACCCTAGAAAATAACTAAATAGATATAGACGGCAACTGTAAATGTGAAATTCCAAGGATAAACCCTAGAAGATCAAACAAACGTAGTTTTCCCCCTCTGTTTCCAGAGACTAGAATTGGAAAATCAAACGGCACACCTGTATTTCAAATCGAACTAAATAGACATACACGGCAATTACCAAGTTTCATTTCAAATCGATCAAAACTTCGATAATTGCTAAACAGTCGTTCCAATTCCGATTGAGGAGTATTATAATCGAAGGACCCAACGAACAACTGTATCATACCGAAAAGCGGAAGTCCTCCTGAGGATACACAACACGAAATTAAACGCAATCGAAATCAAGCGCAATCGAAAAATGAAACAAAGAGACTAGGAGGAATTTACCTTGAACGATCAAGAAGAGGTAACACAAGATTTTAAACCCTAAACGATGGCGACTATGGAAAATGGCGGGGAGAAGGTCACTTTCGAATTTACCAATTTAAAATTAAAAGGTTCGTTACGGAAAACAGGAGATATTTATATATAGACATTTATATCAATATATGTATGTAATGTATAAATGTTAGGGCTTTAATAAATGGCCTAGCTAGGCGTAAAATTAATCATGTTTTGATACAAACAAAACCAAAATACTACTACTATATAGTTCTTATGAAAAATATTTCATATATCATAAACGTTATAATAAAAAAAAACATTTGTTGTTTATTCTTTTTTTTGTTCATTCTTTTTTCTCAGCATAATAATTTAGTAATTTACAAAAAAAAAACAATTTTTTTTATTTTCCCTATATATATTTTAAAATAATAATTTTATTAGTATTTATAATTAATAAAATGGTTTTTTTAACTATTAATACAATGGATAACACAAATAAAAACATAAACTATTTTCTAGTTTTTTTTTTGTCAACTAAAATATTTTCTAGTTTTTTTTGTCAACTAAAATATTTTTTGGTTTTTTTTTTTTTCCAACACTACTTTATTATTTAGAAACAATATTTTGATTTCCCCTAATGCACAAATAATATCATGAGAATAAACGACGACGTATGGGACAATGACTAAATGATTCTCTAAAGGCTGCTCTTTGAGCCATTTTCGGCACATTAAACCCAGCAAGAATCCATTCTACAATGAAACAAGATGACGAAATCTATGGGATTAACGAACTAATCAATCTTATCTAAGACTAGACACAACACAATTTTTTTATGAACATTATTCGACAAGCTGATTGCTATTAAAAGGTACCTTAAAATCTGTGTCTAATCTCTTCTATGTTCTATCTTCAAGATCTTCTTCTACGTTCTGGAGATCCGCTGTTAAATAAACACACACAAGTTACACAATCAAAACATTACATAGAAGGTTAAACAAGAGTAAACAGTGGAGTGTAAAAAGCCATATTTATTATACCTTCTGTTCCTGCATCGGTCATAACCAGCACGAGGGCTTCTCGTTCTATCTCTCCTGCGTCTCTCATAAGCTGGACTTCGATGACTTCGACTTCGATGTCTTCCATCTCTTTGGTTCTTATCTGGTGAGGCATATTCAACGGAAATAACTCTGTCTAATATCTTGCTGAAATCATTAGATACAAATGGGTTTATCTCTTAGTGAAAGAATTCGATTGAATAAGAGATGTGTTGAGTGTTTAAGTACCTTCTTTGAGTAGCTTTGAGGGCTTGAGTAGCATCTTCTTGTGTTGCAAATTGAACAAATGAGTAATTGTCTACGTTATGTATATTCAGGACATCACCATAGGCTTCAAAGTGTCTCTTGATATCGTCATTTGTTATTCTAACTGTGTCAAAGTTAATGACAAACAATGTCTTTGTAGGCTTCAACTCTGCTGGACTTCCATGACGGTCATCTCTCTTGTTTTTATCTGGTGCAGCATATTCCACGGAACTATCTGGTGCACCATAATCTTGACTCCTGCGTCTGTTCCTGTAATGGTCAGATTCTTCGTAGCTTCCTTTAGTGGCATATTCTATGGTGATAGGTTTATCCAATATCATGCTGAAATCAAGTAATTGAATTGAATTAAGAGTAAATATTGGGAGAAAGTGAAGAGATATATACGTAATACGCGTGATGAGTGTTTTCTTTACCTTCCTTGAGTAGCATTCAGGGCTTTGGTAGCATCTTCTTCTCTTTCAAATTCAACAAATGAGTAATGACGTATGATTCGTACATCTACGAGCTTGCCATAGGGCTTAAAATGTGTCTCGATATGGTGCTCTTTTGTTTTAATTGGGTCAAAGTTAACCACAAACAATCTCTTTGAAGGCTCTAAGGCTGGTTTCCCATGACGAAACTTACCCTAACATACAGAAGAGAAGTTAGTGAAACAGAACATGTGATCAAATTATAAAGAAAGTATGTGATACCTTCGCCCAACCAACCGTTATGTTGCGTCTCTCGACTCCAAAAAGGGTATTGTTTAGCCCCTGGATTGCGTTTTCAGCTTCATGTTCATTCTCAAAATACACAAAAGCATATCCTGCAACACACAACAACTCCAGAGTAAGAATAAGGCAACAAAAAAATCACAATCTTCAAAACCCAATCTATGATGTTCAATCCAAAATCCAAAATCCAAAATCCCCAATCCAAAATCCCCAATCCAAAATCCAGAATTCAGAATCCAAAATCCAGAATCCAAAATCCAAAACCCCCAATCCAAAACCCCCAATCCAAAATCCAAAATCCAAAATCGAAATCATCCAAAATCCACTTGCAATACGCTAAGACTACCGAATATAGCAAATCTTGTTTTCTCTAGAAAATAACTAAATAGATTTAAACGACAACTGCATCTGAGAAATCGCAAGGATGATAAAGCCCAATAGATCAAACAAACGTAGATTTCCCTCTATTTTCAGAGACTACAAACCCTAGAATCGGAAACTCAAACGTGATTTGCTTTACCATTTTTCATTTCTACTCGATCAACTTTTCCATATTCGCTAAACGACCGTTCCAGTTCCGATTTATGAGTGTTATTATCGACGTTACCGACGTACAGATTCCTCATATCCAAAACTTGAAGTCCTTATGAGGATATAAAACGAAATCGAAAGGAGGTAATCAAAGCGCAATCGAAAACAAAATCAAAGAGACTCGAGGTCTTATTCAACTAGGAAGAGTTTACCTTGAACGACAGAGAAGAGGTAAGTGAGAAATTAAACCATAACCGTCGGCTAAGCCGGCCTCGGCGGAGAATGGCGGAGAGAAAGGTTAGTTACGAAAACGAAAAACACAGAGGAATTCAAAACAAAATGATAAAATATATTCGCGCCTTATTTAAATGGGCTTTAGCTAGGCCCATATAATTAGATACGGTAATTTAGGCTAAGCGGTTTGTTTACTTTTATTTAGCTAGGCCCATAAAATTAGATACAGTAATTAAGCTAAGCGGTTTGTTTACTTTAATTCATTGGCTATAGTTTTTTATTGAATAAAAATAATTATGCATTTTTTAAAAAATAATCCAAAATTTTATAGGAGGCGATTGGTTGAGACTGTATAAAGTAATTGTAACATTCTAATTGGGAATCTTAAGTAAAATTTAATTAATGATGTAAAAATAAAATATTTAATAATTTATAACAAATATTTTCTATATCCGATAATTTGATTATCATTCATAATCATAATTAATAAAACCATAACTATTATTAAAAATATAAAATAAGTTCTATTTGATTATTTACAAACATTATTATCCTCTAATTATAGCAACATCAATAGAAACGACGACGTACGAGGCAATGACCAAATGAGTCTTAAGGCTTTGGCCCATCTTCGGCCCATTAGAGAACTTGGTTACTCAAAGGACGAAGAAGGAAGGAGTTGTTTCTTATGCAGTATCCATGGGTATCATGAAGCTATTATGTACAATGAATTAATTCGAAACTTTTGGAGCTATAATGTAGTGAACCATAACATAGACTGCGATCTATGATTTATGAAATTCAACCAAAATTTAATTTTGATTTATTGAACATTGAGAATGCACTTATGTCAAATTAAACTAAAGTACCCAAAGAAAAAGATTGACATTAAATTGATTGAAAAACGCTATTAACAGTTCCAAACACGAATTTTTAGACGCAAACGCTAAACACAGATTGCTATATCATAAAACCAAAAATAATCAAAAACGAAATTTGGGTAAATAAAAGATAGTGGTAAAAAACCCTTAAACTATCTATTTTTTGCAAAACAATCCCTAAACTATTAAGTTGAAAAATAAAACCTCTAAACATTATTTTTTTTTTGGCGGAAAAAACATCTCAATTAAATTGACCACTAAATTACCACAAGTATCTAACTAAAAAAAAACCGATGCATTTAAACTAGAAATTTTAATTTTAGTTAACCTCAATTATTAACTTTTAGTTTTATTGTTTCAATACATTGTTTTATTTTAATTAGTGACAAACAATGATTTAATGTTTAGATTAACAGAAAAGTTTTTTCGTCAAAAAATCGAAGTCTAGAGATTTTTTGGTCGGAAAACAAAATCCATGAGTTTTTTTCCAAAGTTGATAGTTTAAGGTTTTTGGCCAAAAAAACAAAGTTTAAAAGTTTTTTTTGTCCCAATAACCAAAATTCAGAAGTTTTTTTCGACGACTTAATAGTTTAAGACATGTTTCGCCTAAAACAAATAGTTTAAGAATTTTTCGCTGCCATCTCTTACGTTAACGAGGCTTTCATTATACAATATCAAGTTACGCATCTTATTTTTTTATTTAGCTTTAGCCAAGTAGCGAATATTTTAGTTTTTTCTTTCAACTAGAGTATTATGGGTTGAATGTTATTACGTATTATGTTAATGTAATTCTTTTTAATAAAAATAGTGAATGTTATTTTGTAATGTTTATTATTTAATTGATTAATTAAAAAAGATTGTTTAGAGTTAATTATTTAATTGGCTACAATTATAGTAGAAATATTCACGATAAGAAAGGAAACAAAGAATCAAGAGTACATCAAAATAAGAAAGAAAGGAAAGCAAATAACCAAAAAACCAAACACAAAAGAAGATCAAAATTCAAACAATCAAAGCAATCAAGAAATTAAACAATCAAATAATGACAAAAAGAAGAGAGAGAGTTAAAGAGACAGAGAAACAAGAAAAATAAAAGAAGTAAGCAAACACAGAGAGAACAAGCAACCAAAGCAAAGACAAAAAGAAGCAGAGAGTTAAAGAGGTATAGAATCAAGAAAACAATAAATGAAGCAAAGCAAACACGCAGAGAACAAAGAAGACAAGCAGAGAAAGACAAGAAACAAGCAAATAAAAAGCAAGGAAACAAAACAAAAACGTAAGCAAGGAAACAACCAAACACAAAAGAAGAAGCAAACAAAACAATAACACAAAGAAATCAGAGAAACAAAGAAAACAATAAAAGAAGTAAGGAAGCAGAGAAAGAAGCAAACAATGGAAGTAAAGGGCAAACAAAGCAAGCAAGGAAACACTCAAACACAAAAGAAGCAAGAGAAACAAAGAAGCAGAGAATCAAGAAAACAATTAAAGAAGCAGCAAGCAAACACAGAGAGAACAAGCAAACAAAGCAATAGGCAAAGAGAAGCAAAGAATCAAGAAAACAATAAATGAAACAAACAAACACAGAGAAAACAAAGAAGGCAAGCAGAGAAAGCAAAGAAAGACAGGAAACAAAAACAAAAGCAAGCAAACAACCCAAACACAATAGAAGAAGCAAACAAAGTAATAACACAAACAATGGAAGTAAAGAAGAAGCAAACAAAGCAAGCAAGGAAACACTCAAACACACAAGAAGCAAGCAAACAAAGCAATAACACAAAGAAATCAGAGAAACAAAGAAAACAATAAAAGAAGCAAGCAAGCAGAGAAAGAAGCATGAGAAACCAACAAAGATTACTGTAGTGGTTTAAGTAATGTAGACTCACCTGTCCTGTGACAGTGTATAAACGGTTGGTTGCATTCCAATTGCAGCATACAAATCTCTCCAGGGTTCTGCCGTTTGTACACCGGAAACGAGAGAGACCTGTAAATCGAGGATTTGATTAACCCTTGGAAGCTTTGTCTCTATTAGCTTTGCAATCATTGTGGTTGTATCTATATATTACCTTCTGGATCGTGGAGCTCTCTTCTGCAGATTCGTCATCTCTAAACTGTATTAGCCAAAAGTTAAAGTTAGTTAAGACAGAATATTAGCCAACTGTAGATTAGATTCAGAGATTCAAACAACTTGGTAACGTGCACACCATTAATTTATGCACAACATTTACTTGTAACACTAAAAAAAAACACTATCTCCAGGAATGTGAACAGTACTAACCTGCAGAATGCAGATGATCGAAGTCAGGTAGACTAACCTTGAGAATCTACGAGCAAAGCAGAAAAAACTATGATCATAGTGGAAAGAGAATTGAACTTGTCATGAAAAGTTTTTCATTGCATTGGTCCATTGTTTGCTCATACCTCACAGGGATGTTCGTATGACTCTCTTGCCCATAATATATCAAAAACAAGCTATTAGTAAAATTGCAATAAAAGAAGCAAGCAAGCAGAGAAAATTGCAAACACGAAGAGAAAGAAGCAAACAAAATAGGCAAAAAGAAGCAAAGAATCAAGAAAACAATAAATGAAACAAACAAACACAGAGAAAACAAAGAAAGACAGGAAACAAAAACAAAAGCAAGGAAACACTCAAACACAAAAGAAGAAGCAAACAAAATAAGAACACAAAGAAAGCAGAGAATCAAGAAAACAATTAAAGAAGCAGCAAGCAAACACAGAGAGAACAAGCAAACAAAGCAATAGGCAAAGAGAAGCAAAGAATCAAGAAAACAATAAATTAAACAAACAAACACAGAGAAAACAAAGAAGGCAAGCAGAGAAACCAAAGAAAGACAGGAAACAAAAACAAAAGCAAGCAAACACCCAAACACAAAAGAAGAAGCAAACAAAGTAATAACACAAAGAACGTAGAGAAACAAAGAGGCATATAACCAAGAAAACAATAAAAGATGCAAGCAAACGAAGAAAGAAGCAAAATCTTAACTAAAAATTAGTTCGTGGCCAACAAAATTACTGAGGAAAGATAGTTTCTCACATTACTGTGTCAGAAAAGCTTTCATAACGCTCATAGAAGTATTTAGTTATTAAGTTCATATATTATTAAGTTAATAAATTATTAACTTAATAAGTTAATAAATTATTTAATTAATAAATTAAATAAAGTAATAAGTTAAATAAATTAATAAATTAAATAAAGTAATAAGTTAAATAAATAAGTTAAATAAATTAATAAGTTAACTAAATTAATAAGTTAAATAAATTAATAAATTAATCGAGCAACGACTTAAAGTTAGTTAAGAAAAATGAAGAAAACTCGAAGTTGGTGTATCGAAGAGGAGATTCTAACCTGGCTCAAGAAATGGGACAGAGAGGATTTAGTTCTTGCAAGAACCAGGCTTAGCGATTACCTAAGCAGCCACAAGAAAATTAGAGTTTTGCTGGAAATAATGACATGAAAACAATGGCGGAGATTACCTTTTCTCTCTGGATATCTTCTCTCTTTAGCCCACGCAATAGAAGTCCTACATTGTCTCACCAGCCTAAAATATTTGAAAATTCAAAGTTTTATCAATTGTATAAATACTCATAAAAAGTGTATGAAATCTCTCTAAACTGCATTTACCTGTCCATTATCTACAGTTTTCTTGAGAAACAGCACGAATACGGATTACTATACCTTGCTCAGTGGACTTGGCTAGGCCGCTCTGCAAATCAACAAACAAATGAGGAAGAATTCAAAGCATTTGCAGAGAATTTTAAGATAAGACAGCAAATATAATCTTGGTGACAAAGTAAAAGAAAAAGGAGTATTAAACCTGACACCAACAATCGTTTGGTAGATTCATGACTAGATGAATAACGCCCTGCAAATTGTCAGTCAAAAAGTTAGTCATATTTAATAATTAAGTATTTAAATATTAAATTATTTAATA
>KE152346.1:198529-208936 GCA_000411095.1 Aethionema arabicum | reverse complement strand
AAACACAAAAGAAGAAGCAAACAAAGCAAGCAAGGAAACACTCAAAACACAAAAGAAGAAGCAAACAAAGCAAGCAAGGAAACACCCAAACACAAGATTACTGTAGTGGTTTGAGTAATGTAGACTCACCTGTCCTGTGACAGTCCAATTGCAGTATACAAATCTCTCCAGGGTTATGCCGCGTGTACACAATGTAATAGTATTACCAGAAGAGACGAACAGGAAATCGTCGAGGAATGGAGATCGAGGCGAGTTTTGAGGAAACAGAATAGATCTAGAAGAAATCAAACGAGCGAGTTCCGAATTCCCTTAAGTTTTCGCTACCACCAAAATAAAAGCAAAATCCATTTAGATAGAAAACAAAATCAAATTGAAATCAAAATCAAACAGAGACGAGAAGACGATCAGGGTTTATAGTATTACCGGAAGAAACGAGGAGGAAATCGTCGAGAAACGGAGATCGAGGCGAGTTTTGAGTAAACGAACGCCAACGATGGAGAGGAAATGGGTTTATTATACGTATAAATGGGTCTAATTTAATAATTTAATGATTTAACAATCTAACATTTTAATAATTTAATAATTATAAAAAACCCAAGATATAAGCGGAATTGAAAATTAAGATCGATAAATTAAAAGTATAATTGAATCAGAAAATAATTTTAAAAAAACCCAGAATTAAGCGGAGTTAAAAATAAAGATCGATAAATTAAAAGTATAATTGTATCATAAAATAATTGTTAACAACCCAGAATTAAAAATAAAGATCAATAAATTAACAAAAAAAAAAAGGGAAGCCATCGACGAAAAGAAAAAAAAATTATGTTTGTCGCTAAGAAGAAAAACTTGTTTTATTGTTTCTTTTCAGATCACAAAAGTGAATCCACAAAGCAAAAACCCAACGAAAAAGATTGATAAAAAGATATATACTTAAAAATCCATAAGTATTAATAAAATTCATCAATTGTTAAAAACATCTTACCGGTTTTTTAAAAAACGAAAGTGAATCCGTAAAGGAAAAACGTAACAAAAAAGATCGACAAAAAGACATAATTGAATCATAAAAAAACTCAGAATTATTACCCTGTTTTGAACTCTGATGCTTTGTTTGCTCTTCAAAAACTAAAATTGCATCGAGAGATTTAGGGAAATAATAATTTTAAGAAGAAGTAATCGACGAAGAGAAAAAAAATGATGTTTGTCGCTAAAAAGAAAAGAAATAAAAGACCCAAAAATAATAATTTCGAGGGATCTTCCTTATTCGGAGATCCCTTTTTCGAGGGATCTTCCTTACTCGGGAATCCTTTTTTGGGGATCTTCCTTACTCGGGGGAGTCCCGATTTTTCGAGGGATCTTCCTTACTCGGGAATCCCTTTTTTGGGGATCTTCCTTACTCGGGGGAGTCCCGATTTTTCGAGGGATCTTCCTTACTCGGGAGTCCTTTCGAGGATCTTTCTTATTCGGGAATCCCCTTTTTCGAGGATCCTCCTTGTCCCCAACAAAAAAGATCGATAAAAAAGTTTTCTCTTCGCTCTTCAAAAAATACTTTCTCTTCGCTCTTCAAAAAAATACTTTCCCGGGGGTCCCCTTTTCCGGGGTCCCCTTTCCTGGAAATAAATACTTTAATTTTACTTCTATGAATCGGTGAAGTGATGTTAACCGATAAGAAGAATCTCTTTACAGTTTCTACAATTTTACACCGAATCAGATTTAAATAAAAACAAAACAAAAACCGACATTGTTCTTGAGATGCGATTAGTGAAAGAATCTTTTTAAAAAAAATTCAAGAGACAAATACAAAGCCATAAATAAAGTTTAGTTGTTAACAACATCTTTATCGTTTTTCTTCAAATCACAAAAGCGAATTGGTAAAATGGAGAAAGATCGATTAAAAGACATACTTGAATCATAAAATAGTTTTAAGAAATCCAGAATTGAAATTGAAATTGGATCGGGAGATTTACAGAAATAATAATTTTAACAAGAATCAATCGACGAAGAGAATCTCTTTACAAAATCAGATTTGAATGAAAATAAAACAAAAAATAATATTGTTTTTGAGATACGAAAGATAATGAAAGAAAATCATACAGATTCTTGTATCTTTTTAACAAAAAATTCAAAAACCCAGAAGTTTCTAACAAAAAGTTCAAAATCCCAGAAATTTCAAACAAAAAAATTCAAAGATCCAGAAATTTCAGACAACAAAAATAAAAAACGCATAGTTTCTAACAAAAAAAATCAAAAACACAAAATTATTACCAGGTTTTGAAATCTGATCGACACTTTGTTCTCTCTTCGAAATTAAAATTGCATCAAAAGATTTATAAAAATAGTAATTTTAAGAAGAAGCAATCGACGAAGAGAAAAAAAAATGATGTTCGTCGTAAGAAGAAAAAAAAATAAAAGACCCAAAGCTCTCTTCTCTTCTTATTTATAGGCAATTACTCTCTCAGGAGCGTTTTTTTTTAACAGCTGTTTTTTTTGTTCTGACAGCTGTTTTTTTCCTTTTTTTTTGTTTATTTCCATTTTTTTCCTTTTTTTCTAAAATACGCGCTTCCTTAATTGCTCTTTTTCCATTTTTTTCTAAAATACGCTCCTCATTAATTGCTCTTTTTCTTTCCATTTTTTTCTTTTCTAAAATACGCTCTTCCCCAACGGCTAAAAAACAATTAACGAAAAAAAACACTTTAAAACAAATTACCACAACGACCGTTAGAAAATCTTTATATAACAAAAAAAATTTGTTATAAAACAAATTTTGTTATAAAATACTCGGAGACAATAATATACTAAATAACTTCAAAAAATGAATATTAAATAAAAATAAAATTTACCACTTTGAGGCTTTGCAAGATAAAACTAAGGCTCCAGTTTCTGTGTACCTGATTCCTGCATATGAATATAAACATCAAAAATAAGTAAACTGAAAAAAAAAACCATCAAAGCAATTACAGTAGACAAATTAGATTTCACAAAATTCAAAAGCCCATCTTTCACAATGAATTCTAAACCTGGAGATTTATGAAGATCTCTTCTCTTCAAGCGATGTTAGGACATCTATGGCGATCCACAGTTAGATGAATTTCACATCTTCGGCTCATTGCAAGGAGACACCAAATATGGGAATGTGAGCTATAATGGGGTTTTCACTACCACCATTGGAGAGCTTCTGCAAATCAACAACAATGGTGAGAGGTCACAAACAACTGAAGAATTCAAAGCATTTGCAGCAAATTTAGAGAAAGACAGTCTAAGATTCAAACATTAGATGACGATTTGGTAAACAATTGAGTTCGAGTCTAAATGTAAGGAACTCAGAAATGCTTTAGCTATGTTTTAGTAGAACAGGGATACTATACTTACTTGACAAGAGTTGTTACTTAGGTAAGGAACTCAGAAATGGACTCTTTCTTCAGCTGATGCTGATGAAGCATTTGATGATCCACCATTACCAACCTTTGAAGGAAAGAAGAGATTCCAGAAATCAACAAATCTTTGGAGAAATACTTAACTTAGTCATTGAAATCACTAGAAAAAACAGCTTATCTTGTTAGAGTGGGCTTTCACAACAGGGTAGCAGCTATTGCGACTAGGCTGCATTTTCAGATCACTACATTTCCAAGAGATTCAGACTTGTAATTCAATTCCTTGACATAGATATAACATGTTCATACAAGCAGTGTTCGAACTTAGCCTTGTAGAGAATTTATCTGAGGATTAACTAAAAACTAATGAAGCATACATAGATCAAGTGTCATTGAAGTCATGTAACTCTACTGGGAGCAGAAACGATCAAATTCATGTGGAACTAATTGAAAAAAATCCCAAATCACAAGGACCCAATAAATCGGAAGAAAAATCTTAAAAATTATCCAAAATCACATAAATTCAATGATTACATTGCACGATATATCGTCTCTTAAACCGAGGATAAATTCATACCTTGGAGAGAAAACGAAGTTTGGGCTTAGCAGAGAGACGGAAGGAATCTCTGCGAGGGAGATGAGAACGAGCTGGGAGAGGGAAATTGGATGTGGTTTGAGTCACAGCATAGACGGAAGTAGCTGGAGATGTAAATGATAACGATGAAGACGACGCCATTGTTGTTCTTCTTCTTCCAGATCGGGTTTTAGAATCTCTCGATGACTGTTTACAATGCTTTAGCTATGTTTTTCCCTCTTTTTCCTGACTAAGCAAACCCCTAGACTAGAACTGACTCCATTCTTCACATGAAAATTTGCAGACCTCTTCCATATTGAATAATCGGAGAAGGAAATCCAGCGACTATAGCTTCTCCAGTTGAAAATGGTGGAGATTTGGGGTTTTACATTTACTCCACCAAGGGCTATTAACCCGGAATCTATAATGACCCGACACGTATACCCATATTTTACTAATGGGCCTAAACCAGGCCCAAGTATTTTAAACCCTAACAATTTTTTTTTTTTTGGAAAAAAAAAACAAAATTAACATTTTATAATAATTAAAATATTGGCCATAAACCTTTCTGCTCTTTAATGTTAATCGTACACTTTCGAGTAAAAAAAAATGATAACTAGGCCTCTAATAATTAACGCAAAATTATTATATTTGAAATATTACGAGTTGAATACCATACAAAATGTGAAGCATATATATATTTGTAAATCAATCTGATATAAAATGTTGAAGAGAAAACAACTAAAGAAGAATTTGGAGACGAAGAAAACAAGCTAAAATATTTAATAGTTTATAACAAATATTTTCTATATCCCCAATATAGATTTAAGATAATTTGATTATCACTCATAATTAATAAAACCATTACTATTATTAAAAATATAAAATAAGTTCTATTTGATTATTTACAAACACTATTATCCTCTAATTATAGCAACATCAATAGAAACGACGACGTACGAGGCAATGACCAAATGAGTCTTAAGTCTTTGGCCCATCACGGAACCAAAATCTTATCTAGACTAGACACAACACATAGGATTCATGAACACATTATTTACAAGCTATTGAAAGGTACCTTCAAATCTGTGTCTGATCTCTTCTTCTATGTTCTATCTTCAAGATCTTCTTCTTCAGATCGGCTGTTAAATAAACACATACAACAAGTTACACAATCAACATTACATAGAAGATTAAACAATGGAGTGTAAATAAGCCACATTTATACCTTCTGTTCCTGTATCGGTCATTAAAAACACGAGGGCTTCTCGTCCTACGTCGTCTACTATAATCTTGGATCATGCGTCTCTCATAAGCTGGACTTCGATGACTTCGACTTCGATGACGTCTGCGGTAGATGGGAGGGCTTAGAGATCGTCCACTGCTGAATGAACGTCTTGGACTATTAGAATATCTGTCATAACCAGCACCAGGGCTTCTCGTTCTATGTCGTCTCTCATAATCTTGACTTCGATGGCTTCGACTTCGATGGCTTCGACTTCGATGGCTTCGACTTCGATGTCGTCCATTGCTGAATGAACGTCTTGGACTATTAGAATATCTTTGGTTCTTATCTGGTGTGGCATATTCAACGGAAATAACTCTGTCTAATATCTTGCTGAAATCATTAGACACAAATGGGTTAATTTATCTGTTGGTGAAGGAATTCGATTGAATCAGTAAATGAAGAGATTAATTACCTTCTTTGAGTAGCTTTGAGAGCTTTGGTAGCATCTTTTTGTGTTGCAAATTGAACAAATGAGTAATTGTTTACGATTTGTACATTCAGGACATCACCATAGAGTTCAAAGTGTCTCTTGATATCGACATTTGTTGTTCTAATTGGGTCAAAGTTAATGACAAACAATGTATTTGTAGGCTTCAAGTCTACCTTCCCAGGCGCATCCTAAGAGATGGAAGAAAGCTTATCGAATATGAACAAGATATGTGAAAGATTCGGTGAAAAGAACACGATCGATACCTTGGCCCATTGTACATTTAGTCTGCGTTTTCTGTCTCCAAAAGCAGTTTTGTTAAGCCATCGGATTGCGCTTTTAGCATCACATTCATCCTCAAAATGCACAAAAGAATATCCTGCAACACACAACAACTCCAGAATAAGAAAAGGGCAACAAAAGAATCACAATCTTCCAATCCAAAATCCAAAATCCCCCTGCATATGTGAAATCCCAAGGATAATAAACCCTAGAAGATGAAGCAAACAGCGTTTTCCCTCAATTTCAGAGACTACAATCACTAGAATCGGAAAATCAAACGTCACACCACTTTACCGTTTTTCATTTCTACTCGATCAACTCTTCCATATTTGCTAAACAGTTGTTCTAATTCCGATTTACCAGTAAAATAATCGTAGCACCCGACGAACACCCGCCACATATTTGCTAAACAGCTGAAGTCCTCCTGAAGTTACAACACGAAATCAAAAGGAGGTAATCAAGCGAAATCGAAAATAAAAATCAAAGAGACTCGAGATCATTTTAACTAGGACGAGTTTACCTTGAACGATCAAGAAGTGGTAAACAAGAAATTAAACCCTAAACGATGGCGAAGACGGCCTCAGCGAAGAATTGCGGACAATGGCGGAAATTGGCGGGGAGAAGGTTTGTTACGAATTTTTCGAAAAAAGAAAAAGTTTAGCTCCCAAAACCAAGAGATATTTATATATATCAATATATGTATGTAATGTATATATGATAGGGCTTTTATAAATGGGCCTAGCTAGGCGTAACTATAATTAGGCCCATATAAGTTTTTAAAGGCCAAATCTTTTGTTAACTTGTATTCTAATCAGTAATCATATTCATTTTTTTCCTTCCAATAATCATTATATTCATTTAGGTGCAGTTTCTTATAGTTTTAATAAATCATGTTTTTGTTTCAATAAACCAAAATAATATATTATGAAAAATATTTCATGTCATAAATGTTATAAAAAAATGCAAATATATCTATATTATGTAAATGTTTAAAAAAAAAACCAGAGTATATAAGCAAATGACCAGAAAAATATATTTTTTATTTTAAAAAAACTATTTATGATACATTATGTATTTTTGTAAAGAGAAAATAATATTATTGACCTTTTAAGATAGTTAAACGCGATAATTTGCTTTTGAATCAAAGTGTTTATTATATGCTCATTTGTCCATGTGATTTATTCATATTTTAATTCATAACAAAAATAGTGCATAAGTATTTACAATTTTTGCTTATTAAAAATGAGTTTTCCTCCAAATAAAAAAAACTAAAAAAAACATTTGTTGTTTATTCTTTTTTCTCAGCATAATAATTTAGTAATTTATAACAATTTTTTTGTATATTTCCGATACAGATTTTAATTAATTTTATTAGTACTTATATAATTATTAAAATGGTTAACATTATTCAAAACATAAATTTTTTTATTTTTCAGAAACACTATCTCTTCCCCTAATGCACAAATAATATCACTGACTAAATGATTCCTTTCTACTTAATATATTTGAGTAGAAATAGTGAAACAAGATCACGAAATCTATGGGATTAACGCACTAATCTGATCTACACTAGACACAACACTCATCAACATTATTTATAAGCTGACCGATATTAAAAGGTACCTTCAAATCCGTAGCTAATCTCTTTTATGTTCTATCATCAAGATCTTCTTCTACGATCTGGAGATCGTCTGTTATATAAACACACACAAGTTACACAATCAACATTACATAGAAGATTAAACAAGAGTAAACAGTGGAATTTAATAAGCCACATTTATACCTTGTGTTCCTGTATCTGTCATTTAAAGAACAAGGGCTTCTACTTCTATGTCGTCTAACATAATCTCGACTCATGCGTCTGTTCCTGTAAGTGTCAGATTCTTTGTTGCCTCCCTTATAGGTATATTCTATGGTGACAGGTCTATCTAATATCATGCTGAAATCATCAAGTAATTGTATATGAATCATAAGTAATGAGAGAAAGTGAAGAGATATATATACGTAATACGCGATGAGTGCGTTTTCTTTACCTTCCTTGAGTAGCATTGAGGGCTTTGGTAGCATCTTCTTCTGTTTCAAATTCAACAAATGAATAATTACGTATGACTCGTACATTCCGGACTTTACCATGGGGCTCGAAATGTGTCTTGATATGGTGCTCTTTTGTTTTAATTGGGTCAAGGTTAGTGACAAACAATCTCTGTGAAGGCTTCATGGCTGATTTCAAAGTATGTGATACCTTGTCCCAATCAACAATTATTTTGCGTCTCTTGACTCCAAATAAGGTATTGTTAAGCCCCTTGATTGCGTTTTCAGCTTCATGTTCATTCTCAAAATACACAAAAGCATATCCTGCAAAACACACAACAACTCCAGAATAAGAATAAGGCAACAAAAGAATCACAATCTTCCAATCCAAAATCCAAAATCCAAAATCCAAAATCCATTTGCAATACGCTAAGATTAGCCAATATAGCAAATCTTGTTTCCCGTAGAAAATAACTAAATAGATCTACACGATACCTGCATATGTGAAATCCCAAGGATAATAAACCCTAGAAGATCAAACAAACAACGTTTACCCTCTATTTCAGAGACTACAATCCCTAGAATCGGAAAATCAAACGTCACACGGCTTTACCGTTTTTCATTTCTACTCGATCAACTCTTCCATATTCGCTAAACGACCGTTCCAGTTCCGATTCATGAGTCTTATAATCGATGTTTCCGACGAACAGATGCCTCATATCCAAACGTGAAGTCCTTATGAGGATACAAAACGAAATCGAAAGGAGGTAATCAAAGCGCAATCGAAAACAAAATCAAAGACTCGAGGTCTTATTCAACTAGGAAGAGTTTACCTTGAACGATGGAGGAGACTTAAGTGAGAAATTAAACCCTAACCGGCGGCTAAGACGGCCTCGGCGGAGAATGGCGGAGAAAAGGTTAGTTACGAAAACGGAAAACACAGAGGAATTCAAAACAAAATGATATAATATATTCGCGCCTTTTTCAAATGGGCCTTAGCTAGGCCCATTTAATTAGATACGGTAAATTAAGGCTAAGCTGTTTCCTTACTTTTGTTTACTAAAGTTATATACTCATATAATCAGATACGTAAATAACGCTATAGTTTTTTATTGAACAAAAGTAATTATGCCTTTTAAAAATAAACCAAAATATGATAGTGTTTTTAATTAGAAATATTAAGTATATTATAATGTCATGAAAAAAAATGCAGAGATATCCATATTGTATAAGTTCAAAATTAAAACCATGACTATGTTATAAGCAAATGACAAAAAAAAATGATATTGTGTATATTTTTTTTAAAAATGTATTAATAATATGCTATGCAAATTTGATAATTTGATTATCATTAATAAAACCATTACTACTATTAAAAATATAAAATAACTTCTATTTTATTACTTAAAACCATTATTATCCTCTTATACACACTATATCAACATCAACAGAAAACGACGACGTTCGAGGCAATGACCAAACGAGTCTTAAGGCCCATTAAACCCATCAAACAATCCTTTCTACGTTATCTTTATTTCACAGAACTAAAAAATAGTGAAACAAGATCTCAAAATCTATGGGATTAAGACACAACACACTTCATGAAACACATTATCTACAAGCTTGATTAATATTGAAAGGTACCTTCAAATCCTTGTCCCATCTCTTCTATCTTCTATCTTCAAGATCTGTTACAATACAAAGTTACAAAATCAACATTACATAGAAGATTAAACAAGAGTAAACACTGGAGTATGAAGCCAGATTTATACTTCCTGTATACCTTCTTTGAGTAGATTTGAGGGCTAAACCAGCACTTGGATTATCATCGGTCAAGGCATATTGTATGGTGACAAATCTATCTAATATCTTGCTGAATTGTATTGAGAGAATTAGTGAAGAGATACATATAAATATAAGTAAGTGATGAGTGTGTGTTTGTTTTACCTTCTTTGAGTTTCTTTGAGAGCTTTGGTAGCAGCTTCTTGTGTTGCAAAAACAACGAATGAGTTTTTGCCTCTCATTCGTATCTCAAGGATCTTACCATAGGGCTTAAAATGTCTTTTGATATGCTCCTCTTTTGTTCTAAGTGGGTCAAAGTTAGTGACAAACAATGTTCGTTTAGGCTTCAAAGCGTTTGAGTTCCCATCCTAAGAGAAGAAGGAAGAAAAGTTACTAAATCATCAAGACATTTAATCAAATTTGAAAAAGGTATGTGAAATTAGCATTACCCTGGCCCATTCAACGTTTAGTTTGCGTTCTCTCTTTCCAAAAACGGCTTTGTTAAGCCCGTGGAGTGCGTTTTCAGCGTTTCGTTCATCTTTGAAATGCACAAAAGCATAATCTGCAACACACAAGAACTCGAGATCATAAGACAAAAAGACAACTCAAGACTCACAATCTTCCAAAATCCAAAATCCAAAATCCAAAATCCAAA
>KE152346.1:175833-188809 GCA_000411095.1 Aethionema arabicum | reverse complement strand
TATATATATATATATATATATATATATCAATTTACTGTAAAGTATAAAGTGTAAAATTGATTGATTCTTTTTTTCCCAAAATTGAATGATTCTTTTTTGCTCTTTATGCAAACGACCGAAATGTTTCCTCTAATTCGAATGCTTTTGTTCTCAATAATTAAAATTAAAAACAAAAATCATTTTTTTAAATCAAATTATGCTAAATGTGGATCTAATGTCACAATTTAGAGAATATTTTAGCTGTGAATCTTCACTTAGGACATTCAAAAAAGTTAAAAAAAAAATTGTCCAAATATTTTTTTTTCTTTAAAACGAATTGAATACTATTTTCTTTTTGAATCAATTTTTGTTTAACAAATCGAATTTATCATTAAAGATATTACTATTCACTTATTGCTTTACATTTTACAGGAATTTTTTTCAAAAATACTCTAATTCCAACCATTTTTTACATTAACTCTATTATAAAAAAGAAATTGGTGTTCTTGGGTTAAAAAAAACCAAAAAAAAATGGTGTTCTTATTTTTGGACACGTGTCGATATTCTAACGAATTCTCTTATCTATTTTGTGTGGTCAAGCATCAATGGTGTCTTCACTCTCTAGACTAAAATTTCAGTCTTGTTTTCATTTTCATTTCCAAAGACTTAACATTACACTTTAATTGTCTTTGTAAAATATCTTAGAATTGAGAGACAAAGAGAAGAAGCATATGGCAACCACACTTTGTCTCTCATCACTTCATCTTCATCAACCTAAAACCCTAAATTCACACAAACCCAATGTTACAATCTCTTCAAAATCTAAACTTTTAAAAATTCCAGAAATACCCTCCAATCTTAACTCCATCAATCTCCCAAATTCATCATCTCTTCTTCCTCTTACAGCTATTGCATTGCCTTTCTTCATTGATGCACAGGTTTGAATCTTTTATGGTCTTCGAAATTTGAATCTTTTTTTTTTTATCAAATGATCAATTCATTAGCTGATTTGGTAGAGATCTGAAGTTTTCTATTTGAGGGGCATTTTGGGGATTAAAAGATGTTCAATCTTTCAATCTAGAAATCATCAATTTTGGGTGTGAATTGTAATTAAGAAAAGTGTCGGTCGTTATTTGAAAGAACAAAATTGATCCTTTAGTTTTGTATATTGATAAAAAAAAAAAAATTTGTTTTGATAACTCAATTGTATATATTGCATTATATTAAATTTTATTACTTAGATCTAGATTTAATTATACTATTAAATGAATAAAGTACAAAATTTACTACATTTTGTAAAGCATAATAATTTGATTGTTATCTTATATGTTCCTATTTTTATAATTTTGAACCGTGTCATTCGTTTATTCTATTTTATCCGATTTTCATTTTTTTACATTTTACATCGAGTTGTTACATTTCAACCGTTAAATAAAGAATGTCTAACCTTTTATATGAATAAAGTTTCATTTTTTTTCAAAAACCCATATCCTAATTTCATCAAAGTGTTAACATTATTCGGGTTCTAAACTGCAAATTCGCAAACTTTTTGTCAGAATACCATAAAAATTAACATTTTCGGATTCTAAACCTCAAAACTCGCAAATTTTTCGTTATGATGTGATAAGTTAACATTTTTTCTCATTCTAAACTGCTAAATTCACAAAAAAAAATTGTTAGGATGCGATTAAATTAACATTTTTCGCATTCTAAACTGCGAAATTCGCAAACTTTTTTCTTAGGATGCTATAAATTCATCATTTTTCAGATTCTAAACTGCGAAATTCGCAAACATTTTCTTAGGATGCGAGAAATTGAACATTTTTCGCATTCTAAACTGCGAAATTCGCAAACATTTTGTTAGGATGCCATAAACTTTTAACATTTCTTCGGATTCTAAACTGCGAAATTCGCAAACTTTTTGTTACAATACCATAAATTCAACATTTTTCGTATTCTAAACTGCGAAAATTCACAAACTTTTTCAATCAGGACGCAATTGCAGCTGGAGGAGAATATGGAATATTAGAAGGAAGAACATTTGCATTAATCCATCCAATAGTAATGGGAGGTTTATTTTCATACACAATCTATGCTGGTTACTTAGGTTGGCAATGGCGACGTGTCCGAACCATTCAAACCGAAATCAACGATCTTAAAAAACAGCTTAAACCGACACCGGTTACTCCCGACGGTTCAATGGCCGTCGAATCATCGTCCTCGCCGATTGAGATTCAAATTCAACAGCTAACAGAAGAGAGAAAAGAATTGGTTAAAGGGTCTTATAAAGACAAACATTTTAATGCTGGTTCTATTTTGTTAGGGTTTGGTGTGTTTGAATCTGTTTTTGGTGGAGTTAATACTTACCTTCGGACCGGTAAACTATTCCCCGGTCCACATCTTTATGCCGGTGCAGGTAATTTTTATTTATTTATGTTCGTTTTGTTGTCACTAGTTGATATTTATAATATGGTAGACTCATGGAACTTTGGATAGTATAGAGAATATAGGGAAATGATTGGTTAATTTGGAGTTTTTTTTAAAATCGCTCCATTTATTTATTTACAAAAAATACACTTATATATAAGGTTTTTGAAAAAATACAGTAATTTTATATCCAAAAGTAAATTTTGGTAAATCCTAATAAATTAGTGTATTTTTGCAAAAAAAATTTATATATGAATGTATTTTTTTAAAATTAGTCATACATTTATACAACTTGATACGATATTATGTTTATGAAAAAATAAAAATAAAATTTGTTTTTAGTGTTTTTATAAGATTAAGGATTAGTAAGTAAAATATATATTAAATTGAAAGATATTTAGAGATATATTTTTGTATATTTTTAATAAAATGTGTAAATAAATTAAAAAATTTTGTTCGTTTTTTTTGTTATATTATACGTTATGAATTTTTGTATCCAGATATTATTATGAAAATTTTATAATGTAAATGATGCAAAATTTTGAGATAACGGTGTTTGCCGGAGAATATAGGGATAACGGTGTTATGGGCGGCGGCGGCAGCTTTAGTTCCGGCGATGCAAAAAGGAAATGAAACGGCAAGAAATTTACATATTGCATTAAATGCTTTAAATGTTCTTCTTTTTATTTGGCAAATCCCTACTGGTTTTGATATTGTTCTTAAGGTCTTTGAGTTCACTAAATGGCCTTAAATTTTTGGGAAATTTAGCAAAATAAACATTTCATATACTTTTTGAGTATAATAGACATTTGAAATTCAGTTTTAGTTTTATAGACACCACATAATTAACAATGACAATAATGCCCCTGTAATTTATTTACCCTAAACCCGGAACCCTAAACTCTAAACCCGTAACCCTAAACCCTAAAACCCTAAATCCTAAACCCTAAACCCTAAACCTAAACCCCAAACCCTAAACCTTAAACCTTAAACCCTAAACCCTAAACCCGAAACCCTAAACTTAAAACCCTAAAACCTAAACCCTAAAACCTAAACCCTAAACCCTAAACCCGAAATCCTAAACCCATTAGGTCAACTAAAAAGATACCTAGATATGTGGAAGGGTAATTTAGTCTTTCCCTTAACCCAAATGTCTATGGGTGTAAAAAACTAAAGAAGGCTTTTTAAATGTGTAAAACAACCAATTTCTCTAAATTTTTTACCAAATATTTATATATTTTTAAAATTTATTTTATTTTATGAGTTTCCATGTTTTATGTAAATGTTGAATTGTAATAAAAATAACAGAAGAACATTATTAAAGGCATTATCCAACAATTTTTTTTATCTTAATAAAAATAAAATTGTATTTGTAAATTGCGAATGTGTAATTAACCACAGGACTGAAATATTGATAAACGAGATAGATTTTGTTACAAAATTATAATGATTTTAGTATGTTTGAAATTAATTTAGTCAGGCTTCAACTTTCTAAACATTGGCCCATATTTTTATATAAATTACATATAATATATAGATTATTGGGCTCAAAACCCCATATATATTATGTATAGAATTATAATAAACAAAAAGATATTTATAACTACGACAAAAAAAAAGATATTTATAACATTTTAAAAGTGCTGATAATTTCAATTTGGGAAATTATTTTTTAAAAAAATGTTACTATAAACTTTTTTTTGTATGAACTGACTGATAATAAAAAAGGTAGTCAACTTTTTTATTTTCTAAAAAAGATAATAATAATTAATTATATTCTATTTGGAATCAAATTAGTTGCCTAATGGATTTTAAGAAGCTGTAGAATTACTCTGAAGAAATTCTTAGATTTTTGGACCATATCTTTAAAGATTTTTATATTCACTTTAAAGATCTCTTGATATATATATATGATTAGACCACAATATTAATTCAAAATCTTTTTCATTTATTTATTCTCTCTTAATTCTTATTTGGTTACTCCTAATTGGAGCAAATTTACCATCACTCCTTTAATAATTCATATGTCACCATCTTTTTTCCAATATATTTATATATATATAGACCAATATGGCATTAATTATAATTTAATTTACGTTCAACCACAAACTTTGAAAGTGTTTTCAGTCATTTTCTTCTTTAATAAAAATAAATAAATTAAAGCTAACCATGAACAAAATTACAAAAATCCTGTAGTTTTTATTTTCAATTTTTAAAAAAGTGGCAATTAATCAACTAAATACACACATATATAACTAAAATTTTGTATGTCTAACTGACTAAGATTTCTTTTTAAATAAAAAAACATGTGTGTAGTAAATTTAGGCAACTATTTAAAGACATGTCGACAATATTATTTCACTAAATTAAGTTCTTAGATGTTGAAAAGAAATGCTTTAATTAGATAATAACTGAGTTTAATTCATACGTCAATAGACTTAAATGGTTTAGTTATATTGAGTGAGTGTTAAATATTTTATTACATAATTAGTCTAAAAGAAATAAGTTTAAAAGTAACAAAAAATCTCCAAATTGTAATAACATAAATAACTACAAATTAAAACGAGCAAAATACGAATTATAGTGTATATTTAATTTAGTAATTATACATAAAAGACTAAACATATATGGGATTTTAAACCAACAAAGTATGAAGCATATTATATTTACAACTTATACACATAGACAAGAATATGTATAAATAAATAAATTAAATAAATACAAATATGGATAATTATATTTAGTAATTACAAAAATAACTAAAATAAAAATTAAAACAGAAAAGTTATATAATTCTTTTTTTTCTAATGTTATGAAATAAGAACAATTCAGAAAGAATGATTGATCGTTATAACTTATATACAAAGAAATCATAAGAGACAAAAGTGTGTCAAATCTGCAACTTTTATAAAGAAGAATCATTTTATTTAATAAAATATATAAATGTGTGTGTATATATACATAAATTTGGCTGGACAAAAAACGTGAAAACAACCCCTTATAAATATTTGAAGTAGCAAAATATATCCACAAACATTTATTTTCACTAAAATTGTCGGTCGATATTTCGGAAAATTAAGGATATATATATGTGCGTATATTATATTAAATAGATTAAATAATAAACAAATAATTTTTGCTTTGAATCAGGAGTTTGTTCATGTTCAACCAAAGATCGTTTTCCATATTTTCAGAAACATATAACAGTAATTAAAATTAAGTCGTATATTTTTTTTTTATAAAGAAACATATAACAATAATTATTAATTAATTCTTTTGATTATATTTACAAACACATCACTCCTCACACCACCAAACACGTATCAAAATGTTAGCATAATATAAAAAAAAAAAAGCTTCATAACCATTTTTTTCTTCTTCTTTTAGTAATTAAAAATCTTAAATTATTAATTCAAACGTTTATATTACGCCTACGGCGCAATTTAGCAACAAGCGGATTAGCCATCTCACACGATAGCCTCAGTTTCTCTGATAAGTCAACGGTCATCTCATCGGACGGTAACCATTCAAACTCATGCAAAAGCGTCGCAATCCAAAACGTCACCGTATTTAAACCCAAATTCTTCCCGGGGCAAACCCGACGACCCGACCCAAACGGAGCCAATCTAAGATCCGACCCAAGAACCGAAAACTCCACGTCACCTTCTTTAGCAACAAACCTTTCAGGTTTAAACTCTAACGGATTTTCCCACACGTGCGGATCATGTGATATGGCCCACATGTTTACCATCGCTGTGGTCCCCACTGGTACAAATCGACCATCGATAATCGTATCTTCAATTGCTAATCGGGCCCACGATAATAATGGGCCCGGAGGGTGAAGCCTCAATACTTCTTTTACCATAGCCGTTAGATACACTAATGACGCCACGTCAGCTTCTTCTACAGCCCTTGATTTTCCCACGATCTCATCAAGCTCATTTTGAACCGTTGATTGAATATCTCTATGAAGGACCATCCTAGCCAAAATCCACTCGATTAAAACCGCCACCGTATCAGTTCCTCTAAATATCATCTCCTGTAATTACACATATAAATCAAAAAAATTAAATTATTTTTTTGTCATTTAGTACTTATTACTCAAAATGGCACTTTTTAATAATAAGTAAAAACAACAGTGCTTTTTAAAAACAACATAAACAGCATAAAAATAAAATTTAGAAAAAAATGGTAAAATAAACCATGAAATTTATTGATTTTGCTAAAAATTACCACCAATTTTTTTTAGTGATTTTTTAGATTTTGGGCCGAGTATTTTTAAATTTTAAATCTTAATAATCATGATTTTTAAACCAAAATATAAAATTTAAATTTGGAATTATAGTTTAATTAATTTAAGATCAAAACATACTTTTTTACTAAATTTTAAAATTATAGTTTAATTTTATATTTAAATTTAATTTTAATTAAAAATCTCGTAAATTAAAAAACTTCAACTATCAAAATTCGAAACCTAAAAAATTATTTCAAATTGATAATTTTTTCACCAAATCCGCAAAATTCCAAATTCATTTGATCATTTCCCCTAAAATTTACACAATTAATTGTATTAATTAATTAACATTAAAAATCCGGTTAACGTACCCAGAGAACAGCGACGATATCTTGATCGGTTAATTTCTCAGAACCATCAAGAGATAACAAAACATCAACAAAATCACTCGACGATTCACGAATTTGATTACGATGCTCAGAAATTACCCGGTTAACAAACCGGTTTACTTTCGGTACAAGATTAGAACATCTAAACCGGATTCTTTGAGGATCAAATTCCGATAACCATGGAAGATGATCAGTCCAATTAACCATTCCAAGTAAATCATAACCTTCTTCAACAAGTTCACGAATCTCAATAACTTCAAAATCATCAAAACCAATCTCATAATTTCTCCCAAAAATCGAAGACATCATATGATTAAGCGACGCCGTTTTAACCAATTCACGAATTTGAAAACAGAGTCCGGTTTTTAATTCCAGAGATTTCACCATCTGAATCGCAATCGCGTTTCTCTGCGTTTCAGAGCGTTTAATTTGTTTTGGACTAAATAAATGATTCGACGCAATTCTTCGTAACGTTCTCCAATAAACGCCGTGAGGAGCAAAACCAATTGCTCGGTTAAACATAAGTGAATAAGCTGATTCCTTAACCGGCCGGTTAACAAAAACCGGATTATTTAAAATCTCTTTAGCTATTTCGTGATGGCACGTGACAATCACGCGAGTTTCTCCTAAACTAAACGCTAAGAGGCGTTTGGCTTTGAATTTTTCAGCGGTTGAAGCGATACAACGGTGAGCTAAAGGATTTGACATTAGAGATAAGCTTCCGATGAAAGGTAAGCCACGTGGACCTGGAATAACGGTGAATTGACGGCGGTGACGGCGGAGGAGGTGAGATTTTCCCCAGGCGGGACCACCGGGATGAGACCAGAAGAAGAGAGATAGAGAGAGAAAAATAGCGGTTAAAGCGGCGAGGAGAGAGAAAGTGAGATTTGTTTGAGTAAAGAGATCGCATTTGGATAAGAGAGGGATGAGTAAAGTGGTGTCGAGTTTTGTAGCCATGGCGAAGAGAAAGTTAGAGAGAGAAACAGAGGAGAGAGAGAGAGAGAGAAAGAGAACTGTGTTTTTGAGGGATGAGGATTGAAATGAAGTTGCTGCCTTTGGGTATTTATACACAAAAAAAAAATGTGTTTATTTTTAAAATAATTATTTTCTTAAAATAATATCTGTAATATTTGAAAGGGAATGTTTTTTTTTTGTTGGTATTGAGTATTGAAGTTCGTTTATACTATAATTAATTAATAAATCAATGTTACACTTTTAATTTTCTTTTACTTGATTTATTTGGGCAAGTATAAGGTTTGCTTGTTTGAAATATGCATAATTGATTAATTTCTACAACTTAATCTTAATTGGAATTTTCTTTATAAATTACTTTAATTTTGATATATATATAGCTAACGATCATTAGAAAGAAAAATTATATAATAGTTTCTAAAAATTGCAACCATAAGAGATTGGATTTATTTTTATTGTGAAATAGATAATAAGTGATGATTGTAAATGTGAATGTTATACAACATATATTAATTAGATCATGATTTTCTTAAAAGGCAAAAACCTTTCAGCCACAAGAAGAAAAGAAAGTAATAATTAAATACAATGAACTAATTAATGGGCTCTTTATTCACCAATCTATTACACAAATTAAAAGTATAAATATAAAGTGATTAAGATTTAAGACCACTTTCAAAACTCAGCGACTAAACATATCCAAAATAAATAATATATTATATATATATATATAAATATTAATTATCAATATCGGATTATTAATGTCAAAAAAAGAAACAGTTAACAAAGTTTAAAACGTAATATTCAAGAGGTGTAATTGTGACAAATAAATACAATAATTAACTTATTCTCAACGTAGTTTTAATTATCTTGATCAATTAAATCAAACTATATGGAGTACACTCTTGCTAATTAATTGTAGTGCTCATCTTGTTAATTATATTAATATTACCTTAACTATAATTTTTATTTATCATTAGTTTTAAATATTTGGGACTTTTATTTTTGTTGTGTATTCGATCATGATGTACGTCATAGGAGATATAAAATTTTAGTTTCGAATTGTTATATTTAAAGGAAAATTAAATCATATAATATTGTATGTTGCACGGTTGCACCGGTATATTTACTAATATTATATGTTTCAAGTAATTTAAACTAATATCTCTTTAATATATACATATGTATAGAAGACATAGTTGATGATGATCGTAACGTTTTTATGCATTATTAAAATTTCTACTCATATATAATATGTTAAATTTAATTATTCACTTGATAAACCTCTCTATCATCAAAAAGAAATAATAGAAAACCCAAGAAAATTTAAATAATATAAGTAAATAAATAAGTATTAGTTGATCACAAAATGAAATTAAATATACATTAATTAGTGGTCCAATAAATGTAGTGTATATAATTATTTTTAATAAAAGAATGGTAATTGTTGTGATGCACCATAAATAATGACATCATGTGATTACCGTATGTGACAATAATTTTTTCAAATTTAAATTGATTATCTGTTGGATAATTTGAAGGAAAAAAATATTAGCAGCTTTTATTGAAAATATTCAATAAAAAATATGTAAGAAAGTATTAAGTGGATTCAGATTTCAATAGAAATTATGAGAAGGTAATTTTATTTATATATAGATATAAATAAAATATTTTGGTTTATTATTATATAGTGACTTTATGGGGACTACTTCTATCTACATCAAAAATTTCATATATTCTACATTTAGAAAACAAAAAAAATCTAAAAACAAACCCGTTTAAATACTTTCAAGATAAAAAAAATACTTTCAAATAATTTGAATACCTTGACATCAAGTACATGGATCGAAATCTATGTTCATTGCATGGTTCAATTTTCAATAAATTTAATTTCTTTGTTAAACAATTATACAATTGCTGGAAAAAAAATAAGTATATATATTTTGCTTATGACTTCTTAATATAAATCATACGGGTCAAAACAAATTAGAAATTAGTAGAAGATGCTAAGAATATAACGAATAACTGACAATAATATTAAATAATTAATTCAATATAAATATATAGAAAAATATCCCAAATGTGTAATCTAAAAACATGTATATAAATATAATATGCTCAAGTGGAATAGAAGTAAATAAAAAAAATTAACTGTTCTCGAATATAATATCAACTACCTTATTATTAATTAATTTATTGAGTTTCAATTGCTTAATTTTATGTTTTTCCAATAGGTTATAATCGTTTAATGTTTGATTACTTCTTTAATTAATTAATTTGAACATGTTGACACTTTCTATGTATTTTATTTTTATTGTTGAAGACGTGATGGCAATCAAGGACTACCAATGGTTTATTCTCTTTACTTGTTTTATAAATACAGATTATAAAATAATGACATATAAAAAATCAGAATATTATCTCTAATCATTTGAATCAAATGAATTAAAAAAATCAATCTCTGTATATTCTATAATTGGCAAAGACTTATCCAGGGAGATATATAATCTCAGTAATTTATTAAGATATAATATAAAAGATGGGACAGTTTATAAACATACATAGTTTATAATTCACTACTTATTTTATTTTTTCTTTCGAAATAAATATGTTTTGGATGACTGTATAATTATTAATGAAGTTATAAAACAATTACTTTATAATTTTAGTATCCATAAGAATATAAATAAGTAGAGTATTATACTTTGAAATAAAATATAAAGGAAAATATTAATTATTTTCAAACGAACAATATAACTATTTACACACATACACACTTGATATATATATATACATGTATATGTTGTGAGTTGTGTGTGTGAGTGTGACGATAATCAATAATGAAAACATCAGATTCAAATTTATAAACAAAAAATCTCGTCAAGATTTTCGTATTTTTTTCTAAAACGACATTACATAATAACCGCTAATTATACAAACTACAAAGGTTGGAAATAGTAACATGTGTCTTCTTGATTTATAATTCATAAATGAGTAGAAAGTGACATTTTATTAATTTTAGTATATTCTTATATCCAGAGAATGATTCCAAATTAAACTATTTTGTGAAGAAAATTAATTATTATAAACCTCTAAATTAAAAAAAAAAATCAACTATGTGAATATAATTAATTTTAGCAAATGGAAAATTAATTATATGCTTAAACATATAATGTAATTAAAAAATAATACTATAAAATTAATTAACAAGAATTTTGACCTTTAGGTAAGGGTTTAAGACAAAGATTGACCAAGACATTCTTCTCCGACACAAATAGATTATTTGGATCTTCTTTGTCGGTTAAAATATAGTGTGGTACGGTACACACAAGCTAATACACCTACTGATTATAGACCGTTAGATTTAATTTCTCAAAAGCCACGTGTTAGATTCATATGGAAACATCCAAAACAACCTGATCGTCGAGTATTACACACTTGGCGTGTGTTCATGTGTAATATTACGGAAATACCCATAAGCTCTATTTCACTGACTCGGGGGCATCCGACGATTTGTAAAAGGGTATGATTGTCATTTCGTCGTAAATAGACAACGCACATGATTGGTCCCACATTTTGCTGTTAAGTATTAAGTACTTGTCGATGCCTTGGATTTGATCAACGGTCAGGATCGATTGATCGTATGATTGGGAGGTGCCTGACCATTGATCTAACAGCTACTAATGTTCCATCACATTTTTTGTCATTAATAAACGCAAATTTCTTATTTAAGAAATAATAATAAACTGCAAATTTCTTAATTTTTTAGATATAAATTTCAGAACATTGATTAATTTCAAAAACAAAAAGATTTATATTTGTATGTACTGTAAATATATAGATGCAAAATTTGTATATGCAATAATAAATCATACATAACGTTGGTGAATAAAATACTGATCGATTTATTTTATTTTCACATTTTAAGAAATTTTAAGAAATACACTAATTTAAAGGTTTTTTAATAACATTAATTTAAATGTGACTTTAAAAATTATAATTTTATTGATTAAATGGAAAAAAATTGATTTTGGTTACAAAACTTAATTTACTTCAAAAAAACTTAGTTATGATTTTACTCCCTCGTCTCTACTCCGAGTTTTTTTTTTTAATTGAGGATAATTTTATTCATTAACACTATACAAAATTGCATTTTTAAAAAATACAATTAATTAGTGTAGTTTTGGAAAATATATATTGAATTAATCAATTTTAGAAGTTCCCCTCACATTTATGTTATCATTTAGTAAAAAGAAGATATTATGAATCCATATTCGATCGAAAATATCTATATCATATAGATTTGATGGGTAATTCAAAAAGATATTATATTTCAAAATTTATTAAACTAATTAACTAAAGCGATAATAGCAATTTTTGATAAGATAACAATAATTAATGAGAGACAATTTATTAAATAAAACCCACTAGCTAGATTTGGTAAGTCCATATAATAAAATTACAGTCAGCAAAATTGGGAAAAAATAGATGAGAACAAAACAAAATAAATTAAAAGAAAAGTGAATGTTTTGTCATTATCTAAAAATGAGAGGACAATGATGCAATTAGGACCATTAATTTGTCTAAATATTTTTTTGTCATTTGATGAGTTTGATAAGTCAATTTTTAAATTGAAGAAAGACACGTCTCTGTTTTGAACTTAACGTTACACTATAAATGTGTGCTCATTGCCCTTTTAGAAGGGGCAAATTATACTTAAATATTTATTTTCATTTTTTGGACCATGATTTAATAATTTGCAAGTGTACTATTTATGCATATACATAAATAATTAATATTATATTATCATTATGTACTGTAATATTAGAGTATATTACTTTATATTAGCTAACACTAACTAATCTAGTTGAGCAAAAAAAATTAAATAATATATATCATTCAAATTTTGATAAACTTATTACATATTAACGCTTATTATATTAAATACTAATTTACTCTCTAATTATTATTGTATGGT
>KE152346.1:150192-164622 GCA_000411095.1 Aethionema arabicum | reverse complement strand
ATATATATATATATATAAAGTAATCCTAATTGAAAAAGTAAATGTGAAATAGACTTTAAAGTCAAAAAGAAAATTTACTTTTTTGTTTCCCAAAAGTTTTCTTTATCTTTTATACACTGTTGATATTACACAAATTACCATAACTTTTAATTACATAGATCTTGTGTTTTTGACTTTTATTTTTAAACTTTTTAATTAATTCTTACAAATTACTATGTACTTTAATTTATCGAAGACTTTGACCCATTTATTTCTGTCCTTATCTAAAGCCTATGATTTGATCTCAAGTTTTACTATTGTCTTTGTAACATATTTATTTACATTTTTAACGCATTATTGTACAACTATGTTTTTTTCTCAAAAATTGATTTTTGGACATAAACTATATATTCTGAAATTACTGGTATTTATAAAATATCTCTGTGTCTGAATATTTATTGTACTCCATCTCTTTTTTTTAATATTTATCTTGTAATTTTCTTTTATTTATTTATATTAAAGTGAAAAAATTACTAATCTATATATTTACACAAGGACTTAGACAGCTCGACTAGGCCCAATTCATACTCAGTTAGGCCCAATTAGGTTCAACTAGATTCAATTAGACCCATAAGGCCCAACTAAACTCAATAAGGCCCAATTCAGATAATCAAACTAAGTCAGGCCTAATTAAACTTAGTAGACTCGATTAGGCTCAATTAGAGTCAATTATGCCAATTTTATTTTGCGGCTTGTTAGAAAAATATCGGGATAATATTTTGTTTCCGAATCGGGATAATTTTTTTAAAATTTAGTAGTTTATAAATGTGAATTATAGATTATAAGCAAATATATATATATATATATATACACACTTTGATTTCTTTAAAATAGATATTTTATGTATATAATAATTTAAGATATTATATTGTAATTCGAATATATTAGTGTAAGTTGTATTTTAATTATTACTATTATATAAAATTGATTTTCTTTAGTAAATCCTATAGACTAGCTAAATATTTTTTTTTTAATTAAAGAATAATTTTATTAAATGAATATTAATTTGTCTCTATCTCGTAGGAGAAAGTGATGACTAAGTAGATATATTATATAACATGTGGTGTAAATACATGCGTGTAAGTTCCTCTATTTTTATATATATGACGTCTAATTTGCGAGTATTATAACTTATAGTTAGAGTTTATATATTTCCACGTGTCTAATTTCATGAGATAACAATAAAAAAAAAATCGTTGGATAAAAAATAAATGCTTAAGTCTTATAGAATTGTCTTATTCTATTTCTTAGTAAAAAAGCAATTGATATATTTATATAGGTACATATAGACACATTTAAAAATAAATTAGTAGTTATAATTAGATACATGATACAAATGACCAAACTTCATATCATTATTTAAAATATAAATTAAATAAAAAATTAAAATATAATTACATAAAAGCAAATAAAAACAGCTAACAATAAAATCACTAAATCAATATTGTTCCGACAATTTACATTAAACTTAAAAGTAAAATACCACTTTAATATATTTTGCTCTTTTCATAGGATTTAAATGTCATTTATTGTTGACAAAAAAAAATGTCATTTATTAATTACTTCGACGTGTGTATTTTAATTTTATTTAAAAAAAAACAAAATTCGAGGATAAGATTTAAATTATATTAAAATGGTACATTAATTACTAAAGTTGAGTTTATTTAATATTTTTTTCTTTAATTTTTTTTGCAAAATTGTTTTCACTTTTGCTCTTTTTATACCACATTAAACCCAATTGTTATTAACTATATCCACACCAACAAAATAAAATGTGAGCAACTTATTTAAATTTCCTAAACTATTCCTTTTCATATCTCCCATTTACAAACCAAACATTTCTTAAACAAAAAACTTATTCATTTCAATTTTTAGTTTTTTTTACGTTCCAAACTCTTTTAAATCATATGGGTATCAAAGAAAAAACATTGAAAAACTTGAATTTGCAAAAATCTAAGAGCAAAAATGTTCGTAAAGGTTATTTATCAATAAAAGTTGGATCAAAAGAAGAAGAAAAAGAAAAATTTATAATTCCTATTTTATATTTGAAGCATCCATTGTTCATTCAACTCTTGAAAGAAGCTGAAGAAGAATATGGATTTGAATATAAAGGTGTAATCACTATTCCTTGCCACGTGGAGTTTTTTAGGTATGTTCAAGATTCGATTGAAACAGAAATATCATCTCTTAATCATCATTATGATAATAATAATAATAATAATAATAACATTCATAATCGTATTATTGGATGTTTTAAATCATGATGATGATTATAAAAATGTTACAAAAAGTTTGTTTTTTGGTTTGAGATTAAATTAATAATGTTTAAGTAATTGTCATACAAATCGTAGATTACTTTCTTTTAATCTTGTTGAGTTTAATTTTGTGGAGTGGTTGGAGCCAAACAAGGCTTAATTTGTAGAAGAAATTAAGAAGTGTATGAAAAAAAAATAGAAATAAAAAAAAGAAATATTATGAATATTTTATTTTCCAGTTGGTGTATTTTTTTTTATTGTATTTATGCGATTTATTTGATTGATGATTGTACACATTTTTTTGGATTTTTTGTTAGGAGACGTATAATTTTTTTTTTAAGTGAAAATAGTGCATGTATTCACTAATAAATTGTAATTAAATTATTTATATATAAAAATGCATTAAATTGGGTCTGCTTTGTTAGAGTTTCTGACACTAATAAAGGCTTTATAGCCCACAATTGTATTATAAATGGATAAAATCAACTAATTAGAACCAAAATTATTTTAATCAACTTTTTTTTATAACTTTTGTACACAATAGCTACAATATATTTTTTAAAATTATAAATTTATCTTTTCTTATGAATATCATCACTTCCAATGATATTCTTTTTAATTTGTATGTGAACTAGTTTTGATTAATGCAATTTTGATACTTTAAAGTTTAAATGATTATGACAATAATAATTAATAAAACAAAGGTCAAAATCTAATGGTTATTGAATTATCGTAACAAATCAAAATTTAATTTTATAAAACTTAAATGGAAATTGTGGAATATTACTTTTAAATTAAGGAAAAAAAGATCCAATCATCCTTTTATAATAAAAGTCAATATATCACTTTTTATATTGATTTCTATTTCACATTTCACCCGGAAAAGGGAGCCGTGTAATTAAATTTATATTAAGTTATATATATAAGAGTTTATAAATTATGACCATTTATTTTAGCTTTGTTTAATAGGTGATTATATATATAGCGGACGAGGTTAATTTAATACGGGGGTTAATTAACCTTAATTAAAGTCCTTGATATATCTAAATCCAAGTTTGTTGAAGAGGTTATTAAGTGGGTAATTAATCTATTGTTAATGATGATTTTTAATCTAATCTACTATCTTATTAATCATTAAAAAATGTGAAAATTTAAACAAAGGACAGCTAAAGAAGTTTATCAATCAACATCAAATTAAACTTTTAATTTTGGACCCACAAAATATCTTAAAAATCATCATAGTCCCCATAAATTCAGTGTAAATTCTAAAAACAAATTAAAAATAATATATTTTATTAATGTAAAATTATTAATATTGTCGGCAAACTCGTTCTCGTTTTTTTAGTTGACTCCTTTTTAAAGTGATTATTAAACTTTATCGTAATGTAAAAAAAATAAAATAAAATTCGACAAACCATGTGACTAAATATGATTAATAAAAATCTCAAATGTTATTAAACCTTTTTGATAACTTTCCAAAAAAAAAATCTCTATAAATCAACAAACCTTTCGAACATAACCACTAGTAATTATCACAAATCTATATTTATATACCTTTTTATTATAATATTTTCAACAAACTATATAATAGTATTATTATTTATATCTTTCTACACAAATCCTTGTTTTTTTGTTACCACACCTTCCTCCTTATCCACTACCGTTTGACACGTGGCACAAAGGGTCTGATGACGTTAATGATGACGTCGTTAGTTGACCGTTCCAAATTTCCATCTCCGGTGTATAATAATCCAAACCGGAATTGTAATAACCGGTCCGGTTTAGCTCATTACACGGTGATCGTTGGATCTCATCAACGGCTGAGATCGAATGTGAGCTAGGCCCATTAAGCTGCGAAGCAACGAGCCTATCCAACGCGGCCCAACTAGTAACAAAGCTTGTATCCACATTGCTGACGTGGCGGTTTTCATTACCGTTGATCATGTCAAGATTAGGGAGTTTAAAAAAAGGGTCTAAATTTATCTCTTCTTTACAAGAACGCCCCATAATTTCAAGAAACTGCTCAATAGTCTCATCATTACAAAACGACGGCGTTTTAATCTCCGTTCGAACAGGACTATTTAGCGTTTTGCAAAGACTTTTCTTTTTAAAAACTCTACAAACAACCCATCCTTCGTCTCCGGTAATTTCGCAAATATCGATAATAACATCGTCATTTTTCGATGAGTTTGGTGATAAATTATCATCTAGACGATATTCATGCATAATCCAATCTGATTTTTGACCATGAGGGGCTCGACCTTTGTAAAAAACAAGTGTTTTTCGCATACCGATTCTTAGACCGTTACTATATATGATTTTATCCCGACCGGTAGCTTTCCAAAACCCGACCGTAGTGGCTCGGTTGGTTCGAGTTCCGGTGGGATACTTCTTGTCTTTATGGCTAAAGAAATACCAATCGTTTTGTGGTGTGGTTCCAATCTTACACATCTCTACATATTTACAATACAAAATGTTATAAAATTATGATTAATAAATTATATATTATTGTAGCGGTATATATAAAAGTATAACAAAGGAAAAACGTTGAATAGTTATTTATACCTATATATAGTATTATATAATTTTGTTTTGATGGTATAAATAATTACATCATGTAATTTACATGAATTAGTTTGTTGTATATTTAAAAAATAAATGTATTTTGTTGTTACATAAAGGGATTCTATATACCTGGAAATTCACATGCATATATAAAAATAAGTTTTTTTGTCCTATAAAAAACAAAATTCTTGTAATTAATTAAAACGGTCGTACTTTTTTTCATGATGAAATAAATTCATATATTTTTATACATTTTTCAATATCATAAACAAACTTGAACTNTATATATATATATATATATATATTAACAAAAAAAACTAATTTCAAGAATCAAGAAACACATGAAATTTGATCAGAATAATTACTTTAAAGTATCAAAATTTAAAACAAAGAAAAAAGAGATATAAATTTAGGTTTTTTCAAATTAAAGAAACTCATATATATAATTTCAAGAATCAAGAAACATATGAATCTTTGAGGAAAAAACAGAAGAAAAGAACACATATGAATCTTGATCCGAATAAATTCCTTAAAAGAATCAAAATCTATATAAAAAAAAAAAAAAAACTAAATTCAAGAATCAAGAACCACATAAATCTTGATCCAAATTACTTTAAATTATGAA
Organism: Aethionema arabicum; assembly: GCA_000411095.1. Lineage (NCBI taxonomy): Eukaryota > Viridiplantae > Streptophyta > Magnoliopsida > Brassicales > Brassicaceae > Aethionema > Aethionema arabicum. Next base: position 159,138 of record KE152346.1, on the reverse strand, counting down.
AAATATAAAAAAAAGAAAATGATGAGAAGTGAAATAAAAAAAACCTTGAATATCCCAAGGTTCGAGCTTGTTGAGATCAACATCACGGATAACATCAAGATCGATTTTGATATTAGAAACTTTCTTACGAAGATAATATTGCAAAAGCTCTTCTTCTGTTGGATGAAATCTAAACCCAGGAGGTACCTGCGACTGTCCATTTACAGATATATTCATTACTTTACAATCAATATTAATTGAGAATAAGTTTATAACTAACCAAACTATATACTACTTAGTCTCTCTATATATATATATCTTTATTTTTTTTATAAATTTTGGGAGAAAAAAATATAAATATATGCATGAGGAAAATGCATGTTTGTCCCTTTGTCTAATTTTTGTTAATTTTTTATAAGAAAATACTTTATATTAAAGTGGAGGATTAGTCCATATATATTTTATTTTTTTATTTTTTCTTAGTTTTTTTTATTTTAGTTGTGATGTCATAATTCGTTAGCATGTGCCGCCACTTATAAACAACCATATATAAGCTTTATTTTAGAAAAAAATAATAATATAAACTGTTTTTTTATAGTAAGTTAAATTGTTTGTTTTGGAAAATTTAAACTCGTGAATCATGAGTTCTGTGTTAATTAAGTTATTACTATGCATTGAAATTATATTTTAATAATATAAAATGATTTAAAATAGAGTTAGAAATTCTGTAACTATTTCTAGTGGTTCTTGAATATATAATGGATCCATATATAATAGTGGTATAGTTTAATTAAACTGACCATATAATATTAATACTTTTTAAAATAATTTATTTTTAGAAAATTATGTAGTTATTGTTTATAGAAAAAATAAGTTCAGATTTTCTACTTATTTTTTCTAAACTTCATTATAAAATCATCCAAGAATAACAATTTATGTTAAAAACAAGAGCAAGTTATTTAATTTAATTTAATTTGTAATGAGTAAACTGTGGGGCCAAGTCATGTAGTTTATTAGACAAAAAAAATAAGGTAGGGTCAATGTGGGACCCACATAGCAACTGTAATGTAGGAAGCAAGCCCACATCGTAACTATGACCCTTGACCTTAAAAATCTCTATGGACAAAACTGATTTTTTTATTTTAATTTTCTTAATATTTTTATTTTATTTTTTATATCATGAAAATTATTTCTATTTTAATATTAAAAAATCAAAATTAAATGAATATAACTGCTACAATTTATTTCAATTTTTAAATCTAAAACTTAAAGACCAACGAATAAATCTCACGATAATGGTGGAAAAAAAAATCTCACCATAATGTAAGTGTTAGTTTTGATGATTAAATTCTTTTCACGATAATATTTTTTTTTTGATTAAACTTTTTTTTGGTATGTAAATATTTCTAAAAAATAAAATAATTAGGATTGAAGGAGATGATCGAGTCGGGCAATGTGTGTTAATGTCCCACTTGAAATTAATAATTAAAGGTTAAAAGTAGATTTGACTTTTTTTTAATTGCTTTTCAAAATTAGATTTATTTTATTTTTGCTTCATTTGCGGCAAATATCGTGACTATATTATTACGCGTATCTATCGAAATAAAAACTAATGATAATAAGAAACTTAATATATAAATTATATGAGGAAAAAAAGTTATATAAATTATAGAGCCCCCCTCCCCAATTATAGAGTTATTATATCTCAAAATTAACTTATACTATAACGTTTGATGATTTATTATTTGAATTCGATTTCACGACATGAAGTAAATATGTATGTACGTATGTCGTAGATTTTGTGGGGCCCAATTAACGGTCATTTTAACAATAATATATACTATAAACTTTACTTTTTCATCTTTAAAAATAAAAAAATATATATTGAAAAAAAATCCTATATATATATTAGTATATATACATATGAATTTAATACTTGTTACTTTATTATATGATCTGAGAAAAAAAAATAATAATTGCAATCGTAGATTTTTTAAATTAACTTAGATTTAAGAAAAAGAACATGAAAAAATTCAACTTTAACTTTCGAAATTTAACAGTTTTATTAATGAATGTAAATTAAATAAGCTAAAAATAATTTTTTTATCATAGTTATTGACTATATAAGAAATTATTCGTATCTATATAAATTAGTAATTGAAAGTGACCAACTGCCCATAAGTAGATGTGTATGCTTACGTAGGTTTGGTGCATATATGGTAAAATTTATTAAATAATATATATATATAAATATATTATATACAATATGTCAAGTTAATAGATATATATATATATATATATATATATTATAATATGTCAAGAAAGTGTTAGAACATTTCAATCAAAAAGTAATCTTATTGAAGGGTATATTTCACATTTTCACTTTGTGGTCCTTAATTATATTGATTTATTAATTAAATGTTGAAATATTTGCTGATGTAATTCATGTAATTGCTCCCACTGGGTGTGTAGATAATTCTACAAAATTAATTTTATCCAACGTAGGTAGTTCTACCGGTTTTAGAGGAGGTGTAAAAAATCCTTTGGATGTGCGCAAGCCCGGATTCGAGTTTCATGTTGGGGAGGAATGTTTAAATGTTCGCATTTATACACCGTTTGGTCTCGGCTCACGGGGGACGTAGGGGCGTAGCGGGTTAAAGTATGCAAACTCCGAACTCTCGGAATTATAAAAACAAAAAAAAAAAATAAAATAAATTCATGTAATTGCATTTTATGGTATAAATGTAAAACGGTACACTCTTTTATGCATATTAATTAGATTCAAGACATATTTTTGACAGTTTAACTAAATATTAATTTATAATTGTTAAATCGTTATATTTGACGTATTTTTTTAATATATCAATAAGAGAAACTATTTTGATGAACCAATAATTTTGTTTATATTTTTTATTTTTGTGTTTAGAATTTGGTTGCAAACATTAATTAACTTAATTTAAATAATATAGCGACTAAGAATTAACAAATTAATATTTATATTAAAAAAATGATGGTTATAAGGTCTAACTAAAAAATGGATGGTTCAAATTTTGCCAAAATGAAAATTTATAAGATCTATTTTATTTTTTTATAAACATAAATAAATATTATCTTTTTGGTCAACATATTAAGTACAAGTCTAGCTAAGTTAAGTATCTTGTGAACATACTTCATACTTGTTGGCGAAAGTTGGTTACAAAAAAAGTGAAATATATTGATTATCAATTATAAACTGAAAACAAAATTATAGTATATTTAAACTAAATAATATATTTTTAATAAATATAAAAATATATTAATTTAATTTCTAGAAGATGAAGAAAGTTTGCATGGGAAGCAATCTTTAATTTTTGGGTGTATTTATTTATCTTCAAAATTTATTAAATCTCTTAATGGTAAGATGTCATGACCCTCATCTCTTGTGCCTGTCGGACCAAGGGTAAATTTGGAGTTTTGAAATTTTTCGTATTTATAAATTTACAAATATGACTCAAAAATTTTTAATGACATAAAAAATAGACAACAATTTGGAAATTAATTTTTTTTATATAAATATGGATATAATAATACTTACTTATGTTAGAAGATATGTAAGTCTTGAGTGATGTAAAAACAAAAAATAAATTTGTGAATTTATTCGTAAATTTGGTACATGTCAATTTTCAATATTAAAACCATGCATAGTATATGTGTATACAATATATTTATATAAAATATATTTAGAGAGGAAAAATACAAGTTTACAAAAGGATAATGAATTTATAACTAATTAATTAGGCGTTTTTTCCCTTTAAATTATCATACCGACATAATTGTTCAAAGGATTATATAATGTTTTATTTTTTCAAATATTTATATTTTTTTCCAGAATTCCAAATATTTATATTTTGGTTTATGATAATTTTTAATAGTGGATATCTACAAAAATCCGAATAACAAGGAAACTATAAAATTTATTAAAAAAATAATAATAAGGAAACAATAAGTTAGAGAAAATCTTAGGAAATCGTGGGGGTAAGAATATGTGAAATGGACGTATGATCTGTCATTTTTATAACTATTATGCTATAATATATACCGTATAATATTATATAATATATAATATAAAGTTCTAATGGACGGTCGCCTACATGTTATTTGCACGTGTTATCTTGTAACACCTTATTACTTAACAATTGGCTACATTTTTCATCGTTTTTAACCTTAACAACACGAAAAATCCAATTTTATCTTTGGTTATTTTATAAACAAAAAAAAACTGAAATTTGAACTAAAATTCCATTTTTTTAATTAAATTTGTTATATGTTCAATTTAGAAAGTGTTTGATTATGAAAAAATACTAATTTTTTGGGTGAAAAGTTACTAATTAAAACAAAAAACTATATATATATGGGAGAATTGCAAAAATGCTCTCATTCAAGCATTTTTTGCAAAAATGCCCTAATCATGCATTTTTTGCAAAAATGCCCTAACATTATACCCAACATTATAAGTGGTATACCCTTACACTTTATGAAAAATTTAGAAAAATGTATTCAATTAGGGCATTTTGCATAATTGATATTTAGAAAATTTCTTCATTCAAACATTTTTTGCAAATATATCATAACAATAGACTCAATGGTATAATTGGTAAACCCTACAAAAATGGCACATTTGCAAAAAATGTTTGAATTAGGGCATTTTAGATAATTCCTCTATATATATCTATATCATAAAATTATCTATAAAATAAATAAATATTATTTATCTTTGATATTAGATTTTAATATTTTTTTAAAAAATGAATACTCATCAAATTGCATAAAAATAAATTAATGTCATAATTTTATTATTTTGTCGTTAATTAAAATGCTTTTTTAATACATTAAAAAATGTTAATATACTTCCAAGTTTTCTGGTTGTTGATGCAGCTACGACAGCTGATTTTTGAAATCATTGTTAGATTTTTAATAAAATCTTTGTCGTCTTATGTTTGTGTTCTTTCACATTTTAGTATCTACCTAATAAATTACGTATTTTTAATAAAATTAATTTGCATGCATGAGATGAATTTATACGTACAATTTCATTCATAATTTAAAATATTAAACATGTCATCAATTTTATTAGTTTAATTTAAAGCCTGATCCATGTCTTTTTAAATATATTTTAAAAATTACATTGTCTATAGAAAGACTAATACAATATTAAAAATATTTTAAATATGGTAACTATATAATTCAACTTTGTTAGCGTATTATATACATGATTAAGGGAATCTAAATTAGTTGTGGAAAGATCTAAAATCTTTAAAATGATAAGATAATTTAATTTTATTATTTGTTTACTAATAATTGATTTTGTTATATGTGTGGAAGTACGTATAGCTTAAATAATTTGAAATTGTAAGTATAATTAATCATATATAGAAAATTTATTAAGCAAATTAAGCTATATAAATAAACTAAAATTAAAAAATGTTATTATATATTTTATATTTTATATTTCAAATTAAAAATTATTTATTTATTTTTGGTAAGAGTTCACACTTGTAAAAGTACACTATGTTAAAAAATATATTGATTAAGAAAATAATGTTAAAAAGCTAAGCAAAGTCAACATGTTATAATTCAGTTTAGTCAAAAACAGTTTTATATTTAAGATTACGAACATTATAGTCAACAAATTCCGGAAAAAGTCAACAAAACTTAGGCCCATGGGCCTAAAATAAAGCTAAAATAATTAAATTCCATATCGGGCTAAGATTGTAATTTATTAAGCACACTACAGGCCCAATATTAAAGCCCATGTCACTTTCAATCAAATTTTAGATACGTATAATAATATAAAAATCAACTAATTTTCGTTATTTTTTTTTTAAGTTTTCTTGTAGTGAATAAAAAAAATTAATGATTTTACAACTATTTTTCCCCGATTTTACTACTATTTATATATTCCCAGTGTAAGCTTATAAGTCATAAATGTTTTTTAACCGCGATTAAAAAAAAATTAACCGAATTTTTAGACACTGATATAAATGGATATAAAAATTTAAACATAAACAATATAAAAATGTTAAATTGATATTTTACTTGTACCGTCTTTTAAAACTACTAGAAACGCTCAATTTGCCTGAATTTGGCTTGGAAACGGCCAAGGCGGTTGAACCGCGTCCACCGTAACCGCCACACTTCGCCACCGTCCTCACACTCTCAACCAACGCCTCTGTTTCAACATCCTTCCCAAGAATTTCAGCTAAATGTTCCGAACTTATCACCAATTTCACCTTCCACACTTCACAATCGCTTCCACCGCTATTTCCAACCGCTCTCACTGCCCGTCTCACCGGCGTTTTCCCAAATGAAATCCTATACGGTGTCATACTCTGATCAATCGGAGAACACGGAGCGTCTGAAACATTTAAAACGTTCAAAGCAGTTGTAACGTTTAAAGCGTTTGAAATGTTTGAAGCGGCTGAAACAGTTGAGGCGGTTGAAACGGTTGAAGCGGTTACAAGTGGGAGGAGGTAATATATGTTACCGGGGAAGAGTTGTTCACCGTGAAAAAGCGGCGAAGCAGATGAGTGACGGTGGTTGATGGTTTCGTAGATGGCGTGACCGGGAAATTCATCGGTGATAAAATCGGAGAAAACCGGAGGATTGAGCTCCAAAACGGCGCCGTTTGGAGTGACAACTCTTATCAAAATATCATCTTTATCACATAATGTTCTTGACTTCGACTCACCAATACCTTTGAATACACAATTACCCATTTTTGCTCTTCATAAACATAAAATAAAAATGTAACTAATATTAATTATATTATATATGTAAATATTATATATTCATGGAATCTTAAGAAAACCTAAATTGAGAGAGAAAGAGAAGAAGTCTTTCTACTTTGAGATTCGATAGCTATTTATTATAATTTCTCGATTTATGAATTATGATTTTATATTTATATCTATTTATTTGGTTTTATTGGAAAAAAATCATGAGAGGATAAAAGGTAACAAAAAGGGTTAAATAGGAAAGCCTTTGATTATGTATCTTTATGAGATTCAATATGATTATTATTTCATATAATAATTCAGTTAATTAATATGGTAAACTTATGAGACGTGGGAAATCTATATTAAAAAATGATTAAAAATATGATTTGTTTCACTAAATTATTATAATTAGTTTTTAGTTTACTGCATATATATCCAAAAAATAATGCATTTGGAAAATTTAATTTAATTACATTTTGTAAATATATAGGTTAATTAATAATTATATTTCATCTAATATAGTATTAGTAACTCATATCATTATAAAAATCAGAAAAAAATTCTATTTAGAAAAATAAAAATTATAAAAATGTAGTCTATATCACTCACGTGATTTTTCCTAAAAATTTGTTTAAATCGATATAACAAAATTGCTTTAAAGTAGTATTAAAATCCATGGCCTACAAGAATTCAACATTTCATTTTTCTTATTTTATACACAAAAATAAGACAAATAATAATTAATAAAATTAAATAAAATTACCTTTCGGCGCACTCAATTGTGTACCAACAATTTCTTGGCTGCTCATTATTAATTTTCTTAGGGTCCTATAACTAGCAAAAATTGGCCATGTTTTATTTTGGACCAAACATTCTTCATAATAAATACTTCTTATAACTTTATCCAAATATAAATAATAAATTAAATTAACTTTTCATCATTTTTCACTTTTCATATTGTTTTAATATGAAAATGAAAAAAATAATCATATCAATAGTAACAACATATATAGCGGGTTTTGACGAAAAAAAAAATATAGCGGACTTTTTCCACATGTGTAATAATCTTGGGGGAATTGCAAAAATGCTCTCATTCAAGCTTTTTTTGCAAAAATGTCCTAATCATGCATTTTTGCAAAAATGCCCTAACATTATACCCAATATTATAAGTGGTATACCCTCACACTTTATGAAAAATTTGGAAAAATGTATTCAATTAGGTCATTTTGCATAATTGATTTTTAGAAAATTTCTTCATTCAAGCATTTTTTTCAAACATATCATAACAATAGATTCAAAGGTATAATTGGTAAACCCTACAAAAAGGCACATTTGCAAAAAATGCTTGAATTATGGCATTTTAAGTAATTCCTCAATAATCTTTGATATTTATATAAATACATTATATTCATTAAATATAGTATACACATAATATTTTCTCCCCCCTTCACATTTTAAATATTTAAAAAAAATGAAATTATTCACCTTAAATAAGAAGAGAAATTGGTCGAATCATTTTATAGCATTTTTTTACTAAACAAAAAAAAACAATAATGGGCCTAAGAAAAAAACTATGTTGAAGACCAGAAATAAATCAATTAAATTACATAATGGGCCTTAACCAATGATTGGGCCTTGACAAAAATGCTTCATTAAATGGACTTATATGTTGCCCAATCAATAAGTTTAAATTAAATTGAAAATAAAATATACAAAATAGCATTTTTGTAAAAATGTAAAGGAGAAATAGATGATAATAATTAATAATTAAATAATGAATATAGGAGACAAAATCGCGGAGATCAAGACCGTACTTTATTATAGTTGACGCGTGAAACACACCCTCAGTTATGGTATCTAATTTATAAACATTAATTATTTTCCACGTCAGCATTTGCGTATACCACACCAACACTTCCTCTTTTTATATATACATTTTTTTTTTAGTTTTTCACATTTTAATGTAAAACAAAAAAATATCTCTATTTCTTAATTCAAAAAAATATTTTTATATATACATAAAAATTAATCAAAACATCAATTTCTTTAAACCAATGATTACACTAATTTTATAATCTATAAAACATTGTATAATTTTAGTATCCATCTATATAATAAAACAAATAAAGCAATTCATAGACAAATCACCACCAAAAAATCGTTTTCCATATTTCAATTCATAAAACATTTTTTATATGCAAAAATCATTTAT
>KE152346.1:132330-150081 GCA_000411095.1 Aethionema arabicum | reverse complement strand
TGCATCCAACGTCGACTATCGGCGGCGAGAGGAAGTTTCATGAATCTAATCAAACGCAAACGCATACCCAAACGCAAACGCGGGATAGCAGCGGCAGCGGCAGCGGGCGAGTGATGAGAATAAAAGTGAGGATGAGAAGAGAAAAATTAAAAGAGCTTATGTTAATGGCGAATCAAAATAATAGTAAGCTTGGTTTATTAATTATTAAAGAATGTATGCAAAATCGCTTACCGGTGCGTGTTATCGCCTACGACGCCGACCACCGTAGTTTCCTGTCTCAGCGATTGAATTCCATTGCAGAAGAATAATATTTATTATAATTTTTCAATTATAATTTGTAAAATAAATAACTTTTTACTGATATATATGTTAATTTAATTAGTTATAAAAATAAAACGAAAAATCCATAGTATTGATCGAGTTTTACATTTATCTTATACCTATTGTGATATAAAATTGTAATTTGATGGTGTATATGTCTGTAATTTGTAAATTGTATATGATACAAAATTTGAGATTTGTGTGTATATATATATGATATTGTGTGTACTCTTGATAATAAAAAACAATTAATACAATAAACTAGTTGTTAAATTTTTCTTTTAATTTTTAAATCATTAAAAAAACATACGAATAGGTAAAATCAAAAGTACAAATGAATGAATAATTGGTAGCTTGAAAAGGTATTGGAGATAAAATCTATTATTAGACTAGATAATAATAGATTCATAACATAATTGTTTAAACAAATAATTGTGAAACTTAATGAATTAATGAATAATTGTTTAAACAAATAATTTAAAGAATTCATAACATAATAAAGCTAAATTATTAGACTAGATATTATTTTATTTTATCTTAACTTATAAAGTGTGAAACTTAATTTAAATAAATTTGAAATTTATAATCCCACGAACTAATTAATTTAGAATATAATTGTTTTAAATGATCAGATTTAAAATGTTGATACAATATTAAATCTCTATGCACGACATGTTCTAAATTACCAAAAAAAAAAAGAGACATTTTCTATAAGATAAATTAAAAAATAATTTAATTATTGACGGTAGAATTTTCCAATCACGTGATGTTACATAGGGACGTGTTAATTAACAGGTCAAATTCAAATTATGTAACGGAATCGGGTATAAAAATAAATGTTCAAAGTACAAAAAATAATATAATTAAATAAAAATTCAACGATGGTAATTAATGACCCAGTCAAAATTACTCCACGCGCGGCTTTTTAAAAAAATTACAAAAAACAGCAAAATCCCTGGACTATAAAGTCCAGCGAAAACACGCGCGTGAGCACAACTCGCTATTACTGCGTCTGGGATTGTAGGATATTGGATTATTTGTACGGGATTTAAAATGGGCGTTAAATATATTAATTGGGCCTTTAGCCCATTAATTATATAAGCCCAATATAATTAATTGATACGAATTTAAGGTTACAAGCTTCGTCTGCGTTTTATATTAGCCCCGTCTGCGTTTTGACGGTCCACACCATATTTGATATATAAAATATCCAATTTCTCCCAAATTAGTTCTATACATTAAATTTAGTGATTTTTAAACTTTTTTAATTGGAAAAAAATCTTAAAAATCATGAAAAAATTAAAATGTACTATACAAAACAAATAAAAACAACCTTTTTAATTTTCTTTTATCGTTATCTCATGGTACACAAGTTTATCAAACTTTATTCACTTTCACTTTCTTGAGTTTTCTACATCACATTTTTGTGTCCCTATCTTGAAAAAAATTGGTAAAAAAGACAAAATTGTCCTATGATTAGGGTTTAATGTAACAAAATTAAAAATTTTAATTAGGGTTTAGCACGAAAATGATTTAAATTTCACAAACTTACAAAAACAAATGTGATAAGTAAGAAAAGTGGGGTCATATTTTGTCTATATATAGAAGACGTAACCATAGCTCGTGTGTGACAGTAGCAAACATATATAAATCACACAAGTATATATAGTACACACTAATAAGTCATAAAATATAATTTAAAAAAACTATCTTTTATAGAGAGATTCTTCTTAGTTGATAAGGTTTCTAAGGTAACTATTCAAAGATTCGATTTTTCTTTTTATTTTGTTATGATTAAAAAGAGTGAAAAATTGTAGACAAGTTTGGATAATCGTAGGACATATATACACTGTTTAGTGCCCTAGAAACTAAGGCATCTACATATAAAGATCAGTCTTAACTTCTTATAATTAAAATATTTTAAAATGTCAACTCTATGATTGCAAAAAACAATAAAAACTCAATTTTTAACATCCAACGTTCGAAAAGATGGTAATACATGACAAAAAAATGTTACGCTAGTTGATTAGATTATTTATATCTTATTAGAATTTCACAGTTAAACGTGTTTGAGATACAATACAATTTATGATGAATGACTAAGTGGAAAATTGTACGATTATTCGTCAAAACTTTCAAACTTTTTTGAATAGTTCACTATAGAGTGTTACATTCACAATTTAAAACCTATGTTTATTCAACAACCCCAACTATTTGAACCCTAATTATATATATTCAAGCTTTTAGAATTGAAATCATTATAGAGCATGAAGGAACATACTAGTGTATATAAAGGTTAGGTCTTTGAACAAATATGATATATAGGTAATAATAGTGCAATATATGAAGATATGTAATCAATTAAGAACCCAAAATCATTAGAATATGAAGTGACATATTAATATATGTAAAGGTTAAGTCTTTGAGCCTAAATGAAAAGGTTATTAGTGGTTATTTCTGTAATGTATGATATGATGATAATGATACCAATGATTAGAGAATGATGGGACATAATATTAGTAAGTAAAGTTTACTTCTTTTGAGTCATTATATACATTAAAGAGTAATGTATGATGATGATGAGTAATGTATGATGATGAATAATGATGATGTTATGGTATAGCTAAGTTAAGAAAAAATGATTGAGACATCATCAAAAATATATGACACCAAACCCATCTTAGCTCTCTTCCCATGACATGTCACTTTTAAACTTCTTCTTCTATGTAACTTACATTTGTCCCCACTTAGTTTCTCTCTCTCTCCTCCTCCATTAATGTCTTCCTTTCTCTCTCCTCTGCTCTCCTAAGCCTCCACCAACTCTTACAGTACCCCCAAATATATACATATACTCTCTACTCTATATATAAAGCTCCAAGTTGCAGATAGAGCCTCAAAATCATAATAAAGTACTTAACTTTTGTGAATTACATATGAAATAAGAGATCTTTATACCTTATAATGGAGAGATTTCAAGGAAAATTTGAGCTTTGTGTATGTAACTTTGCTTAATTTAGGAACTTTTCTTTTGCATTCAATGCTGTTTTTTTACTAACAAAAAACTGCAATTACTTCTTTTTGAAACATTCCATATTCCTTTCTACTTTTGTTTACTATAATTCCTTGGTTTTCTTTGCAGTCTTTAGATCGAAAAACCGATATGATAAGCTTAGAAGTTCAAGCTTTTGCAGAAACTCAAAGCTTTATCTTTGAAGAGGAAGAAGAAGAAGAAGATCTAAGTTTAAAAGACACAATCCCATTTCTACAAATGCTACAAAATGGTGATTCTTCACCATTTTTAACGTTATTGTCTCTACAATCTCTTAATAACCCTTATGACCTTGAAAGCTATAAAGTTCAAGACTTTCATTTAGAAACTAACCAATTCTATCAGAGATCAGTTTCCATGGAAGGTGTTAATCAAGGAAACATGAACCCTTCTTCTTCTTATTCACCAAACTCTGCAAATTCCAAACGCAAACGCAAAACCAGTCAAGAAATGAGTCAAGAAAAGAGAAAGAGGAAGAGAAGTAAACCAATTAAGAACATTGAAGACATGGAGAATCAAAGGATAATACACATTGCTGTTGAAAGAAATCGACGGCGTTTAATGAATGATCATATCAATTCCCTAAGAGCTCTTCTTCCACCTTCCTACATTCAACGGGTAAGTATAACAACACATCAAGAACCCTAAAGTCTCAGCTTTTATCATCTCAAATTCCTAATTTTTTAACTTGTTTATTCTTCAGGGAGATCAAGCATCCATTGTAGGAGGAGCAATAAACTATGTTAAGGTCCTTGAACAACTTATACAATCACTTGAATCACGAAAGAGAATGCAACAAAGTAATGGAGACAAAAAACAAAGCTTCTCTCAAGCATTTCGTCGAACACCTTAAGTGCAACACCCAAAATCGAAGCTTCAGTGATACAAAATCATGTAAACCTTAAAGTTCAATGCCAAAGGAAACAAGGACAGCTTCTTAAAGGAATCATTTCACTCGAAGCGCTTCGACTCACTGTTCTTCATCTCAATATCGCTTCATCAGGTCACGAATCAGTCTCTTATTCCTTTAATCTCAAGGTAAATCCATAAAACCCAAAATCGAAAAATCCAATTTTTTAATCATAAAAGAATCCGAATTTTTAGGGTTTTTTTCCCCAATTCGATGAATCAGATAGAGGACGACTGCGATTTACAATCGGCCGACGAGATAACAGCGGCGGCGCATCGGATTTTCGATGTCCAACGAATAGATTCAAGAAATGAGCCAAAATGAAATCTCAAAGAAATCAATAAAGTTTCGTTCTTTCGTTTTCCAATCTTGGGAGAATTAAATTCAATTTTTGTTTTGTATATATTCTTTTTAATGTGTTTTAGCTTTGTGTTCATTAAAGTTTTGACCTTTTGTATTTTTATGATCTTCTTCATCAATCATAGCTTTGACTTTTGTCTCTTCTTCAACAAGAGTTGACTTTTAAACACCACAAGATTTCAATGATTTGACCACTAAACCTTTTGTGATTAATGTATTTTAGCCTAAGTTATTTTAGTTTGATCAAAACTATTAAAATGATTTTACAAATTTTAAGTTTTAATAAACAGATCTTTTAACCAAACTAAAATTTTTAAATCAAAGTTAATTTTACTTCAATTATAAATTTAAAATATAATCTACAAATAATACTAAAAACTCAAATATAAACTAATTCTACTATAATATTAAGTTCAAATTTAAAATTTAGTTAAAAAACCCAAATATCAGACTTTCAAGTTAAAAAAAAAATAATTCTCCAAATCAAGATTAAAAAAATTAATTTACTTTTCACTAACCAAAAATAGTTCAAGATTTAAAAAATACCATAATTCTTGAATCTTTTGATCTTGCACTATACAAAACAAAGCTAATCCCTTTCAAGTCACACAAAAGACAAAACATCATAAAATCTCTAAAAATATAACCTTTATGAAACTTTAAAGAACTTAAACAAGAACCCATAAAATATCACGAACTGATTCAGCTGTAAAAACAGAGAAAGTAGAGCCTTTCATTCAACTAAAAAACAGAGTCTTTCTTGTGTTTTTTTTTGTTGTGTTCTGTACATTGATTATGTTTCAGTGAGAGAGTATACTAAAGATGAGAGTGACGATGTTTGAGGTTAGCGATGTAGTAACGAATTCGGTTCTTGTCATGAGAAGTTAAAGAGAAAGGAGGGTTTAAAGAAAGAGTCATTGCTTCTTCAAGTAAAAACGAAAGCATTTGAATAGCTTTCTTGTATAGATTTCCAGCACTTTTCTTGTTATTCAAATATTCTTCAGCCTACACACACAAAAATCAAAACCCATAAGTAAAGTTTCACAATTTATCAACTTTTAAACACAATAAAAGAAGTGCGACGAAAAAACCCCTAAACTATTTGTTTTTGGCAAAAGAAACACTAAACTATCAAGTCGGCGGAAAGACCTCTGAATTTTGGTTTTTAAGTGAAAAAACTCTTAAACTTTGTTTTTCTGCCGAAACAAACCTTAAACTAACAAGTCGGCGAATAAACCTTATGGACTTTGTTTTTCCGGCTAAAAACCACTAGACTTTGTTTTTTTTGGCGAAAAAACTTTCTTTTTATTTATCCGTTAAATCATTGTTTGTCTTCATTATATGAAACTATATGTTTAAACAGTAAAATTAAAAGTTAATACATACGGTTATTTAAAATTAGAATTTTATAGTTTTTAAACACACTGTTTCTTTTAATTAGATACTAACGGTAATATAACGGTCAATTTGGTCAAGGGTTTTTTCGCTAGAAAAATAAAATCCATAGGTTTTTCGGCCACTTGATAGTTAAGGTTTTTTTCGCAACAAAACAAAGTTTAGGGGTTTTTTCGTCAAAAAAGCAAAATTGAGGGGTTTTTTCGCCAAATTGAAAATTTAGGGTCTGTTTCGCTAAAAAAACAAATAGTTTAGGGATTTTTTCGCCGCTATCCCGCAAATAAAACCTTATAGTTTGGGTTCCCTACACAAAAAAACTTGATATAACAAAGCTTACCCCACCACTCTTGCCATAAGTTAAAGCCTTTTCATAGATTATTTCCATGGCGTCAGGCATCATCATATGACCACCACCACCTGAAAAAAACCAAACCAAACAGAGATTCTTTAACATTTCTTAAAGAGAGACAAAAATGTGTTAATCAAAACCTCAATTTTCAAATTCTAACCACTTGTTTTGTTTAGTTGAGTTGATGAATTCTCAGCTTGATTAAACGCTGCAACAAATTCTTCTGTTACCCAAGATTTAGCTTGATCTGGTGAGCTCAAATCAAAACTTAATATGTCTGAATTCAGTACAGATTCAGTTCTTGAACTCATGTTTCCTTCTCCAATGGATTCCATCCAAGAATCACAAATCTCTAATGCTTTTTTCCAGATAGCTAAAACAACAAGTGTAACAGCAAAAGATTCCTTCACTTGCTCTGCATTTTCCTGTAATTTCATGGCGAAATTTAAAGCTCTAAGAGCAGTTTTTTAAAAACCATAAGTTCAAGAAAGTGAAAAGCTTTTTTTACCATTTCGCGCGCCATTTCTGTAAGTGTTTGTGCATATTGATGCAAGATTAGAAGCTTAGTTGGATGATCAACAATGGCTAATCTCTGCATTTCTATTAACAGATTTGATGAACCTGAAACATCAGATAATTGTTTCTCTGCAACATCTGAAGTACTTGGAACTGATCTTTGAGTTTCAAGTGAAGCTTTCGGTATGAAATTGGGAAGTAGTACAGAATCTTGTAATGATGTTTCGAAACAATCTGAATCTTCCATTGAAGTAGAAGGACGTTTTACAAGAACATATTCTCTTTCAATGAGTTCTAGAGAATCAAGAACTGCGCAAAACCCGATTTTAAATCAATAAAGAACTCAAATTAACCAAAGAGAGATGAGAAATGAAGATAAACAAACAAACCTCTAGATTGATTTGATGAAGATCCTGCTTCGATTTCTTTTTTCGTCTTATCCCATTGTGGCATTACAATTTGAGAACTTGACGATGTACTAGACGAGCTCTCGGGTTGTCTAAACAGCAATTGGGTATAACAGATTCAGTTAAAGTTTAGATCTTTAAGTAGTTTAAACACAAAAGAACAAATCTCGAGACTTTAATTTACCTTGGATCTTGAAGGAACATGTGATTAAAGAACTCATGAAACGACAAGCGTTCAACTACATTCAAAAGAACAAGATCTTTAAGAATTTTAAACTGTGATTTGAACTGAATCATAAAGACAAGTTTGATGTTAAACAATACTTGGATTCCGGCGTAAAAGACTTTTACAAAGATGAACACAATCTGGATGAATCTGATTCAAAGTATCTTCAGGAAATTTCAGCTCAGCATCTCTAACAATGTTATGAAAAAGCTGTAAAACAGAGAACAAAAATCACAAGAAAGTTCACAAGAACCCTAAATCATAAGGGAATTCAATGGTTAAACCTTACCTGAATATGATTAGTCCCATCAAACGGCGGTTTACCAGTCACAAGTTGAAACAAAATCGCACCCGCACTCCATAAATCAGCCTGAGAATAATCGATAAACCGATCAAACCGATAAAACAGTAAGAAATAAGAGAGATTAAGCTCTTAATCTTAACTAGTTTCTTCTTACCTTTGCATCATACTTCTGATTTCTAATGATTTCAGGAGCCATATACAATGGAGAACCACAAAATGTTTCAGCCATATTATTAGGTGTTAAAGACCTAAGCAACCAAATTCAAAGCATTTTCATCACTAAAGAACACCAAATTTGAAACAAAATCTTGTGAAAAATCAGATGTAAGATTACCTCGCAAACCCGAAATCTCCAATTTTTAGTACTGGAGTTACTTCTTTTGATGATAAAAGCAAATTCTGTAACAAAAACTCATATCTAAACATCTTAAAGCAGCTTTAGAGTTAGCCATTAAAGAAGAACTTTGAAGTGAGAAAAAAGACCTGAGGCTTTAAATCTCTGTGAATAAAATGATTCTCTTGAAGAACTTGTAACCCTGAAGCTGAAGAATCATAAGAACAAAGATTCAACATCAGATTACGAGATTTCAAGCAATTTAAGAGTAAAAAATGAGAATTTTATTATACCTAATTGCTTCATAAAATGTCTAGCAACAGCTTCTGATACTCTTCCATGGTGATTTATGTAATTAGCAAGATCACCTCCACTACAATATTCCAATACAAGATAAATCCTATCTCCAGTCTACAAAAAACCAAAAACCCCCAATTTCAAATTTCTAGGGTTTCTTCAAAAACAAACGATTTTTATAGTTTAGATACAAAAAACGATGAAATTGAACCTCAATTGATTCATAAAATCTGATGATATTGGGATGATTGATAGTACTGAGAATCGAAATCTCTTTGAGAAGATTATCTTTGACTTTGGGATTAAGAAGTTTCTTATCAATTTCTTTAATCGCAACTTCTAAACCTGAAATTCGATGTTTTGCTAACCACACCACCGCAAATGAACCAAACCCAATTTTAGGGCCTAATTCGTAGTCACCAACAAGTCGTGTCGACTCCATAACTGGGTTTTTTGAGAACCCTTTAGAGATTTGAAGCTTTTACTGAATCAACTTCCATTGTTTTGAAGAACAGATAACAAAAAAAAATTGAAACTTTAAGGGTTTTTTTTTGTTTTTCCCTGATTTGAAACGAAAACAAATCGATTTGTTGATGATTTTAAAGTGATTAGATTTATGGAATTGGAGTAAAGCAAGAAAGCTTTTTTGATTTTTTTATTATAAAATTTTTGTTTTTGTCGTGTGGAGATTTGAGATTGGTTTAAGTTTTTAAGCAAAAGAGTTCGAGAAGAAGAAGAAGAAACCTTTTGTTTTATTTCATTGACGTCTTGAGATTAAATTCCACTTAGGAAATTTCTTATAATTTAATTATTATATTATTATATATTAGATTTGTATTTTAGATCAATTAAAGAAAATATTTGTGTATATTTGTAAAATAGTTATAGATATAAACTTATCTAATTTTAATTTGATTGATTAATATTTGATGGCATAGTTTAGTTTTTTTTTCTTTTTTTAAAGCTAAACTATAAATTTATCCAATTATAAAAAATCGATTAAATAGAGTTACATGGAAAATTAGGGATTTTAATTTAAACGTGTGATATTTTTGTTAACATATAACTATATAAGTACCTAAATTGATTATATATATATAATTATGAAAGAATATACTTTATGAATAAGTTTTGACTCCTAATTAATAGACAAAAGTACTTAGTCCTTAAGCGTCTTTACAAATAATAAAATTTATTGCTATATAATGTTTCTTATAATATTAAACTAACGTGTATAAAATAATTAAATTTTTAAATGATATCTGGTATTTTATTAAAATACAAACTAGATATAGAAACAAATACAAACATAAATATAAGAGCAAGATGAAAAAAAAGGAGCAAGATCATAGTCATTTATTAAAATTAGTGTCGGTGGTATTAGATTTTTTTTTCAAATTCAATAAAAGAAATGCATATTAATCATGATTATATGCAAAAACGTGAATTGTATTATAATTATGTAAATATGCCATATTTAATTAATGACCGTATACTTACAAAAATCAATATGTTAATTATATTATCCTTTTATAAACTTGGATAAAGGTAGTTGCAAAAAAAAAAAAAAGAAGACTTATCCTTAATAACTAATCTTGAAGATCTTTTATTAAACCATATGATTATATTATAGAACAATAAAATTAATCAATCATTAATCTTTATTAATGCCACGTCATCATTGACCTGGCACAGTCATCAGTGGGACCGGCTATTAGTTATCGTACACTAATAAATAATCACGTGACAAGTAACACACGTGGATGAACCTTAACGGGTAAAAGCCCATTAAAGCCTAATTTGGCCCAATACTTTGTTTGGTAACGAGTGTAAGATAACTATTAACTTGCGCTAGAAGAGAATGAGATTATCCATGTTACCAAACAAAAAGATCAAAGGGTGCTTGAATTTTTAGATAGAGGGTTAATTTTTTTAATTAAAAGTTAGGCTTTTATTAATAATTATTAATGGGCTTAAACTGGCCCATTAATTTATGTCATATAATGATCGAATTGTCGTTTTTAATTTATATTTGGTTTTTTTGTTACAACATAAAATATGGTTTTTTTTAATTTATTTGATATCTATAATTTCTTACTAATATCAATCAATTTTTTAATTTTTTTTTTAAAATAATAAAAAATAAACTAAATCATTATATTATATGGAAAGTACAATTTTAGGGGAAAAAAAATAAGGGACTCATTTATAATTTGCAAATTTAGAGAAAAAAAAAGTACGATGTAGAATTTTTTTTATTTTTAAAATAAAATAATTTTCACCCAATTGACACAAAAAATTTACTCATATTTTTATCATTTAAATCAGAACAACTCAAATCAGAACAGCTCAAATCAGAACAGACCTTAAATATAAATTTGACCAACACTAATAACCATACACGACGTGACTAAGCCCAACATAAACAGAAGATTGTACCACAATAATTCAAATTTGACAGAGTTAAATTCACATTCGAAACATTTTTGTAAAAAACACTAACGAAGTCTCTATCACCAGAAATGAGCATAATATACAAAAAAAGTTTGTACACAATTTACACGATTGATAATTTATCACAATATCTTGATTTTGTTGTCCGTTTTTTTAGAACATATACAATGTGTATACATGCATATATAGTTAATGTTTATAATTGAAACAAGTCATAATTACTATAATTATAATATATACAATGTAATATCTTTTTTAAATGTAGATGCATAAATGTAGTCCAGTGTTCATATATTTCAATTAATGTATCTTATCATTTTTTTTAATTTAATAATGAGACACTACTATATATGGTTTATATTAATAGGTATATATATATATATATATAGCTATTGCTGTTTTCAATGGATTTTATTGGGAGAGCTAAATAGAAGTATAGAGTAAATAAATAGGCTAATGACTTTAGTTCACATGCTTATCTTTTAATTCTTTTGTTTTGTTTAACGAAACTATAAATTAAAGTCTATAAAATCTATAGATTATTATTCCTTTCTCATGTTTAATCTATAATTAAAAGTATAAATAAATCATAGTATATTATCATATTATAATTAAAATTAAGATATAAAAAAATCATATACAAAAAAATGCAGGAGAATACCCACACATAATACATACTATTTTTATGTCAAATTATTTGATTTTTTAGAGTTTTCATATAGATTAAGAAAAATTTATTTAATTGATTTTTTCAACTTCCTATAAACATTCAAATATCAACCAATAAACTAATAAATTTTTAAATCAATTTTTTTTTAAATTCACAAAAACAATCATTTAAATTATTTAATTTAAATAAAAAAAATAGAAAATCAAATAAAATGACACAACAAACTTTTCTAAAAAATCATTTATTTTGACACAAAAAGAGTATATATTATGGATACTTCTAATTAACGGTAGTGTTATAAATAATACATATATGTGTGTATATAACATCATATTGTATGATTATATGCACATATAACTCCTAGAATTACTCTCTCTAGATATATATATTTTTTTATAGTCACGTTGCATGATTTAAAAATTCTAACAAGTTTTGATTTAAAATTATAAAATTCATAAATAACAATCAAATTTAAATGAAATTTATTTTCTCTATTTTTTATTTTATTTTAAATTGTGTGATATACAGGAATCAAGTTTATATATTAACTAACAAAAAAGTGTTATTGTTTATTTAAAATAAAAATAAAAAATAGAGAAAATAAAAATTTAACTCCATTTACTCCTGCAGCGAATACATCAGCAATATATGTGAAAACAGATATTACCTTTTTCAATCTCACCCACATTTAAAAAGTTTTATTTACAAAAATAATTAATTAAAATTGATTTAATAAATGAAAAAATAAAAACAAAAACCTAAATTTGTCTCTGTGCCCATTTCCTGCAAGTTCTGCTTGACTAATAAAAAGCAACATTTTCAGAAAAATTGCAGAAAACAGACAATAACAGCAGCCATATCAGATAACTAAACTAAGAAATTATATAAATTAAAACGTATTTATATATTATCAAATAAATCATTTAATGTCACATATATACATACACATTTAACTTTTGTAAGACAGCCCATATATCTTCTGATCATTTGTGTTTTTAAGTTTAACACTGATCCCTATGTACACTCTTGTCTTGTCTTTTTATTCCATTTACATTTTCACCATTTTCTACATTAATATATTTGCTTAATTACATTAAAGTTTAATTAGATTCTGAATGCAAAACACAAAACTGAACCGAACAAACCAAAAAATAAAATATTACTCTAATCACAATTCAAAATTTAGTCTACACCCAAATTAAACCAAACAAAACAAAAAAAATATAGTACTATGTTTTTTTAATCATAATCTGATAATTAGTCTAAAAAAGTAAATATTTTGTTATGAAAAGTTCAAATGGTAACAATGTATATACAAACCATATATAATTATAAACAATGTTATATATTTTGTGAATTGTAACCACATATCCAAAGCTTTCTTTTCATTCTTTTGTTAGAATTTATAACCAAAGCTAGAGATTATATATCACTAAGTNTATATATATATATATATATATATATGTATAAATTATCATATATAAATATATATAATGTGTGTATTACTTATAATAGTCAATTAATCTCATCATCATCATAATGATAATAATCATCATAATCAATCCAAATCAAAAGACAAAGAAGACTTTCCTTTCTTAGTGTAATGATGTTGTTCATCATCTTCAAGACTTGCTAATGACTCATCATTGCTCACTAACCTTAACTCAAGCAATCCACCACCGCCGCCGGAATATTCCTCCTCCTCCGCCTCCTCCATCTCCGGCTCCGGCTCCGGTGTGTTCACATTACACTCCATATCCACTCCAAACAACCTTAACCTCTTCCCTGATCCACTTTCTCCTCCTCCTTCTCTTGCAGCCATAGCCACTTCTCCTCCTCCTCTTCTATGCATCATCATCACAGGCACAGATTCAATCACCAAAGGATTAATCACAGCCGTTGGATTATCCCTCACTAAATACCCATATCCTAAATCTCTTGAAAACTCATGAAAATGTCTATTTTGACCCCAAAGATCAAAACTTTCATGATTTCTTGAGAATTGCTCCAAAGGGTTATGATAAGAATAAAGCCTAGGAAACAAATGAGATGCTAAATTTGATTGATGATGATGAATCTTGGGTCTTTTTTTCCAATCAATAAACAATTTATTAACTCCATTTCTATGAAAAGAAACGATATCTCCAGCATCAAGTTTCTTATCTTTAACGAAACGACTCCATCCTTTAGTCATTACATAACTTTGACTACTGTTCCAATAAGAGTAACGAAATCTCCATGAGTTTCCTGTTCGATCTTCAAAGTTTAAAAGTAAACCTTTATTATCAATTGTTGAATCTAATGGGAAATATCTCTCTGCGTGTTGCTTTGGGATTACTAATCTGTTTAGTTTCCCAACATCACTTGGAGTTACTACTTTATCGAACATATGTTCCTTTTTCTCTTCTTTTTCTTGAGATGATGATTCTCCTGTTACTGATTTTGCTTCTCCTTCTTCTTCCATAGGATTCATTGATCATAAAACTCTCAACTCTTTTGTGACTAAAAAATCATCAGGTTTCACTAAACAATCTCTTGATTTTGAGGTTTTTTGGGGTTTTGATAACAATTTGATGAGGATTTTTTGGTGGGTGAAGTTTAAGTTTCGATCTTTTGATGTGGAATTGAGAGAAGTTGAGGTCTTTTGAAGTGGAATTGAAAAAAGTTTCGATCTTTTAAGAGAGAGAAAGGGGAGAAAACCTCAAAAATCTCTTGATTATTGAGGTTTTTGTAGTTTTGACAACAATTTGATGAAGATTTTGTGGTGAGTGAAGTTTAACTTTCGATCTTTTGATATAGAATTGAAAAAAGTTTCGATCGTTTGATATAGAATTGAAAAAAGTTTCGAGCTTTTGATGTATAAGAGAGAGAGGGGAAAACAAACCCTAATTTGAGAGGATTTGGGGGAAAAAGAAGATGGTTTAGGGTGTGAATGACCTAATTGTGAAGAAATAGAGTACAAAGTTGGGTTTTTTAGCCTAACTTCACTGATTAGCACGAATCTCTCACTACAAGCTTTCTCTCTCTAGAAGCTTTCTCTCTCTACTGTATTTTTTTCCAAGAAAGAGAAAAAAGAGGGCAGATTTAGATACAATCTCTCAAGAACAAGAAGGGAAAGAGAAAGTTCATGACAATATTAGATTATCATAAGAGATTGATAGAGATATGGGCTAAGAGGAGAGAGAAAGAAGAGCGAGAAAGTAGAGAGAGAAAAGACCCATGAATAATCTGGTTCTGTTCATGTGAACTTCTTGTCCTTTTTTTTCTCCACCATTTTGGTTTTCGTTTGCTTCTCCTTACCTATTATTTTATGTTATTTATTTACCATTTTCTCATCATAATTTTTTTTTTAATTATAAACACTAATATACCACTAACCGGCAGTATTAGTATTTTTTTTTTATAATATAAGTAACACTTATACTTTAATTTGTAAATGCGTTTGAAAAATCTTATGCTAAATATGACAGAGGAAAAAATAATTAACTTTCTTGTAAAAATTATTATAAATTTCTCATCAAAAGTTTGAAATATGGTTTAAAGCCAAGACCAATATATTTTAATTTATTTTAAAATTTCAATATTTTTACTTTTAAATTTATTTGAATTATAACAAAAAAAAGAAGAAAAGAATTGAATTTTTATGAAGAGTGAATAATAAATGCTAATTATTGAGAGGGTAAAGTCTTTGGCCTCAATTTGCTTTTTACAAGGACAATATTATATCACATATATCTTCTTTTATTTTTGGTCTCTATTGTTGACTTTATTTAATTATTATATATTCTTAAAATAAATACAATAACATAAATTCGCCATCTAATTCAAAAAAAAGTAAAAAAAATAAAGAATACTTGCATATATTAATATATATATATATATATATATATATATATGTGTGTGTGTGCATAATACATGTACGTGTGATATTACAACTGTGTTCTATTAAATACATTCATTGTTACAAAATATTATTGTCGTTAAAAATGATATTTTCACATTTTTATATTATTCTATATAGCACAATGCAAAAACAAAAGCTATATGGTAAAAAGAGTAGCATTCTAATTAATTTATAAGTGATACAAAAATATTATATGTATTGTGATGCTATACATAAGATTTAGGTCTATTATATAATTTTTTTTTTTTTTTGGTAAAGGTCTATTATATAAATATTATATATCCTCATTATATAAATACATATTTGGACCGTCAAGTTTGAAGTTAACAAGTCTGCAATGAGAGAAAGTTAGGAGCTGACGACTTAAACTCAAAATCCCCTCTTTTCTTTAACTCATTATTACATATCTATATAACTATATTCTACTATTTATTTTATTTTTTTTGTCGAAAAATAGCAATTTTGTTTTGATCCATAAGAAAAAAAAAAGTTAAGAATAACAAAAAGATATTTTTACAAAAAAAAAAACTTATCGAAATTACAATACCCAAAAAAAAAAAATTATTTCATATAACTACTCATTAATTTTATTTGCATTAAATTTTGTTAACTATACGAAGAACATATGTTATTAACGTCATTTATATTTGAATTATGTTAAAGTATTATTGGTATCTATAATTAATTTATACCGTTATAATATGCTTAATATTTGTAATTTTGTGTTGTTTCTATCCTATTCCGAATCTAGTAAAATCATGCTTTTTTTTCTTCTCAATAATAGTAATTATATTAAATCATGCTTTTTAATATTTAACATTATCATATCACGTGAAAATAAATTAATAAAATTATAATAATGTAGTTCTCGTGGACCGACCAAGGTATCTAGACTCTTAGCCTTTTAGGGCTGAAGATTATTTATAAGGAAAAAATACGAAAATCGATACAATTTTTTAATTTTGTACAGCTCATTATTTAAGACCGACATCACGTAAACATTAGTACGTAAATCCACACGTGTCTTTCTAGAAACATGACACGTGGCATTCATAAATTAATTAAATTTAACAAACTTTTAATTTTGTATTATTTGTTAACGTAATTTCATGTTTTAAATATTATGGTGTGATGAGAGTGGTCCTGAAAGAGACTAAGCACCATTCATTGTCTATATGTTTATAAATCATAATTAACAAAAAAAAAGTAAAATTTTTAAAAAGCTTTTCAAATTTTTAATAGAAAAGTAAAAAAGGAATTTGAATTTAAAATAATAATTATTCAAGTAGGTGAAAAAACATTGATAAATGTGGTCCAAAATCTCATCTTACATTATACATAATTGGGTGGTCACCAAACCTTCAGGCGATAAAATTTTACAACTTTATTATATATATATATAATAAATAAAAAATAGTATTGAAATATTATAATAATAATATAGCCACCCACTTTTTTTGTTTTTTTTATTTCATGTTAACAACTAATTTCGTTACAATCGGTCCAAAAATTATTCTAGCTGGTGCAGGAAATATTTAGATTATTATTTTTCTGAAAAAAGTAATAATGACAAATAAACGAATTATTTTAAAATGTATTTATTATTTTATTAGGAAATAAACTTGATATAGCTTTACCCTTATAGCCACGGGACCTCTCTATATTTATTTCTATTATATTGTATACTTTTTATTTATTTATTTATATCACAAATCTAAATTTGAATTTTAAAAATCTTCAAATGTATATTTATAGAGTAAGGACCACTGTTTACATTACATTTATAGATTAATCCCTAAACTTTATACATTTGCACTAATTAACTCTTTTTATAGATGAAGATTAGGGTTTATCTTTTTATTTAAGAAAAAAAAAAATAATTAAATGTAACTTTGGACCGACGTGACATTCGTGTTAAATAAAATCTAGTATCATATTCATATGTATGTATTATATACCGTGACGATGTTATAAGAGAAAGCAGAAAAAAACATAATAGACAAATTAAATTAATTAAAATAAATATTTAATATTTTTATAAATAGAATTGATAAGTCGTAATCAAAGGGTTGTATAGTGTTGAAATAAAAGGAAGCCGAATTTATTTTATTATAATAAATGAAATAAAAATTATTAAGTTTAAGAGTGGAAATGGTTCGATTATAATGGAGAAAACATGAATGTACGGTCATTTATGCCCCCCAACTTTTAGGACCCTCTTTACATATAATATCATACCCTTAATTATGTCAAAT
>KE152346.1:88297-112611 GCA_000411095.1 Aethionema arabicum | reverse complement strand
TATTTTGAATAATTAGTTGAAAAATAATATTGATTAATATTAATATAATGTTTTGTTTAAAAAATGATTTTCTTTCCATATTTTACAATTATATTAGACGAAATTGCCATTAACATTAAATTTTATCATAAATGCTTTTAATGAATTTGTAGTGGCATAAAATGTAAATAACTAAATTTATTTGGGAGTCTCCATATTTGTACTCCCCAAATAATATATGTAAGATATAATTAAGAAAAATGTGTATAATTTTAAAATCATGAAAATGTCTATTTTTGTACAAAACATATGAAAGTATGTATTTTTGTAAAAAAAAAACATATCAACTTAGTTACAAAAATACGACTTTATACTCTATTTTGTAAATATTTGACTTAGTTACAAAAATTTTAATTTGATTTATACCATGATTTTTTTTAGATTAACCGATAAAAAGTTTACTACCTCTATACAATATTTGTTTTTAACGCTAACTATATGTATAGATATAGATATTTGAGTATTTATTTTTGATTTTGTAAATTTTTTCTTTTATTAAAACAATTAATAGTTTAATACAATAAAAAATGTGTGTATATATATAATAACAACAGTCGAATATTTAAATATATTAACTCTTCTTAGGAGCAAGTTTCGCTTTAATTTTCTCAACTTCCTTAGTCCCAATTTGAAACGACGCCGTTAATACATTATCCGGAACCGCCGGAGACGCCGTAAAAAGCGTTATCGCCATCGATTGCGTTCCCGGTAATTGACTATTAAACGCGGAAATCACAGACGCGGATTTCAATTTATCATTATTCTTCTGAAAATGAATCAATCCTCTTGGAAACGCAAACACTTCTCCTTTTTTAACTGTTTTTGAAAACAATTTATTCGCCGTCGTTATAAATCCGACTTCAAGTTCGCCTTCTAAGACGAAAATAACTTCGGTGGCGCGTGGATGTGTGTGTGGTGGATTTAAACCTCCAGGCGCGTAGTCTATACGCGCTAAGGAGACGCCTAGTGTGTTGAGTCCGGGGATTTTTTCGACATTAGCTCCGGTTACTGTGGACCCCATTGTGTTGTTGATTTTGGCTGGTTTAGCTAAACCGGTGAAGAAGAAATCTGAGGCGGTTATGTTTGATTCCGGTTTACATGTGAATCCATTTACTTTTATTCCTACATAAAAATAAATCAAAATCATATTATTTTACTTTAATTTTTAATTTAACTTTTAAAATAAACTAAGAATTTGAAAAAGTTATAAATTGCACCTATAATATTCTAGGAATCATGCTATATTAAACCGTGTATTATTTTAGCTGATGAAAAAAATGTTCAACTTTTAAAATGATTTTTTGATAATTGAGTTATTTATTCTAAAATTTTGATAACTAGACTTATTTTAAAATCAAGATAAAACTCTAAACACAAAATTATACTCTAAATATTGATAATTTGATTCATTTTTAATTCAAAATTAAACTCTCATTGTTGTGTTGATTAGATTGTAATTTCAAGTGAAACTGTTTAAAAAATATTTTTATAATTTTAAAAACTGTTTTTAAAATTGAGAGTTTTTTTTCATAATTCAGAGTTTAAAATACTATAATCCTAAAATTTTAAATAAATATAGGCATCACTGAAAATTTAACAAATTAATATAACAAATTTAAGATGAATATAATTTTCTTTGTTATGTAAAATGAAGACTATATATATACCTGAAGATGGATTGGCAACACATAGATCTTGAAGTGTATCAGGATCATAAGCAAGAAGAGTAACCTCCATTAAAGACAACATCACAAACAACATATAACAACATTTAAACTCCATTTTTCAGACAACACAAATCTTCAGATTTGAAACTTCCCTTACTTTACTTTTGATTTTATATTTTATGTCTCAAATTGAATCATTTATATATATATACACAAAGTTTAGCTGACTTAAACGCAAAGCAAAATTGGAGGAGAAATGTCATTTTCTTACATATATATGTATGTTTTTTTTTATTAATTAACTTTTAAGCTTTGGTTTTCGTTTGCCTTAAATCCTTGAATTAACTTGTAAGTTTTAATTTAAACCACTTGATTATTAGATCAACAAATAAGCTTTTAGTGCTAATCAAATTATTTCTAACCAACTTGAAAAATTAATTTCATTTATATAATTATACAAAATGATTAGAGTTTTGTTTATATATATATGAGCAAGAGTTTAAACAAATTGATTGATTACATATGTATATAAAGTGTAATTTAGATACAATAATTAACAACCATATATATTAACAAATTACATTAATTTTCGCTTTTATTATACATTTTAAACTTATTTAGTCGATTAAACATTAATTATATATTTATATTTAAAAAGCAATTTTGTATAATATATTCCATAAATTTATCATAAATGACTTATACTAAATAGAACAATAATCATATAATATTTATTTATAGGAATCAAAATGTTACGTATAGAAAAAATGATTTAGATTTGGTGGATTAAATTAAGAAAATAATTAAAAATAAATTGTGAATTAAAACTTTACTTAACGAGAGCCTCTAATTAATCCGGAGTATCTTTAAATCCTAATTGAGCTGGGCCTGAGAAGCAACAATTAGGCCCATAAATATATATATAAATATAAAAAATAAAGAGGCGTAAGTTAGCATAAGGTGTTAACGATAACACACCAAATCCATTACAAGTTAAAAACAAGGCTTGAAGCGGTTTTGCTTCTTATCTGGAAAACGAATAAGAGTCTCTCGAGTGTTATCAAAAGCCAAACAAATTCTTTTGTTTCTACTCATCAATGGCTTCTTCTTCTTCAATGCAAATGGTTCACACTTTTCGCTCCATTACCCAGGTTTCACAGCTTAATCAATTTCTATGTTCTCCTCAAAGATTCAACCTTTTTTAATCTCTTTTTAGGGGTCGACTTCGTCAAAATTCAATGATATTTCGTTAGCTTGAATCTTCCTAGTTGCTTACAAGTAATTTCGTTTACATTAATTTACTGGGTTTAATTAAATTCATGAGATTTCAGATTTAACCCCTTTTTCAGTTTATTAGGGATTGGTATGTTTGTTCACTGTTCATCTTCTGACTTTATAATGTTTAGTGTTTATCTAGTAATGGGTTTTGAATTTAGTAGCTAAATTCACCAAAAAGTTATCAAATTAATGTTTTTTTTTAATTTGGTTTCTGTGTAGATTGGTAATGGTGTTAAGTCACAATTGATTTCCACCAATCAAATCTGCTCTAAAGCTCGTTCTGGAATTACATTATCTTCAAGATTACACTATGCATCAACTGGAACCCTAAAGAAGCAAATTTCCTCTTCTTATGTCACTAAATTCCAAAGAACAGCTTCTATCAAATCCATGGCTGCTACTGTAAGAATCTAGACTTCAAATTACATCAAATTACTTCAAGATTTGGTTGATTTTTGTATCTATTTGCTGTGTTTAGGAGGAAGAACTTCAAGCTAAGGTTACAAAAAAGGTTTTCTTTGATGTTGAAATCGGAGGTGAACCTGTTGGTAGAATTACAATGGGATTATTTGGAGATGTTGTGCCTGAAACTGTCGAAAACTTTCGAGTTTTGTGTACTGGTAATAAACAATAACAATCTCTTATACTCTTTACTAAAATCAAAGAAAAGATTGGATTTTGTTTTATAGAGAATGAGGTTTGATTGCTTTAGGTGAGAAGAAATATGGTTACAAGGGATCATCGTTTCATCGGATTATTAAAGATTTCATGATTCAAGGAGGCGATTTCACCGAAGGAAATGTAAGTTTTTGTAAGTTAGTTTTTAGATTAATTTGATTATTTGTTGTGGTTGTTCTTATGAGTTGTATGTTTTGGTTAGGGTACTGGAGGTATTAGTATCTATGGAGCTACATTCAAAGATGAAAACTTTACTTGTAAGTATTGCAAAAACTTTTGTCTTTTTATTTCACAGATTCTTATATGTTCTTTGAGAATTGAAATTGAAAATTAAGCTTTGTGTTTGTAAGAAATTAAGTTTATTTTTCACTAGAGAATTAATTTTAAAAAAAAAAAAATAAAACAATCGTCATTTATATTTGAGGTGCAATTTCAAAAATACACTAATGTGAAAGAATTTTGCAAAAATACAGTACTGTATGTGTATTTTTCAAAAGTATATTTTTGTATTTATATGTATTGATTAAATTACCCGTCTAATATTATCATTAAAACTTAAAATTTTATCAATAAACCCTTCAAATCATAGAATTGTTTTTTTGGTATTTTAGAGTTATTCAAAGTACTGTAATTTTGTCAGTTTGTTTGAATTAAGTTAATTGCTAAATTAGTGTATTCTTAAAAACAAAATCCTATTTATGCATTTTACGATTATAAAAAATTATGTTTATGTAATCTACATTTCATAATATAATATATTATTCCTGCATAAAACGCTGGAAAAAAAACACAATTTTGTATAGTTTTTTTTGATGTATTGGTTTGTTTGCAGTGAAGCATACCGGACCTGGAATTCTAAGTATGGCAAATGCTGGTCCTAATACTAATGGAAGTCAGTTCTTCATTTGCACTGTTAAGGTAAACATCTCTCCATATTTTCATTGCCAAAATTCAAATTTTTCGATATTTCATTTCGAAAATTTCGATATTTCATTGCAAAAAAATCGATTTTTCGATATTTTCATTGCGAAACATTCGATTTTTCGACATTTTTATTGCGAAAAAATCGTTTTTTTGAATGCATTGTTTAGTGATTTGGTTTTCGGTTTGTGTTGTGTGTGTATAGACTCCATGGTTAGATAACAAGCATGTTGTATTCGGACAAGTAATTGATGGTATGGATATCGTCAAGAAACTCGAAGATCAAGAAACTAATCGCATGGATTCTCCCAAGAAAACTTGCAGAATCTACAACTCTGGAGAGCTTCCTCTTGATGCCTAGATCTTAAAAATTCGATTTTTTATCTCATGTTTTTCTGCAAATTCCGCGAAAAAACCGAGTTTTTTTGTTGTTGTTTATGACATTGTTGAGGTAAGAACAATTAAAAAGAAGAGACTTTTCAAGATCTGGACTTTATTTCTTTATTTTGAAATTTAGGGTTTTTAAGGAGAGATACATGAAGTTAACAGTTTCATAGCTGCAACCATTTCTTTAAGCTTGAACCATGGCTGCAATTGTGGAAGATGATGGTTTAACAGGTGGTTTAGGAGGTTGTGAATTTTGATGAGCTTGAGGTTGTGAAATCTCAGGTATGGCTTCTTTGATTTTGTGAATTGTGTTTAGTATATAGTCTGCTTCTGGGATTTGAGATGTGGATCCGATTAAAACTGTTTTGAATCCTGCTGATTTTGCACTAACTATGTTTCTTGGACTGTCATCAAAGAAGATCTGCAAAAAAACAAAAGGAAGATACTTTGAGTTTTGAAATCCTAATTACAATTTGAAATTTGATGGGTGTTTAATTCAAATACCGTTTTGTGTGGATTGAGATTTGCGATGCGAATCGCGGCATGAAAGGCGTTAAGATCAGGTTTACACAGGATTTGAGTGTTTGAAGAAGAAATAGGATTTAGGGTTTCAAAGCAAATGATTCCTTCAAAGCAATCTTCAATACCTAATTTCTTAAGTGTTTTTGTGGCGTGTGCTTCGTCTGCGTTTGTGAATATCTGAAATTGAAATCGAAATTGAAATCAATGGAGGTTTAAATTTCAATGGAGGAAAAAAAAAGAGTGATTTTTTTACGATTTTGCGAAGTGGAATAGAGAGAAGGAGATCGCGAAGAATTGGATCTGGTTTGAGTTTGTGATAAGGAAGTCTTCCATGGACGAATTCATGGAATTCTTCGTTGTCGATTTTGTAACCTAGAATCTGCACAGTAACAAACTCAGGTTAGTGACGACAAGAACTAAACCGAATTAAACCGGTATTTTTAAACCGAATATGAATCTAATTTTGGATTTAAACCGAATTTTAATCTGATAGGAAATAAACCGAATTAAACCGAAACATCTTTTTTTCGAGAGAGAGAAACCGAAATATCTAAATTGAAATAAACCGTATATGAATTTCGTTTTAGCGTATAGTATACTTGAATTGGATTGTTCATATAGTAATTTAAATTAAAAGTAAATATTTTATAAATAATGTAATAAAAATAATTATAATTAGATTTAGATCAAAATAATCTGAAATTAGTTGGAACTTGGAATTCACCAAAATTAACCATAAATGAATTTATTGAGCTGATTTTTAAAAATTAAAGAAAACCATTTTGAAATAAAATATTGATAATTAGATAACTCTTTACCAAATTAAAATTGAAACGAGCCGAACAAATTTAAACCGGAATTATAGTTCAAAAAATTTTAAATGTCAAACCAAATCAAACCGGATTATACGTTTCTATCGAAAATCCAAAATTTCAATTCTTAAAACATGAAAAATATAAATAGAAATTATATAAATCAAACCGAATTAAAAGAAATTATTTGAGGGAAAAAAGAGAAACCTTTAAACCAGCCATGGTGGTTCCATACTCTTTATAAAGGTCAACACACATTTTTGGAACTTCACTTTCTTTAATCTTCAATTGATTAACCATAAACTCTGCAAAATTATATAAAAAAATATTTTAAATTATGGTACAAAAAAGATTGAATTTAGAGATGAATTTTAGATGATGAAAACGGTGTCGTTTTCCTTGGATGTTATGTCGACAAGCTAAGTTGATTCCAATGCTTAAAGGGTAAAGAGTATCATCCATGTCTGTACATAGAACACACACAAAAAGAGTTTATTTTTAAAATTTAAGGGAGAGAAATGAAAAGATTGAAGACTTATGGGGTGATTTTGTAATTACCAAATAATAAACAATCGTACTTAGCTTCGAATTTATCCATCTTAATGATCAATGTGTGGTGTTTATGTGAAGGAGGTTTGAGTATCTTTATATACTCATTTTATGCTTTTGAGAAAAAAAAGTGGAGTTTTTTCACTTTATTGTAATAAAAAAATGAAATTTTATATTATATAATATAATGTTAGGAGAATGATTGATCAATATTAATTAATATTAGTGTTTGAGGAATTCAAAATGTAATGGAAATTCGACAAAATATTGTTTTTATATAATTTATAATGCAGTAAACAATATATATATNAATTTATAATGCAGTAAACAATATATATATATATATATATATTGTAATTTAAATATATTGTTTTTAATGCAATAATTTAAATATATATATTTAAAAAAAAATAGAATGTTTTTTTAATATTGTCTCTA
This sequence comes from Aethionema arabicum, assembly GCA_000411095.1. Taxonomy (NCBI): domain Eukaryota; kingdom Viridiplantae; phylum Streptophyta; class Magnoliopsida; order Brassicales; family Brassicaceae; genus Aethionema; species Aethionema arabicum. Next base: position 105,320 of record KE152346.1, on the reverse strand, counting down.
ATTATCTATGTATATTGCTTGTATTAAGGGCATCTCCATCCGTTGGTGGGTAGCTTAGCANATATATATATATATAGGTCTCTGTGTGTATGTGTGTAATTATTGATGGATGATGGTGACTTGAGGATGACGATAATGATCCACCATGTTGTAAATATGATGATATTATGGGCAATAAGATGAGGTGTTTAGCATATACAATATATTATTATATTCTATTATTAATTAATTTTTCTTAGTCATTTCCCACTTTCTGTGACTACCCATTTTCATTTTCTAAAAATAATAAGAGAAAAACAAAACAAAAAATGTAAAATAAAGGTGATATAAAAATATCCGTAACTCGCAAGTTTGAAGTGTCTAAGAAAAATATAATCAAGTGTGAAGTATATACATATTTATTTACAAATTAAAATTATAAAAAGTTATAATATTATTATATATATAATTTATTTTTATGTTTTTATGGTCAGTTATGTTTGTTTTCTTTTTCTTTCCAACGAATTAAATATTTTTTTCGATAATTAAAAAATATGTATAGAACATTACATTGGATATTATTTTCGATAATTTTATATTTATAACGGTAACAAACAGTTGTTTGTTGTAACTAAGAAGGAAATTATTATATATGTGTAAATTATATCCGTTGTTTTTTATAATAATCTAGTTTGATTATCAGATATAGATATATACTATATATATATATATACAAGCTTTTGTTTTGAAAATTATAATAAAACTTGGATTCTCTGATTTTATGATTTTTATTTATATACTAATATTTTAATTGATTATTATGTGTTTAAATATTCACAGTGAGAAATTAAAATGTAAATAATTTATATGAATAGAGAAATAATTATATTATAATATTGTATATAGATTACCTAGAGTAATTTCTAATGGTAGATTATTTTTTTAGTTGTCTATATTGATTACAATGTTTCTATATTTTAGCTAATTGTTGCAACAAATAAAAAATTAAAAGTCAAAATAAATTAGTCAAAAGATATAAACTTTTTTTTACGATAAACAAGTCTAATTTTTTTTAACACTTATAAACAAGTATAATAAGCTTGTACCAAAAAAAAACAAGTCTAATAAGCAAACAAATTTCTACGTTACGTATTTTCAAATAATTATTATTCAAGATGAGAAAAGGAAAAAAAAAGTTTATGCAGTTTTACATTTGAATTTTAATGAAAAAAAACAATAAATATAATTAAATGCTAAATCAGTAAGCAAATGCTTCCTCTTGAAGCCTAGATCTAAAACCATGGCTGGAGTCATGTTTTTGAACCATGGCTTATGGTGAATTAATATTCAAAATAAGAAAAAGTTTATATGAATATATATATATATAATTATATAATAGATCTAAATTATCTAGACTGTTTTCTAATGGTGAATTTTGTTTTTAAAAAAATAGAAGTTATTTGTATCAACTTTTTTTTTTTTAATTTAGAGAAGATTATTTTATACATTGTAGGTATAACTTAAATATTATCGAACATATTTTGGTTTGGATTGGATTAAAAGTATTGATATTTTGTTATCAATATTATAATTTATACATATTAATTTTTACAAGTTTCCTCTTTTTTCTTAATATAGAATGTTTTCATCAAATCCACACTTATTAATAAAAACGCTATATTGATTCAAATGTTTCTACATTTTACCTAATAATTACAAAAAAAATCAAATAAGAATAATATATTCAAATAATTAAAAAAATTTCTTTGGAACACGATATTTCTATTTTCAAATAATTTTAACCAAATTAAGAAAATTAAAAAGTTTATGCAGTTATACATTTGAATCAATAAATCTAATTAAATGCTAAATCAGTAAACAAATCTTTAGGTAATTGTCAAATTAAAAGCTATAAATATTTTGTTTTCTTTCCTAAAATAATAATGAATTAAACATTTTTTCATTAATATAAAAACATTAAATGCGATATATAATTACTAAATACGAAGGCCTGTATTATTTTATTAATATTATAAAAAGCTTTGCTCGCTTCTCTTCACCAAGTAATCTCTTTGACCTATCTTTGACCCAATTTTTCGCGCTCAAATCGATTTTGAGCTGCGTTTCGCCGGATTCCTAAACGTTGATTCCGCGGCCGTGACGGAGGAGATGAGGAATTTGGCTTGGAATGCGGTGGTAGTGTGGTGGTTATGTTTCGTTGTGGTTTGTTTTGGATCTAGCGATGGATTTGGGAAACAGAGAGATACTGAGACTATGATATCGTTGCTGGAGAATCAGTTGATTGAGTCGTATTCTTCGCCTTCGAATGATTCCATGGTGCCTCTCAATTTGATTCAAGGAGCTGACGCTAAAGGAGCTGGTACTCTTTCTCTTTTTTCGCTGCTCATTTGGGCTTCGTCGTCACATTTACGTTTAGTGTTCATTATTGGTCTAGATTACGAGGTTCGGTAACTTGGAATTTTGAAATCATGGCGTTGATTTTGGTCTGTTTTCTCGATTTTCGTAGATTCAGATTCCCAGGCTCTCTTTTCGTGTATTGGTTAGGTTAATTTTTGGTTTACTTGACAAAGAGACTGAGAATTCAATTGTTTAATTTCAAAACTCTGATGTTCATTGTTTTTGTAACTTTGAATTTTGTTCTCTATGATTCAATCAATTGTTCTTGTTAGGGATTTTGATAGATTCAATCTCAATCTCTGAATATGTTGATAATGTTGCTGCAGTCTGCTTGGATGGGTCGTTACCTGGTTATCATCTAGATCGTGGTTCTGAATCAGGTGCTAACAGTTGGCTAATCCAACTTGAGGTATACAGATGAACACAATCACGTATCTATGGAGATTTTAGGCTGTTGAGGATTTTGACTCAGAGCTAGATATGAGCTTTTTAACCTCAAATTCTCAATGATTTCTTTCTTCTTTATAGGGTGGAGGATGGTGTAACACACGCAGGAGCTGTGTATATAGGAAAACAAGTAGGCGTGGTTCATCAAATTTCATGGAGAAATCTTTGCTCTTCACTGGAATTTTGAGCAATAAACGTGAAGAGAATCCTGGTTTGTCACAATTCTCCCGAGTTTATCCACAATGTTCTTCAATGTATTTGTATCCAATCTGTTTCTTGGTTATGGCTTGTAGACTTCTTTAATTGGAACAGGGTCAAGTTGCGTTACTGCGATGGTGCTTCTTTCATTGGTGATAGTCAAGACGAGGTTGGTCAAACAACAGATTATATTCTGCTTTTTACATTATGATCCAGAGTTTAAAACTTTATACAATGACTTGAATCCAGAGTTCAAAACTATACTATAGAGGACAACGAATCTGGCAAGTTGCAATGAAAGAACTCCTATCTTTAGGCATGCAACAAGCAAACCAGGTCTTTGCATTTCCCTGAACCTATAAGGATTTTGCTCTGGTTTATCGTCTTATCTAATCACATTGCAAAAGTTTACAGGCTTTGCTTTCCGGATGTTCAGCTGGAGGATTAGCTTCGATCCTCCATTGTGATCAGTTTAGAGAACTATTACCCAGTTCCACAAATGTAAAATGCTTAAGTGATGCTGGAATGTTTCTCGACGCGTAAATCTTAAATCTCCTTGAACTTAGCTATTTTCTACACATTTTAGTTTTGCAGAAAAGTAAAAAAACTTGAAATGTTTTTTATGTGAATTGCAGAATTGATGTCTCTGGAGGCTACTCACTCAGGAATATGTTCAAAGGCGTTGTTACATTACAGGTAAATCTCAGATTCCAAACATGACATTACTGCTTACATCTCAACTTATAACTCTTAACTATATTTATTTTTTCTTTTAAACAATAGAATCTACAAAAGGAACTCTCTAGTACTTGCACAAACCGTTTGGATCCAACTTCGGTAATAATATTATATTTAACACCATTGTTCCATTAACAAAAGCTTCTAGTATACAATAGTTAAGCATCTTATGACAATATTTACCATTGTACCTTTCTCTCTCAGTGTTTCTTCCCACAAAACTTGATCTCTGACATTAAAACCCCAATGTTTCTTCTCAACACAGCATATGACTCATGGCAGGTAATATAAAACCTTTCTTCATCTACTTCTTTCTTGTGTTCAATTCTTGAAAAAAAACACACATGAAAATGTCTTGTTACAGGTCCAAGAAAGCTTAATTCCTCCATCTGCTGACCCAAGTGGTATCTGGAAAGCATGTAAATTAGATCACTCACATTGTAATTCATCTCAAATCCAATTTTTCCAAGGTAAATACTCTCATTCACGTCACTTTCTCTCTCTCTCTCTCTAACCTCTTTATAATGTTAATGGTCTAATGTCATTTACACGAAAACAGAGTTCAGAAATCAAATGGTGCTTGCTGTTTCATCATTCTCAGCATCTGAACAAAACGGTCTTTTCATAAACTCATGTTTTGCTCATTGCCAATCTGAAAGACAAGACACTTGGTTTGCTCAAGATTCTCCCAGACTTAACGGCAAGGTAATAATAATAATTCAATCTCATTGTACTTATAAGGGAAAACGGTAAAATAAATCATGAATTTTGTTGATTTAGTATAAAAAACTCTAACTTTAAAAATGGTTTTTTAGACCTTCAATTTTGATAACCGATTTTTTTAAATTCTATATGATTTTTCAAACTTTGAACATAAAATTAAACCATAATTTCAAAATTTAACAAAAAAATATAATCCAAATTTGGATTAATTATACTATAACTTCAAATTTAAATTTGATATTTTTATTTAAAAAAGTTTGGTTGTTAACGTTTAGAGTTTAAAAAAACTCGTTATCAAAATTCAGGGGGTAAAAAACTATTTTTAAAGTTTGGGGTTTTGTACACCAAATCAACAAAGTTAAAAGTCTATTTTACTATTTTAAGTGCTTATAAGACACAACACAAGTGTTGTTTACATAGTTTTATAATCGTTGTTTTAGCAGACTGTTGCAGAATCTGTAGGTGACTGGTACTTTGACCGAACACCAGTGAAAGCCGTTGACTGTTCTTACCCTTGTGACACAACTTGTCACAATCTAATATTTGGGTGAGTTAATTAATTCTCTAAATTGTCAAAAAAAAAAAAAGCTGTATTTGATCATATAATTTATGTTGTAATTAAGATGTTTAAGATTCGATTTATTTTGTTTTACTTATAAATTATGTAATGCAGTGATACTCCAACAGCTTTGGAGATGATAATCTCAGCTTCTTCTTCAAGGTTTTGTTTCCCACTCCTTAGTGTTTATTTACTCATTTTCAGATTCTTAGTTTATTAGGTATACTGAAAAAAAAAAGTTTATTTTTTTTATTCAAAACCCACGTCATTACATAGAATAGAATATTGAAAAACAAATTGAATTTAAAATAAAGAGATTTTTTTATATTCTTATTCCTTTATTCATTGGACTCTTATTACAAACGTCCGAATCTTAAAATCATATCGACATATATAAACTCTTCTTTTCATGTAACAAAAGTGTTATATTTGCTTTTGTTTTTTCGAATCTTTTAAACTCCAATTATTTATTGCTTTAGTTTCTTTTTTTTTTCTTTTTTGCACGCTGAATACTTTTTCAAATTTCATGAATATAAATTACCGTAAATAAAAGTTTAAAAAACGACAGCTTTAAACTATTTATAAAAGAAACGAAGTCGATCTTTTCAACATATAGATTAATTTAATTTTTTAAATTTTATATTGTCTTGTTAAAATAGATTGAATTTTGGATACAACGTTAACTTATTTCATATTTTTTTATCGCCATTTACTATTAAAGTTTTATTTTTGTATTTTCCCCGAAACAAAACTAACGTAGTTATATTTACAAACCACAAAATCCATTCAAAAAAACCTCTAGGAGTCTATTTATTTCTAAAATTAGAGCAAAATTGTAGAAAAAAAATACAAAAAAAAACACAAAAAAAATAAATTAAGAAGCTTGACGTGATGTAGAAGCTAAAGCCACAGCTTGTGCCCAAACTTTCAGTCTCGCCTTTACCTCCTTTGGATCATCACCTAAAATAACCAAAAATTCAAAAAAAATAAATAAATAAAAATAATCAATAAATAATTAATTTAATTAAATTACCAGGACTAGAAATCCGCCACGTGGCGATCGGTGAATCACCACCGCTACTAGTTTGCGTATCGAAACTTGACCCGGTTGAGAGAAAAACCCGACCCGGATCTTCTAATTCAAACCCAAGATCTCTACAAGCTTTGACTTCTCCGTAACCCATTCTCAGCGACTTATCACCTCCTTTAGCTTTAGTTAACACCGTTAAACCAATTCCGTTACTTTCTCCGTTAAATTCATTAACCTCCGTTTTCTTCTCCGTTAATATCTTTTTTTCCCTAATTACCCTTCTCTTTCTCCTTATTTTACACTTACTGCCACTCTCACCCGAAACTTGAAGTTTTTTTCTCCGACGAGTATATAACGAAGTCGCCGGAATTGAATGAAAATCAGATGAATCTTCGCCGGAATTCGCCTCATCGGAACCTTCTCCGTCAGCTTCTTCTCCGTCGAAACTCTCTAGTGACAATTCCGACATCAAAATCCCCAAATCTGACTCGTTTTTCACTGATTCGGAGCTATGGCAGATTGATAACCTCGATAGAGTGGTGTGATGATCTTCTTCTAACGCCATGAGAGAGAAGAAGAGAGTGAAAGTGAAGAGACTGATGACGATTGGTGTCTACTTATATAATGATTACTGAGTCAACTCGTGAGCTTGATTTATACCGACTCTTCGGTTTTGTGTTATTTACGATTTTGCCACTCACTTTGATTATAAATTGTAATTCTTTTTTAAAAATATTTTATAGGTAATTTAAATCCATTTTCTTAACTTAATAAGTATCTCATTGACTTTGTTTGATTCTAGAAATATTAAATTTGTTTGAATCTCAAAATTACATATAACAAAAACAAATATTTCCTTTGTTTCAAATTATAAAACGTTGTAAAACTCGATATATAAAAAATATATTTTGTTAATCAAATTTACTTTTGTCACTTTAATTATTTTATGGACCCATTTAATGTTCTGAGCTTAACTGATCCTGTGTTTTTAATAAGAAAAAAAAAATACTTGAAAGTAGAATTTTTATTAAATTAAAAAGAAATGTTAAACAAAGAAATGTTAAACTAATGACCTTTTTATTATTTACTGTTTATCTTAGTAATAAACTAATTATTCATACACTATTTAATATTTCCAAGAGCCTATCGCTCTCAAGTTTTAAATATTGACAGGTGTACACATAATAATTGTCAATAATCAACGGTTAGTTACATCATTAATAATTTAAAAAACGCATTTATCGGTTCTGAAAAATGTAATTTCACCAAAGCATTATATTCTTTGTTGTTAAATATATGTATTAAATTCGGTTGTTTTGTAATATACGTGTATATATATTGGTACGTCGATTCGATACTAGTATAGATAAGTGTAATAAATATGATATGATATGATATCAGGTGTATTGTGTGGTGTGAAATGGATAAGATAAAGACAAAATCATTTTCATATAATTAATATATACACCCAAAATCACATTTTTATATTTAATATAGAGTAAAGTGTACCCGGCAAGGTCGGTCGTTCTTGTCTCGTTTCTGTCTTTGATTTGTAATTAGAAAACAAAAATACATTCATTTTTAACACTAAATTATGAAACAAATTAAAAAAGAGAGAATTTATTTTAATTTTTATAGATGGAATTCTATATATATATAATATGTATTTACGCTAATGAATTACGTTAAATTTGTCATAATTACTAAGAGCTAGTTTTTTTTATTAGTTTTTTTTTTTGCAACGTTTTTATTAGTTAAAATGGTTAAATATTATGTATAATTTTCAGTTATAAATTAGTGGTTGACTTTAATTTATTGTTTTCCTAATAATTTAAAAGAAACCGATTAATTTATGTCAAGTGTGGAATATTCATTGGTCCTTTGTATAGTCGGTCCATATAAGATGTTTACGGTACCTCTCCTTAAGAACTAAGTTTACACACACACACACATATATATATATATATATATATCATATAATTTTGGTCGCTTTCTAATTACTAGCCGAAAAATAATTACTTATCTTACTAAAACAAAAAATAATTGAATCTAATTTAGTTTAGATATGTTCATTGTCAAAAAAAAGGAATAATTTTAAATATGTTATTTGATAATAGTAGAACATCTCGAGTGATGCTGGCCGTTGGATCTTTTGACTAACATCTGTAAGAAGTCAAAGCTTTTGTAATGGGCCGGGCTCATTGTTTGTGTTTGCGGCCCAATAAATAAGTAAACCTCATGTAATGAGTGTTTATATGATAGTGTATGAAACGGCACGCAGTGCTAAATTTTATAATTCAAACGGCGGTGCATGTCGCTTATTGAATTCGTTTGGCTCATTTTGGTATCTCGCTGATGATCTGAGAACTTGGGGAGGATTGTTCTTGACTGCGGCGGGAACTTTACTTTCAAATTTGCAGAAATTGGTCGAGAAGCTTGCGATTGTGAATGTTTACAAGCTTTTCTTCCACATATTGCTGATTTTTTCCCTGGAAATTTAATCTGAGCGAAGTATTTATGGATTTGGATTCGGATTCTGTAAAGGAGTTCATACGAAGGGAAGTTCCGGATTGGGAGGATGAGATTATCGCCACGGCTAGATTCAAAGCGTTGAGTGGACAGAGATCCGATTGGGAACCTAAATTTCAGTTTTGGCGTGAACTGATACTCAAAATTTCTCGTCAGTTTGGGGTATTTATCATTGATCCTGTTCAGGTATTGGTCAATCGTTATGCTTTGGCTAGGTTTGATTCTAAAGGAAATTAGTATTCAATTAGTACGAATACGTGATTATGTATCGCTTTTTTCTTAGGTGAAGAACTCTTGGTTTGATCGAGGAGGTGTAACGCCTTTATGTATTGATCATGTATTGGTGAGTTTCCGCATTTAATGGTGAAAAATATTGTTTTCTTAGAAAGTATTTTCATGGGGTTGATTACATGTTGCTTTTTTTCTCTTATTCGTGTCTAGTCATTGATGTATAATGAAGGTGATGTTGTGCGGATTAACGACCTCGAAGATCCGGGCAGTGGCCGGTTATCTCGTTTATTGAGGACAGTGATGAATATAATTGCTCAACCTTCAGTAAAACCTGGAGAGATTCTGGAAAATAAGCTTGTTATCATTCCACTTCTGAAGGTGCTTTTGATCATTCTCACTTTCAAGTTTTGAAGCTATTTTGTATAGGTGGTTTGTTTGTATAGCTATAGTTCTAATGTGTAATGAATTATCAGTTCATTGAATAAGTATGTGACTGATATAATTCAGTTCTCTAATGTGTAGGAGAAGGCTGCTGAAGTGGTGAAACTTTTATCCGAGGGACACTGGACTTCTACTTGTGTTGTTACGCTGAAGAAGTTTCAGAGTTTGTGCAACGGTTCAAATGAGGCATCTGCTGTTTTGAGTTACTTATCAAAGTGTGGAAAAGCAAATAAAATCTCCATCAATCGGGGAGAGCTGATAGAGGTTTGGTTCTTCCATTCCATGTGCACACACAGAACACTTGTAGATTTACAAATGAGTATTGTTCCTTAAGATGTTTCTCTTCATTAGGCATATAGTTATCTTCTTGAATTTTTAATTTCGAAGAAGTTCTTACCTTACAGAACATACGAAGTGGACAAATTTTGGAAGTTAGACTTATTTCATAGCAAGATTATGCAGAGTTTCAGAATCCAACATACTTCTGTTTTTCAGGGTGTTAAAGTGTCATTTTCGCAAGTAGCAGTTCCCAGTATCTCAAGTTTAGACTGTGACATCCTGCACTTGCTGAGGGCTACAGAAAAGCTTCAAGATCAACTTGAAGTGATGGACCAACGTTGTGAAATGTATTACCTTCTGGTTATTGATCTGTTTCAAAATGGGTTCATGTTCTCGTACATAGATCAGAGCCTTATTTAGCCAAATTGTTATATAATTATATATCAAATAAAATAAGTTGGCTTAAAGTATTTTGTTCTTTTTTTGCAGGACAAAGAAATCAGCGCTGGCATCACTAAAATCTGGACACAAGAAAGCTGCTCTGAGGCATGCAAGGGAATTAAAACTGGCGACTCAAAGTAGAGAAAAATGCACGTCACTTCTGAACAGAGTGGAGGAAATGCTGAATACTATATCAGATTCCGAATCAACGAAAATGGTATTTTAATTTTGAGAACTTTATATCCAGAGCATATCGTCTTTATCATCGATCATTCCATAAATTATGGTTCTTGAGATTTCATTTGGGTGCATGCTTGGTAGGTTTCTGAAGCAATCAAAACTGGGGCTAGGGTTATGAAAAACATCAAGATTAGTGCTGATGAAGTTCATGAGTATCTGGAAGAAATTGAGGAAACTATTGAATCACAGAAGCAAGTCGAAAAAGCTATCGGTGAGTGATTTATTATCATTTGAACATACATACACGTTTTACTCCATGAACTTCTATGCTCACCTAAATTCTTTCTTGTTTTACCAGAATCTGCTCCATATTCACAAATAGATGATGAAGACATCGAAGATGAATTCATTAAACTAGAGATGGAACTTGAAAGCGAAAGTTCCCATGTCAGACCAGTGGCTTCAGATACTGCAGAAAATTTGACTGAATTGTTCTCAGAGCTTAAACTTGCTGACACAAAACAAACATCGGAGCAAGCAACTGAGACAGTTCAGTTAAAAGACAGCGGTAAAAAGATTCTTGAAGCCGCATAGTTGCGCAACACATCTTCATCTGCGGTGCGGCATCTTTCTGTTTGTACTATCTGAATAAATGCACATAGTATTAGATTGATAGAAACTTTAAGGAATCTAGTAAAGTAAGTTCCACATTATTTGTATGATATGCATCTTGTTGGGATTCAAAAAACAAAGGCTAGCTTGTATATACTCTGGTCTTTGCTCCTTAAACAGAGCGTAGTCATCGACATCATTATAGCTCTTATCTTATGTGCTACATGAACTAGAAAACAATAATTCTGTGATTCATCGATCTTTTGTTTGGTTCATCTTGAGATTGCTTTATTGTTCACTGCTAGCTTGATGAGAGGGATCGACTACGAAATCGACAATGCCCAGTCAGCAGGTAACTATCATGTTTCCTTAACTCATGGTTTTTTCATATTTGTCACCTGAGAGAACTCCGACATCTTTAAGTGTTCAAACGATCTGTCCACCATTTCTTGGTTGCTTGCTTTATCTAAATTTGACAACGAGGTTGTGTTTGGAGGTTGAATAGGAGAAGCAGCCGGAGGAACATTCAATGGTGGAACAGCTTGTGGGGCACAGCTTTCCATTGGAGAGAAAAGTGAAGAGTATTGCATCGGTATTAGTCCAGGATGGTTACAAAATCTTAACATATTTGGTGAATCACTGATCCCAGACAAGCCAGCTCCTGGAACAAGTGCAGGCATAGACTGTGGAGCCAAACCCATCTGAGAGTAATGATCCAAAGGTAATAACATCGTTGATGGTGTTACAAATCTGTTTCTCATCGTCATCATCTGCCTCCCAAAGATATACAGGTTAGAACATAATTCTTATATCAAATTTGTGATTGATGAGAAAATCCTGAAAGTATTTGGTTATACCTGAACTTGGAATTGAAGTGTCTTCATGTACTCAATTGCCTCATCCAACAATGATGCATTGTCCTCCTATGAACAATTTTGAGCATTTTAGGTAACATAACCAATCATAGAATCATTTCATATCTAAGTTATTAGTTCATGCTTTAATCTATGTTAAGACCTTATCACAGTTTGGTAATAGATCCTGTAAAGTACGCATTTTCTTGTTCATATCGCTTCTTTGTCTCTATTTTTACAAAATAATCAAAATTAGTATTAAACTATATTATCTTATGTTAGTTAAAACGATGATTAACTTACTCTTTCTACTCTTCTTTTTCTCTTGATTGCAGGAACTCGTGGCCTGGAATCATCTGATTCATCATCTAAACTCTGCCAAAATTCAATAATCTTCAGTTTTTGAAGAGCACACAAGAACTTAAAACACAGACCAAACCAGATTCAATCTTCTTCTTACACTGCTTATATACATCGATTCTTCAATATCATCATCACAAGTCAATCTCCCTGAGGAGTTACTAAGATCTGTTGAATCTCCAAAAGATAACGAAGAAGAAGAATCAAAACAACACTGTCCAGCTTCAGATTGTTCATCAGGAGGTATAAACTCCATATTCTTTAGATTCTCTTGATTCTTTTGATCCATTATCATCATCTCTGAATCTTCCACAGTATCAATCAACATAGATTCATCATGTTTTTCTCTTGCTTCAGGAACAACTTGTGTATCTCCAAGATTCTTGATGCACCCATCAACTCCATGGATTATTCTCTGATTGAAATCCTCCTCATATTCAATTTCATACATATCAAAGATCGATTTCATACGGTGATTTTGCAGAGAACCGTTGGATCTTTGACCTTTTGCAAGAATCTGCCCATTCTCATACACTAATTCCATACACTCTTCATCATACTTTAACCTGCAACAATCATCACATGGTAACATACATCATCTACATACATATATATATATATATACACACACATATATGAATTTAAAGAACTTACTTAGGTCTGCAGGTAGATGATGGAGAAGTCATATATGTGTTGTTGAATGATCCAAAGAGCTTATCTTCCATGGAAGTAAAGAAGCTTTTTTTGTTTTTGTTGATCACATTCTCTTTATATTTTTTTAATTATTTCGGTGTATTTTTTTTTAAATATAAATTATTAGAAAAAAAAGAGAATAAATCAAATTAGGTAATGTATTTTTTTTTTTAATTATTGGAACTGTTTTATCTTATAGTTTAAATTTGGTATGAATTGAATATTTTGCGGAAAAAATCAGTAGTCAGAAATAGAATGGGCCAAAGAAGCCCACGTGGGATTAGAAATAAAGAAGTGTCACAGTAAAAGGACAAGAGAGAATGGGCTGGGCCCACCATTGAACAGAAAATGGGACCCACAAAAGTAAAAAAGATAAGGGTCCGCTTTCACGTGATGCCACGTGATTCATAGTTCCTTTGTGTTTTTCTTTGTCCCTCTTTTTACACTTTATTAAGACACGTGTCTTCAGCAGCAATGACTCACTCATGCATTTCTTGTATTTTACTATTTTTATCCATCTATTTTATTTATATTTTTATATTTTAAATGCTAAAATGTTTAATCGGGACGAAAAAAAAACGAAAAACAAAAAATGTTTAATCGGAGGGACAAAAAAAGAAAAAAAAAATGTTTAATCGAAGTTTATATTTTAATTCGGTTTTAAAATAGTTGAAATCTTGTTAGAAATTAAATGCAAAGAATATAAAATTATTACAGTTATTTTTTTTATCATATATATTCAAATATTTCCACATCTTTCAATTCGAGATTTAACAATATAATTTTCGGATATAATATTATAATTTTAAAATTATATATGGTTTTAGTTATATTTTGATTAACAAGTAAACTATGTAAATTAGAATAGTTTATTGAAACTTATGTAAAGAAAAAGGATAATGAATATTGTGAAGATCTATAAACAATACGGAATAATATTTTGAAAATTTAAAACCAGAAAACTCATAATTATTATTTTGTATATTGTTATAATATTTTAAAACTGAGCAAGTTCTTTAAATTTTGAAAAGTAAGATTTTAAAAGATAAATTAAACAATTTCAAAATAGTTAACTAGTATTGACTATTGAGTATTAATGTTTCATAATAAACAGGTAAAATAAAGCGCGCTTTAGCTTCGAAGATTTCCCCCACACGCATCATGAGCGCGTTGCGCGCGTGTCGCTGTTTTCTGCACCCGTCCACGGATTTTGCGTGTTTTTCGTAAAGTTAGAAAATCTTAACGAAAAAAGCGAGTGAGAGATCTCCACAACTTATTTATTTCCACAAGCAATTAAATTAGTCATAACAAAATTTGGTTGATTTAAAAATTGTCGGTAATAATATATGATTATATATTTTTTGGTTAACTTAAAAATATTGTGATTATAATTCATAATTATGTATTTTTTTTAAAAAATTTGGTTAATTTAAAAAAATGGTGGGTTATAATTGTGATTAAGTAATTTAAAAAATTCAATTAATTTGTGGATTAAAATCCGTCATTATATTTTTTTAAAATATGGTTAATTTAAAATATTGTGGATTATAATTCATGATTATATATTTTTCGAAAAAATTTGGTTAATTCTAAAATTTTGGAAGTTATAACATATGATTGTGATTTTTTTGAAAATTTGGTTAATTTGAAATTTTGTGGATTATAATTCATGATTATGTTTTTTCCAAAAAATTTGGTTAATTTGAAAATTTTGTGGGTTATAACTCATGATTTATTTATTTATTGTTAATTTGAAAATATTATGGGTTATATATCCCATGATTATAATTTTTTTGAGAATTTGATTAATTCGATTTTTTTTATAGCTTATGAATATGTATTTTTTTAAAAAAAAATTGGTTAATCTGAAATTTTTTGGTTACAATTCATGATTATATATTCTTTATTTTGGGTAATTTAAAAATTGTATGGATTGTAATCCATCATCATGTTTTTTTTAATAAAACAGAAATTAACGAAACAATCTATACAGTTACAAAAATTTTGCTGAAAAAAAAAACAAAAATTTTAACTTCCTCATAATTTAAAAAAAAATAATAATTATGAACTACAGTTTACAAAATTTTAGTTTGATCATTCTTCCCATATAAAATAAAATTAAAAACAATATAGCCCATATATAATGCAAATTTAGACAAATAAATATATTTAGGAACAATATATAAATTTTCTATTTAATATATTGTTTAAAATAAAATATAAGAATGAAGAATAATCTAAATTTTGTTGTATGATAAATTTTCTAAAACGAAATATAACTATAATAAGAGATCCATAAGAATTATCGATTGCAAATTAGTTTTGAATGAATAACTCGAATATAAGCATAACAAAATCAAAATCTATTACATGTATACTGATTCTACAACAAATAAATGTACTAAATTAATTTAAATTTTGTTTAGCAGAAAATATATACAAATATAGTTACTATGATTGTTCTAACTTCAATTTTTTTATAAGAGTAATTAATATAATGGAAAAATTAAAAACATATCAATAACCGGTTAGTGCATAATCTATGAAGGTGTAAATTAAATATGAAATAAAATATAGTATCTATTAAATTATAAAATTATATAAAAAAGATACCCATGCCCATCGTATCTTGTTTTGTTGAGTTTAATATGTTAATACTCATTACGTTGTATTAATTAAACTTACAATATATATATATATATATAACTATATATATATATTAAAAAGATTACATAATCAATACATCACTAGATTGCCCTACTAGGTTACTTTAGAGACCAAAACCTAAAATCTTCCTCTATTTTATAAACTTTAGATTTTTTACTTTAAGTAATATAAAAATGTTATTGTACACTATACGGTTTGGCACTATAACATAATTTAAATTAATAGATATTTTATGTACATTCTACTGTTTTTTATTTAATTAACTATCTTTTCAAACAAACAAAATTCATTTCAGAAAAGTTAGATTGGAAAAGTATTTAAAACCATGAGTAAAAATATATAATGTTTTTATGAAAAAAATAATAATTTAACAATTTATACGAAAAGAATATTAAGCTTAATTATTTTATTTAAAATATATATTCTATTGGTTTATCTAAGTTTTGTACAATAATAAAATCAAACTTTTATATTTAGGAAGCATCACAGAATAATAAAATCAAGTAAAAATTACATAGAATATATTTTGAATTCACATACGATTATAAAAATAAAATTAGAATAAATTATTAATTAGATAATTGGGGATTGCATGTTGGTATGGTCAAATTTAGAAAATGAGAATGAGACATGAAATGATATCTTTGATTTAAAGGCAACCCATGTTATGTTTTTACTGACAACAAAACATACATTGCAGTAAAGTCCAGTTTTATCATAACAGTTTAATTTTTTTTGAAAATAAAAATAGAGAAAAAATCTCTTACGATTTAATGATTTATAAAAGGACCAGACATTATCATTAAAATCTTGAAACTAAAAAAGTTATGAGTGCCTTGAAATTTCAGATTCATTCACTTTGTTTTTCAAAAAATTATATACTTATATCGTAAATATATATTAGTTTTCATTATAATTAATTAACAAAAAAAAATATTATGAGTACAATGTATTCTTGGATAAATAAATATACAGAAAATGATAAAGCATTTTCCAACTCTTAAACAATACTTTATTTTTTGTTTTTTCGTTTTATTGCTAGTATTTTCTACTTTATTTGATTTTTGTTTAATTGTTAATCGTTAATTTATATATAATAATATCATCTAATTTTAAAGTTGTCTCCGATCATAAACTAAACAAATTCAGCCTTCAAATTTCAATTATTTATTATTTTTAATCAGATTTGAAGATCATACAATTTAGAAAACCCGTTTTTTTTTTCTATAAAACCTCTGTTATTAGCTTAAATAATTTAAATTTACATATATTTTATAGTATCGTAATATTAGATTTGGTTTTAAACTCGAGATTAGTAGTTTACTTTATACATTTGAACATGAGTATGTATTTTTTTCGGAATTAAAAAAAAAATATATATATCTTATAGTGAAATAAGTAAATAAATAAAAAGGTGAGGAACGGTATGGTAGT
Source organism: Aethionema arabicum (assembly GCA_000411095.1). Taxonomy (NCBI): domain Eukaryota; kingdom Viridiplantae; phylum Streptophyta; class Magnoliopsida; order Brassicales; family Brassicaceae; genus Aethionema; species Aethionema arabicum. Next base: position 88,507 of record KE152346.1, on the reverse strand, counting down.
GATGTTGGGGAACATATCTCTTCCTTTTTTATATTTTTCACTTCATTTTCTTCTCTTAATTTTTTTTTCAAAAATATTAAAACATGTTTACAGCTCCTTTCTCTTTAAGCTAAACAATTCACTTATAAATTTTGTTTTTAAGTTATATAATATATATACTTTATTTTTCAAAACCAAATCTGATTCTATGATAATGACATTGTTTGAATG
>KE152346.1:77686-87949 GCA_000411095.1 Aethionema arabicum | reverse complement strand
TTTTTTTTTTTTTTTTGCAAAAGACAACATTTGTTATACAAAAATAAATGGTTTGATTGCGAGATTGTGAATTATGCTAATACTAAAATAATGAAATATTTCTTTTATACTTTCAGGAATCCGGTCTCATTTTTATAAATAATAAATTTCTAAAATTTGCTATTAATTGTACTATGTTTTTTGTTTGTTAAACAGTACTATGTTATATCAATGAAAATTAAATTCACAAATATATATATGTATAAATATATATATATTTGATAAATTTATGTATCCATATAATTAAGTAAGTTATCAGTTTTAATAAAACTATATACATAAACCTAATTTTGGTATAAAATATATCACATATTAAAAAAATTGTTGTGACGATAAAAGTTTGTCACTAATATTTCATCACAATAAATTATTTTTCTTGTAGTTAATAGTAAACTTCACTAAACAATTAAAAATTCGATAACTCATATATTTCATATATATAAAATCCTATGACTACAAATATTGAAATGAGGCTATTTCCCGACATTATAAGTTCTATTTTTGTAAAGATATCTTTTAAATTAAATTAATTTTGGATTGGTCGTAAAGATTCATGAACTTGATTAATTAGCTAAAACAGGGATTAAATAAAGTAATGAAAATTGTTAGGAGACAAAAGAAATGAACGTTGGGAATGTGAAAAATGTTGTCTTAATTGGTCGAAGCATTACATAATTATGTGTTTGTTTTGTGTCGTCAAAATTAATTTTATTTTATAGTACTATATAAAATTCAAATATTTAAAATTAAAAACTGTGTGGTTATGAAAATCGTCACGTCTCCTTAATATATACTCTCTTTAAGGTTAAGTATTCATTACTTAATGTCTTACTTCTCATTTATTAATATACACGCACACACACATATATTATATATATATATATATATATATGTTACCTAAGTATTATCATCATTATTAATATTATTTTTTTTTAATTAGGTATTAATCATGTGTAGAAAAATCTAACAAAACGATATGTAAAAATTACTCTATCCGTTCAACAATAGAAACTGTTTTAGCAAAACAAAATATTTCATAATATAGAGTTTTTTTGTAAAGATGTTCAATATAAAATATTTATATATCTTCTTATACTATTTATCCATATTAATTAATCATGCATTCTTTTTTGTTTCTAACATTTTTAATAATGCATTCAATAAAAACACCTTATTTAAAAATATAGTTTGTGCAATGATTATCTAAAATATATGACCATTTTATGCATTTTAATTTTTATTTAATTTTTTTTGTTAAATAATTTGTTTTTGTTGTTGCCATCATTAGAAAAACATTATTAGAGGGTTAACTAACGTATACGAGACATATTTATATTGCAAATAATTAATTAAGAATTAAAATGTGTCGTAATTATAAAAAAAGACCCTTAATAATGGAAATGGTGTTTTGTAATTAACCCACGAATGCATCAATGCGCGTCACGATAAACTCATGCATTGAACTTCATTTAATTAAGGTACCTTAATAGTTTTATTTAATTTTTAAATATATTTTTATACAAATATACTAGTAGTATTTTATTTATACTCTATATATTCATGTTGTACTTAGAATTTCTTTATAAATGTTCTTATCCATTTGTAACATCTTCATCTCTTGTCTACATTCATATAACTCCTTAAATCTATGCATATAACACTTTATTTTATATTTTAAATTTCATGTATGAGCTCCAATTGAAAAAATAATCATCAAAAATTTAAACAAATCTTAATAAAATAAAATCCAATAATTAATATTAATAAGATTTTAAAAGTTATATTCAAAAATTAGAACCCAACAAATTAAGTGTAATTAAGTAATATCCAAATTATCATTTTTTCTTTTGATAAATATTACAACTATGAATATTTTTATTTTCACGAAGACTAACACTTATTTTCAATATAGATTTATGAATTAATATCATTATATATATCTAATATATTTGGACTAATTTACACAAAATTAATTACAGAAAAATTTAATTTTTTTTTCTTGATTTCTTCGCGCATTAAAATACGTACCGTACTAAATTTTCTCGAAATAATAACAAGTGAATTACAACACACCCAAAATAAAATCCGACAGAAAAAGTCAAAGGTAACACTTTGACTGAACCATAACATGACACGTGTCCTTGTCTGCTACTTCAACAACATCTTAAAACAACACTGTCTCATCATTCCACCATATCCATCTTATATTACTCCATAAATTAATCATCATTAAACACACACAAATAATCAAATTTTAAAAGTCTCGCAAACAAAATTAATTCGAGTTATAAATCAAAATTGTCCATTTCTAATAAATTTTGTTCACATTAAACATCGTTTTACAGGTTTTTTTAACACACATTAAAAAAATAGATTGTCTATGTATTCTTTTATTATTTTTTCAACCTTTTCAAATATTTAATTATATAAACAATTTATATTACAAACTTAATTTAAAACAAAAAATAACAATAATAAGATAACATTTGCCGGAAAAAAAAGATAAACATTTAATAATTAATGACGAAAATATTTAATTCATTTCCTCTTCCAACAAATTAATATTAAATTACTTCAAGTTAATATAAAAATATCATTTTTCTCTTTTTTTTAAACTCAATCCCTTTGTCTCTTAAATACTAAAATTTTCAAGATTTTTTTTCTCCTCCTCTAACAATATTAAATTAATTTCCAAGATTTTCCTTAATTCTCACAAATATTAAATTAATTTAAGTTTTTGCTTCCCCTCTTCTCTATATAAATAGACAAAGACACATACATTCAAAATCACAAATCTAGAGAGAGAAATTAAAATCATAACAAAAAATAAAAATGGGAAGAGAGAGAAAAAGTTCATCATCTTCATCAATCACAAGTAGTAGTAACAACAAAAGCAAAAATCAACATAGAATTTCATCAACGAACCTAAGTACGGACCTTAGGCTCGGACTTAGCTTCGGGTCAACGTCAACATCTAGTCAATATTTCAATGAAGAATCATTAATACACCAAGAAGATCAAGAAATAGAAGAAGAAGAGTGTAATAGTATTGGAAATTTATATATAAAAGTGAAAATGGAAGGAGTTGCAATTGGAAGAAAAATCGATCTTTTTTCACTTAATGGTTATCACCATTTAATCAATACTCTTGATTTCATGTTCAACGTCTCTATTCTATGTAAGTTTTTATATATTTTTATTATTTAATTATACTATAATCTTCTATATATATTGCGGTCGAATTTTCTCGATTTTTTTCATCATAAATAGCATATAAATATGATTATATTATTTTTTGTATATGTGTATAAATTAGTAATTTAGGAATATTAATAAAGTTAATATTTATTATTGTTTTGTTTGAAGAGCAATAATTTTTTTTTAGTATATAATATCTAGTATTTACATTTATTTAATTATCTTTGTTAATAATTATTTTATAGAAACTATAAAATTTTATATATTAGATAAAGAGTGAAAAGTAATGGTAATTAAAAATAATGAAATTAGGGGCTGAGGAAGAAGAGATGTGTAATGAGAAGAGTCATGTGCTAACGTACGCTGATAAAGAAGGTGATTGGATGATGGTTGGTGATGTTCCATGGGAGTAAGTAATTAATTATTATGATTTTTTTTTTACTTTTAAATTAGTCCTTAATACTTATTTAATTATTTGTAATTATTATAAAACTTAATGATTTTCTTTTTTTCTGAATAGGATATTTTTGTCGAGCGTGAGAAGACTGAAGATCTCAAGAGCTTATCATTACTGATTTTTATATAAAAGCAAAAACAAACAAAAAATCAAATCTAGGGTTTATTTTAATACATTGAGAAAAAAAAGTAGTCTTTTTGTTGTAAAATGTAGATCACTTGTCGGAAAATTTATTAATTTTTTTTCTAGTTTATTATATATTACAATTTATTTTATCCGCAATAAATCAATCTAAATTACTCAAAAACCCAAAAAATAGCCACTTATAGTACATAAGTCCCACTTTTAGCTCACTTAATTTGACTATAAATTTGTACAATTTTGTTTATTTCATTAAAATAATTAGCAAAAAAAAAAAATCAATCGAGTTAAAAAAGAAAAAAAAATCAATTTCGTAAAATTCTATCGAAAATATTACACTTGTTACCACTCACCAAATCATACAAAAAAAAAAAACACAGACCAACCGAATAACATTAGTAAAAAAAATATTTTTCTCACTACACACAAATTTACAAAAAAACATTCAAAAAAATCACTTCAAATAAAAATAAAACAAAATTTCTTAAGAGCAAAAAAAAAAATTAAACCAAAAAGATCAAATTTTTTCCTTCACAATCAAAAAACAAAACAATTTATCCAAAAAAAACTCAAAACCAAGAAACCAACCATGGCGTCATTGCATCTTCTTCTTCATTCCTTAAACCATTTCTTAATCTTCCCTCCAAATTCTCCATTAATCCAAAACAATCCAACTTATGTTCTGGAAAAACCTTTCCTTTCATCGAATCACAGCTCATCTCCGGCGAAACCAACTCCGAAAAACCGCTAACATACGCACATTCCCACACCAATTTCTTCTTCTTCTTCTTCATCCCAAAACTAACATTAACCAAACATATATTCTCAAATTCATCTCCTTCAATACCTTCAAACAAACCCCCAATTCCAATTTCATTTCCCACAACATTCTCAATTGTGATCTTATTAATCTCCGGAAGAGCTTTAGGATCATAGTTTTCATCAGGATGTTCACCATATCTCCCTGTAAATCTAATTCCTTTACTTACATTTTCGAATTTTACATTTGAAATGTGAATGTTTCTCACATATCCACCTCTTCCTGGTGAAGTTTTGATTCGAATTCCGGTGTTTGAATTGAAAAAGTGTAAATCTTTGATGTAAATTTCAGATATACCTCCTGACATTTCACTTCCTATTGCAATTCCTGAACTTGATGTTGTTTGACCTGTTAAACCACTGATTCTGATGTTTGAACTTGGTCTAGCGTAGGAGATACCGTATTCGTCCCATCCGCTTTTTATCGATATTAGATCATCTCCGGTTACTATGTAACAATCTTCTATGCATACGTTAGTTGATGAATCTGCAATTTCAGAAAAGTTTTCAAACTTGTTAGCTCAAGATTGTCTCAACTATGGAGTCAAAGTTCTAATCTTTCAGAACAGAATTGTCCAAAATGCTTAGAGCCTTTACAGTTTTACAAAAAAAAGCTCAAGACTGTTTTTAGCTATGGAGTCAAAGTTCCTAAAGTTATAAGCTTTCAGATTTGAATTCGTCTAAAATGGCTTTAGACCTTCAAAGTTTTACACAAAAAGCTCAAGACTATCTTAGCTATGGAGTCAAAGTTCCTAAATTTATAACCTTTTAGATCAAAACTGTCTAAAGTGGTAAGACCCTTTTAAGTTTTACATAAAAAGCTCAAGATTGTCTTAAGCTATGGAGTCAAAGTTCCTAAAAGTTCTAAACTTTCAGATCAGAACTGTCCAAAATACTTAAACCCTCTACACAAAAAGCTTAACACTTTATCTAGCTATGGAGTTCTTGATTCCAAGTAACAAAAGATCTTTAACTTTTACGAGTAAATTTGGAATGGAAACTCACCTGGATCAACTCCATCTGTGTTTGGTGAGTCTAAAGGAGCCAAGATTGTAACATTCTTCACCACAACATCTCTATTCAACCAATAAAAAAACACCAAAATCAAGACAGAGTAACACAAGAGAGAAACCGAAATCAAACAAGAACTAACCTGCAATAAACAGGATGAATATTCCAAAACGGCGAATTGATGAATGTAAGATTTGAAATAATCAAACCACTAGAATTCATAAGCTCAACAAGATGAGGTCTTGTATAATTCAATTCTCCATTTCTAAACCAATCCCACCACACACTCCCTTGACCATCAATAGTTCCATTTTCACCTACAAAAACCCTTAATTTCATCACATCTAAACCCCAAAATCAATCAAAAAACTCAAAAACACTTCACATATCCACAAAGCTCCCACCTGTTATAACCACATCTGTTAAATTCTGACCATAGATAAGACTTCTATGTCTTTTACCAGGAAGCTCTCTTCCTCTTCCATAAGAAGGTAATGGCTCAACCACTGGCCAATTCTCTGAGTTCTAAACAACAAAAAGAACTTAAAAACATAAGAAATGATCAAGAACATAACAATGGCGGATCAAGAAAAGGTTAAAAGAGGAGTTACCATTGATCCAAGAATGGTAGCACCATTATCTAACCATAAAGTTAAATGACTAATAAGATCAAAACTTCCGGTTAACCATTGACCGGCTGGAACAAAGAGTTTAGCTCCTCCTTTATCAGAGAAAGAATTGAGATAAAACAAAGCATTTTGAAATGCTTTTGTGTTTAATGTAACTCCATCTCCAATAGCTCCAAATTCTGTAATTGATACACTATGTGGTCTATGATATTTCACTGAATTGAAATATTCACAATGTAAACTTCCTTTAACACCAAAAACACCATTGATGAATGCTTGAATCAAGAACACATACACTACCTACAAAACCCCCAAATCAAAATCAAAATCAAAATCAAAAATCAGAATCTCAGATCTTATAGATTGAAAGACATGAAATTGAAATTGATTTGATGAAGAACATTAATGAGAATGTAAACTTACAAGGAAAGATGTTTTCTTCATATGAGATCTGTGATTTTTGACAAACCCTAATTAAGAAATGTGTTGAAAGAAAAAAATCAGAACTTTTTGATTCAATTTCTCTCTCTCTCTCTCTAATGAGGTTTGATTGAGGAAGATTGATTAGATGGGTCAGTGGTGAGAACCCACAAAGGAAGAAGAAATCATTGAAAGTGACCGTTTCTGCCCGCCAAAATTAAACCAGTAGGTCCAGCTTCCATTGCCATTAGAATAACCTTGTTTTAAAAAAACAGAGTGTCCGTACAAGAAAAAGGAAAATTACATCAAATTAGGGATTTTAAAGAGAGAAGAAGAAGAAGATCCGATGAAATCTAAGATGTTTGGTATTGATTCTCTTGTTTTTAATGTTCTCTAACAACGAGACAAAGAGGGTCACAGAGAAAGCAAGAGGAGAGAGAGAAAAACCAGTCTGAATAAGAACATCAAGGAATCATTTTTTTTATTTTATTTTTTCGAATCAGCGGATTTCATGTGAATCTGAAGTATAAATTAAAAAAAAAAAAGTGAATATTTTGACATGAAATTCTTATTATTGTCCTTTGAAAAGCTCTGTAATTTTTTATTTACCATTTATGGATTTATTTTGAGCTGAAACGGTGACGTTTCAGTTTTGCGAATGTAATGAAGAAGATGATGGATCACGTGACACGTGGCGTAATTTGTCTCGGCTAATAACTTTAAAACGAAGTTAGCAAAGGGATATATACCCGACATATAATAATCCTTTTACTGGACAGTCCATTTTGTAATGGGCCTTCGGCCCAGTCAATTCTTTAAAATTAGATAAAACTCTATCATTTTGTTTATATAATAATATTTTGTCTCTAAAAAATATCGAGTGTCTTGTAGTCGAATAAAAAACAATTCCACCCGACCAAGAGATGTTTGGTTTTCGGAGGGAAAACGCAAAAAAAAAAGAAACATAAGAGCAAAAACTAAGTTAAGGCTAATTTAAATATTTTTATAAGTTACTGTTAGAAATTAAAATTTACTTGGTTCAGTTTAACTATCATTTGTTTGGAGTTTCTAAAATTAAATTGATATCGTTTTCTCATATATTCTGTCAAATTCAAAATTAAATTCTTTCAAAGTCTCTGTTATGTTAGAAAATTAACAACAAATTTTTAAATTTTTTCAAATTTCGAAACTCTAATATTATCTCTTGAATATGAATTATCTCAAATTTCAATTTGGTGGGACTTTAAGAATTGTTCCCAATAATTGCGAATTACTAGAGCTCATCAAACAAAATATCATACATTTTATGTAGTCTTCATCGTCTTTCTTTATTTATTTAAAAATATATATCTTAAAATTTTGTATTCAAATGAAATTAAAAATCCTACTGACCATCGATGGTTTGGTTTACTGACCATCGATAGCGACGTTTTATGTAGAAAGAATACAAAAAAAGAAACATAAGAGATAAAACTAAAATCAATAATTTGTTTTGTAATTTTTATGTTGTTCATTTTAGATTTTTTTGTAATTTAAAGATTTTATAAATCATTTTAAATAATTCAAAATTAATTTTTTTTTCAAGTTACTGTTAGAAAATCAACATTAAATCTCTCAAATTCTCTAAAATGTTACCATTAGAAAATTAAAATTCAATGTTAAATGAACATAAGAAAAACTGTATAGAGATATTCGATAAATTTAAGAGATTATGCAAAAAATTGCACAACATTTGCACAGAAAGTTCACATTTTACGGAAAGTTCCACAAAATTTCACTATATATTACTATTAAAATTTAAAAATATCATATATTTACTTTAATAATAGTTACGTATCTATATTTATAATAATTTATTAAATAATTTACTTATAGTATTTTGACTAATTATTCGTAAGAAATCTATTTTTTTTTTTTCTTTCTACTTTTACTCACTTATTTCTATTTAAATGATATAATAATTTAATTACAACAGTTTTCATTTGTTTTCTATTTTATTTTTATCTTTTTTTCTATTTAGTGAACAAATATAATTTTCAAATTTTTTTTACCAATGATATTAATTTTTTTTTTGTATAAGAGTACTACTATATCCATGTTTGTATTTTCTTAGTAGTTATATTATTCCATATTTCCATATTATTATCAATCAAACTTATTTTTCAATATCAACCCATCCCAAATTTTTCATCAATAATTGTTTATAACAATCTATTCTATTTTTGTTTTTATTTTCCGGATTCAATATAAAACTCAAACAATTGGATTTGTATTATTAAATTTTAAAAACTAGATATCCATTCATTTTTCCTTATTGCAATTGTAGAAAAATGATATAAATATAAATTTATATATGCGTATATCTATGGCTTTTACTAGTGCACAATATAAATAAATTTAATATCTCATTTTGTGAGAAATATTAATGATAAATAAATTTGTCAATAAAAATAGAGAAATATTTTTTTTGCCACAGCTGCGAATATTATTTTTCTTGCAAATATTTGTTTATAATAAAACAAATTATTGAGTTTCATCAAATGTTTTTTACTGTTTATCGTGTGAAAAGATGGGCATAGTAAAAAAAAAAAAAATCCACCACTTTTATGAATACTATGTTTGATTTTAAGAGTACGAAATTTGACATTAATAATTGTGTAAGCAAATATTTTATTAATTGGCCCAAATAAGGTAGGCCCATTTCTCTTGAAAGTATATAACAGAAAAATTTAGAGTAAAAAACGTTGTGCAGACTAACGCGCCTAAAATTTTAAATAAACTAAAAAAATCAAAAATCGACGAAAATCTAAAGGTTACCCCTTTAGAAATTAGGCGCGTTGCGCTAACTCGCTAAGGATGCGGGTGGGGGTAATCTAAGTGTGTGAGACGCGCATTTTATTTTTTGCTGCCGTTTTTATTAAATTTAACCGCACGATGTTATGTTTTAACGAGTAGAAAACGTCTTGCTGTTATTCTCTATGCAAATAAAACGGCATGGAGTTCTATTAATAGAAATCTATTTTTTTTTTTGTACTCATTTTTTTAGTTTAACAAAAAATATTTTTGTGAATCTTAATTTGATTTATAAAAAACAAAACATATACGGTAAGTAACTCATTTTTTTTTGTCAAAGTAAGTAACTTATTTTTGTTACTTAAAACCGAAAATTTCATTAGTCTTTTGAATCTACTATAAACATTTAATATTGTTGATGAAAAAAAAAACAAACATTTAATATTGTTATATTTAATTTTAGAAATAGAATATAAATCATTTATGTTAATATGGAAGCTGGAAAATTAAATTAAAATTAATTTTTTTTTTCAAAGAGCATTATTAATTAAATTATATCCAGATAAGAGAAAAATAGAAGCACTAAATTTTTGTTTTTTAACGTCAGAAAAGGTAAATTTATGAGCGTTTTAATATTTATAAGCATTAATTAGTGTTTTATTAGATTATGGAATGATAATTTAGTATATATATCTGATCATGTGTGAAATATAAGTTTTATTAGCTTATGATGTATCAAAATTATTCCACATATCA